>OU898277.1:168331561-168931561 GCA_918026665.1 Diabrotica balteata
TATATATATATATATATATATATATATATATATATATATATATATATATAATTTTTGTATTTATAGTCATCTTAAAAATTTGAAAGGGTCTAGACACCTTTGCGTTTAATTGAAAGGGGATTTAACTCATGCCCGTGGCCTGACATTGAAAACGGCTTATAAGTACCAGCTGCTGTGGATTAAGAATTTCTCGAGGAGAATCAATGAATCGGCAAATATTTTTGATAAACAGGATGTGGATGAAAGTAATCGGGAATATCAAGGTTTTAGAGTTCGGCTTGTAGCTTTTAGTAGAAAAAGTATGAACATATTATAATATAGTTATAAATATAAAATGAAAAATTACAATTGGTTAAATATAAATTGGACGGTATTCTGTGTAATGCATAACATAACGAAAGAAGTAAACTCTTCAGATAGATATTCATTATATCGTATAAATATATACAACATTCTTTCAATTAACTCTATTTTTCTCCAAGAGTATTCAAAATTTTGTCAAGGATTAGACAATACATATTTAAGGAAAATTTAGAACAGTGTCTTCGCCGATGTCGATATATATTCACGGTTTTATCAAAGAGCAACAAAAAATTATGTTGTCCTACACTTGAATCACATAATGACCTTTTTATTCTTCTTCAAGTGTCATCTCCAATCATCATAGCTATTCGGACTTTTGAGACGGCTTCTCTGAAAAATTCATTTGATGTTCATCCTTACCACTCTCTCAGGTTTCCCAGCCATGACATTCTACGCCTCCCTATGCTTCGCTTTCCTTGGATCTCTCTGCATAATCAGTTGGAGCAAGGTGTATTTGTCTCCACGTACAATATATCCAAGATAGGTATTTCAATTTTGTTGTTTTATTTGTATTTAAAATTTCTACTTCTTTATTCATTCTTCTCAAAACCTATTTGTTTTATCAAATGATATTTATTTATAATATTTTATTATAATTTAATATTTCGTTATAATTTGACAGGTCTGTCAGAATTTCAGAAGTAAATAACGTATACTTTGTTAATACGTCAACAAGTGGCCTTAGGAGCAAAGACAGTAATTCATTGAATTTTTTAAATATAATATAATTTGTTTCAAATAATAATAAAAAAAAGCTTCACGATAGTCTACTTAATGTATCGCCACAGAATAATAAACAATCAGAATGCCCACTCTCCATGGAAAATTAAGTATGCGCATCTCCTTCGTGCAGACGTTCCGCCATGTTTTAGAGGGAACCAGTGTTGTTTATATGTTATAGAATTAACAGAAAACTAGATGCAGATATTAGTAATACTCAATTCAGATTTCGGAACGGGCTTGGAACAAGAGAAGCACTATTTGCACTTAACGTCATATGCCAAAGATGTCTACATATAAACCAAGATATATATATGTGCTTTATTGATTACAACAAAGCGTTTGATAAAGTTCGTCACGACCACTTAATGAAACTGCTAGTAGAAAAAAACTTGGATAAAAGGGACATTAGAATTATCTCTAAGATTTACTATAACCAGAAAGCAAATATCCGAATAGAGCAAGAGACAACGGAGGAAATCGAGATCAAGAAAGGCGTAAGACAGGGTTGTATACTCTCACCGACCTTATTCAATCTATACTCCGAAGACATTATAAACACAGCACTTTCGGATCAAAATATAGGTATTAAGATAAATGGCATCCGAATAAACAACTTGAGATATGCCGATGACACGGTACTAATCGCAGAAACTTGGGAAGATCTTCAAATACTAATTAACAAAATAGTAGAATGCAGTGAAGAACACGGATTATCACTTAACATAAGCAAAACAAAAATAATGCTAATATCTAAATCACCAAAAAACTTCCCTGATATAACCGTGCATGATCAAAGAATCGAACGTGTAAGAAGATATAATTACCTGGGAACTGTTATCAACGAAAATAATGACTGCTCTGAAGAAATCAGAACCAGAATAGAGAAAGCTAGAGCCACATTTACTAAATTGAAAAAGGTGTTCTGGGAAGAGATCTAAGTCTAAAACTTAAAATTCGCCTTTTGAGATGTTACGTTATGTCAGTTCTCCTCTACGGGATGGAAACATGGACATTGAAAAAGATCGATACCAAAAAGATAGAAGCATTTGAGTTGTGGATGTATCGTAGAATATTAAAAATACCCTGGACAGAGAAAGTAACAAATGTGGAGGTTTTGCGGAGAGTGAGGAAAGAGAAAGAGCTGATACTTACTGTTAAAAAGCGCAAACTACAATATTTGGGACATGTTATGAGGGAGATAAATACCAGTTGCTGCAATTGATTATACAGGGAAAGATAATGGGAAAGAGATCTATAGGAAGAAGAAGGCATTCATGGTTGAAAAACTTGAGAGAATGGTACAATTGCACCAATTACCAACTGTTTAGATCTGCAGCATCAAAAATACGCATAGCTTTGATGATAGCCAAACTTCGAAACGAAGACGGCACTTGAAGAAGAAGTGTTGTTTATGTGGTGTACATAGAAAAATTAACCCGGTTTAATTGACTTACGGCAATCATAGACATACTATACAATTATATTAACATTGTTAAATATAATAACATAAATATAATAGAATTAAACATAAATATAAACAATTACATAACCTCACAAATCAATTGTCAGTGTTATGTGTTTCCTTCTAAAACATGGCGCGCGTGCTGAATAACTTCAAAGGCGGGATCTGAAAGTGGGCGTTCTGATTGTTTATTATTCTGTGGTATCGCCTAATGTATTACCTTTTTTTTCCAGTTTTTGAGACTTTTGTCATATCGAGGTTCGCTTTAAAGTGGTTCTACTGTAGTAACAATGATCTCGTTATTTTAAAGATACGCTTTTTTAACAATATAATTTCTATTCATCTAAACGTTGGTTTTAAAATTCCTCAACACAGATTGAGTTACATTATAATTTATTTGTATTGAAATTTTCTTTAATGGGCCTACCGAAATATCTAACTTAATGTTAAAAAATTATTTCTGATATTATGAAAACCCCTCCAAACCTCTTATATTTATATTTCTTGATTGTTTATCACTTAAAACGTTCCTTCCATCTGCTATTCAGCCATGTATTTGCTAAATCATATCCCCTAGTTCTACATAATAACATTCTATTGTACAGCGACAGGGGGCTTCTTTCTACTCGTTTCCTCTGCCAACTAAACCGTGAGGTAAAAACAAAGTTTAACGCACCAGCGCCCCCGTTGATCTGACTAAAAGGGCCAAGATTTCAAAGTCGTACAGGTTTTTTCTTTTGACACCGAAAGGCGATAGTTCGATAGAGATTTCTCGATAAGATTTTTTTATTTCGTTGGATCGGATTTCAAGATATGATCCGTTTTATAATTAAGCTGATTTTTTAGGTAAAATGGTTCTGACAGAGTGTCGAGGTAATTTTGATGGATGGTTAAATATGGAGTATAAAGGAGTATCTTTTGTAAAAGAATATTTATTATTAATATATATATATATATATATATATATATATATATATATATATATATATATATATATATATATATAGTTATGCTATTTAAATTGTATTATATTGCTTATTTAGAAAAAATCCTGTCTATATTTATTAAATGATCTAATCTCCAATTAATCACAATAAATCAGCATTAATTAATTACAATCTCAGGCTATTTAACTTGTACTATTTACCTTTGATCGTGGATTCAAAATATTTTCCAATTGGCTTCCTAATTGGGATAGGTAATATGACCTGAATAAAATACATAGAATTTCAACTGAACTATATGTGAGATGTCCTTTATTTTAATGAAATTTTATATAACAATCAATCCTGTAATATTTGCAATATACTAACTTTAAATATATGAGAAGTTGTTTTCTATCATGGACCCAAATGTTATTTTACATTGATTTTTAATATGTGTTATAACTTAGCTCTTTTTATATATTTTTTTAAATGATCGCAAAATTAACTGTCTCTATTATTTATTCAATCATTTTAATTAATAAATGAAAACCACACTCCTGCTCTAATGAAAATTGACTGACCTTTCTTTCTCTGCCGTTGCAATTCTATGGCCACGCCAAAAAAAAATCTTTCTCTGCTTCTGCTCCTACTGTGGTCCAGATGACGTACACCTTTCTCCTATCTGTCCTTGTATCTGCAACCCAACAACTCGTGTTATTCTATGCAGCCTCCTTTTGAGCCAATCTCCGCGCCTGTTTATAACTCCAAATGTTTCCGGCTTCGTCTGATATTAATATTCTTATACCCTTTGGTTTTTCTATCTCTCTGTACCCCATTATTCTAACTAAGTCTATCTGCTTTACAAATATTTCTTACTAATAGCTACCAGTTAGCGTTTGCCACCATAACCGCTAACCTCCATTGATGGAGACGGCACTTGAAGAAGAAGAATAACTACAAACGATACCTGTTTCTCAATTCAATGTCTTTTGTTAATAAACTTTTACCGATATAATCTGTCGGGGAGAAAAACCACCGCAAATCCCGGTCTATTGTTTAAACACTTTCTATATACACTTTTATTCGGGTAAATCCATTCCACAATAACCGACTTATTTAAATTTCTTATCGATAATATTTGAAAGTCTTGTCTCTGAGGCCTAATGAACAATTCTTCGAACAACTTAAAATACATATTTTGTCTTATACAGGATGTTTGAAAATTTATATGCCCGTGTCTTTATGAAATGTCAATAATTTTAATTTTTATTTAAGTAATAAAATTTGTATATCGGTTTTTTATTGCTTATGGACATTTAAAAGTACAACAAAATATATATATATATATATATATATATATACATATATATATATATATATATATATACATATATATATATATATATATATATATATATATACATATATATATATATATATATATATATATATATATATATATATAAATATATATATATATATATATATATATATATATATATGTATATATTTATATTGTTGTACTTTTGAATGTCCATTAGCAATAAAAAACCGATATACAAATTTTATTACTTAAATAAAAATTAAAGTTATTGATATTTCATAAAGACACGGGCATATAAATTTTCAAACATCCTGTATAAGACAAAATATGTATTTTAAGTTGTTCGAAGAATTGTTCATTAGGCCTCAGAGACAAGACTTTCAAATATTATCGATAAGAAATTTAAATAAGTCGGTTATTGTGGAATGGATTTACCCAGAATAAAATTGTATATAGACAGTGTTTAAACAATAGACCGGGATTTGCGGTGGTTTTTCTCCCCGAAAGATTATATCGGTAAAAGTTTATTAACAAAAGACATTGAATTGAGAAACAGGTATCGTTTGTAGCTATTAGTAAGAAATATTTGTAAAGCAGATAGATTTAGTTAGAATAATTAAAGAATGTTGTTTTCTGGAATTACCCGAATGACGTTTTATAAAGAGAGTTGGTTGGTAACGATATACGTCACAGAGGTGGATGATTTTTATTGGTCAATTTTTGAATGCAATGGAGGTAGTGGTTTTGGCTATGAGATAGGAGAGAGGAAAAAAGTTAGTTAGTCAGTTTTCGTCGCCCAAGAAGGAAGGAGATTTGTGGTTTGTGTTTGTTTGAAGTCCCGAAGACGTAATTTACCGGGTGTGTTTATTTGCTGTGTAAAAGCTGATCAGTGTGAGGAACGGGGTACAGAGAGATAGAAAAACCAAAGGGTATAAGAATATTAATATCAGACGAAGCCGGAAACATTTGAAGTTATAAACAGGCGCGGAGATTCGCTCAAAAGGAGGCTGCATAGAATTACACGAGTTGTTGGGTTGCAGATACAAGGACAGATAGGAGAAAGGTGTACGTCATCTGGACCACAGTAGGAGCAGAAGCAGAGAAAGATTTTTTTTTGGCGTGGCCATAGAATTGCAACGGCAGAGAAAAAAAGGTCAGTCAATTTTCATTAGAGCAGGAGTGTGGTTTTCATTTATTAATTAAAATAATTGAATAAATAATAGAGACAGTTAATTTTGCGATCATAAAAAAAAAATTATAAAAAGAGCTTAGTTATAACACATATTAAAAATCAATGTAAAATAACATTTGGGTCCATGATAGAAAACAACTTCTCATATATTTAAAGTTAGTATATTGCAAATATTACAGGATTGATTGTTATATAAAATTTCATTAAAATAAAGGACATCTCACATATAGTTCAGTTGAAATTCTAGGTATTTTATTTAGGTCATATTACCTATCCCAATTAGGAAGCCAATTGGAAAATATTTTGAATCCACGATCAAAGGTAAATAGTACAAGTTAAATAGCCTGAGATTGTAATTAATTAATGCTGATTTATTGTGATTAATTGGAGATTAGATCATTTAATAAATATAGACAGGATCTTTTCTAAATAAGCAATAGAATACAATTTAAATAGCATAACAATATATATATATATATATATATATATATATATATATTGTTATGCTATATAAAATTAAAAATAATATTGGTTTGCTTACTATATTTCAAAGTACAAAATATAATAATTCAAATAATTCAACTAATAAACTATTAAAGATATTTCGAAGAAATGAAAATCCATTATCCTGTATTACCTGTAATAAAAAATTTTAAAGATATGCATAAATTATTTTCTTTATAAAATATATTCGAGTGACATGAGTGAGCTTAAGTGAAATCATAAAAAATGCGAGCGGGTTTTCCAAATGGACTTGAATGTACAGTGAATAAGACAAAACAAAAGATATTTGGAAAATATATTTCTCCATTAGTTCTTAGGAATTTGTAGAAACCGATTAGCATGTTTATAGTTTTTAGGAAATTTATAATTGTAGGTAAAATTGTTTTTTGTTATCTAAATGAAGAGATGGGGATACGTATGACGAGCTTTTATTGGAGGAGATTGAAAAAAGTGGAATAGTTTGTAAGAATGAAAGTTTAGCTAGATTTTTGAGGGAGAAAAGATAATCAGTTGTTTTCCAAGTGTGCAAGGCGAACAGTCATTGTTCTCTGGTGGTTCCCGAGAGGTAGTAAGCAGAAGTGAATGTTTGTGAGTTTTTCGTGGAGTAAGTGTATCTGACAGAAGCTGATTCAGTAAAATATTGTAAGTTATATTTTTCTACTTATATTCCAAGAGTCACTGTTCAGGCCAGAACCAGAGATTTATTTTATCGAGAGAAAAAGAGGCTAGCATCATTTCAAGGATACGTGCATTTGAAGGAGATCATTAAAGACGATAGGCACCCAACAATTTTTTGTAAGATTGTTGATTAACTGCCCAACATTGGGCAGGTTCAAAATAATGAAGGACAAATTAAACTTTTAAAACATAAAAGTGTTGCAAAGAAGCCTTATATATGCCCAGTAGAGGACAAAAAAGAAGTATAATTTCAAATTGCTAGATACTTTGTTACCTTGCGCTAAATTCTGGTTTTTAGCGTATTCCAGTTCGGATAAACGGAGTCATTTAGTGGATCAGTAGAACTCTAAACCTTCTAAACATCAAAACCATTTTCACTACTCACTTCAAGTTGTCCCATCTCGTCAGGTCGTAAAAGGTCAAACTCCAATAATGACCATGGTGTTTACGAGATACCTTGTTCTAGTCACACGTTTATGCTACGGCCCGTAGTGTTTGCCGGTATAAGCATTCAACGTTATTCCTAGGAATGACGCAAGGACACCCTCTAGTCCTGGGGAGGAGAAATCGTCTCCAAAGGCGGATGAACGACATCCCGTCGTCAATGGCATAAGATGCGCAAGGCAAGTGTGAAACCATCGCATTAAATTCCCAAGATAGTTAATATGGCAAGTCAAAATCAAAAAATGCTAAGAATTCCCGGGAAAAAACTTTAGATTTGCTACGTGGAATGTTAAAACTTTATATAGAGCAGAACTCGTCTGCGCGAGCTGAGTCAAGTATAGGAATGTTGGTAATAGCATTCATGAAACAACACACAAAAAGTTTCCTCCCAGTCAGTGACAGATTATTGATTATCAAATTAAATGGACAACCATTCGACATTAATATAATACAAATGTACGCACCGACAGCAGACAGCCCAGACGCAGATCTTGAGATTTTCCATTACGATATTGAAAAGATCAAAAAACACATAAAATCAGACCACATCAACATATTTATGGGAGATTAGAATGCCAAAGTAGAAGCAGAAAAAGTCGAATCGATCATCGGCCCATATGGATTGGGAACCAGGAACGAACAAAGCACAGGCTTTGTTAAATTTTGCCAAAAGAACAACCTGGTGGTTCTTTTGGCATGGTTTAAATTACCTAAAAAACGTCTATATATACGTAGAGGTATGGTGGAAAAAGGTTAACATTTGGTCACATCATGTGTCCAAATTCAGACCACAATCCTGTAGACGCAACTATCCAATTAAAATTTAAAAGAGTAGAAAAGGCTAAACCCAGCAGGGAATAGCATAAATTAGTGCTGTCCAAGGACAACAACAGAAATATGAAGACATGGTAGACACGCAGTTAGAGTCTCAGACAATAGATTCCACTAAGCAGAAGACAATAAAAAACATTGAAGACATTGTGGGGGAAAATAAAAAATACTGTCTTGGTGGTAGCAGACCAAATTATACAGAAAGAAAACCGTAAACATAGAAAACCATGGATGACAAATGAAATATTACAAATTATGGAAACCAGAGGGATGGTAAAAAACGAAAACCTAACAAGATACATAGAACCCAACAGGGAAATTGAGAAAAAAATAAATGCAGCTAAGAAAGAGTGAATAAAATAAAAAAGAAAAGAGGTAGAAGATTTGTAAATGAAGCATAAAGATCGAAAAAAATAGGACGAAAGAAAAAATCTTGGCTATAAAACATCAGATATTTTACCCACATAAGATGAAATGAATTATTTCATGAAGCCCAGAACAGAGAGAAATTTGCCATATTGATCGGCAACCTCAGCAGATAAGGCACTTGGGAGGAGGAGGAAGTTTAAAAATTTAAAGAAAATTAGGGTATTGCAAAGATTCACACAATATTTTATTTGACCTTCATTGCCCTTAAAAAAATGTTGGAGTCATTTTTACTTTGGCTTAGTAGTCAAAGTAAAATAATAGAAAATACCACAAAAATGTGTCACCCTTTAATCACAAATTGAAATAGCGCTGCGTTTTTCAATCAAATTGTCGCAGTTCCTGATAATGCCTTTGTTTCGTTTTAGTTCGGCCATCCTATATATTAGTATGTTCTACAATCAACTTCAAAAATGTTAACATTAAGCATAATAAACCCTCACTTGAAAAATCCTAATTCTTAAAAAATGCCCATCTATTGTCACATTCCTAATAAATCCTCAACTTATTCGGAAGATTATCTGTTTGACATTATTCGTTCTGGTTGGTAAGTCGACAGACAAAATATGCCCACTTCTATTAGGCCTTGTCCATTTGATACTTTAACAAAGATATCTTCCGAATTTATAGCTGTGGTATTTGAATGTTTAACAGCTGACATTTTTATTTTAATGCTTTCTCTATTTTTTATAACGAATATTTTAAAGTAGGTAACCTAATCCTTTGACGGTAGGAATTTTTCAAGTGAACACAGAGGATTTAATTAGGAATGAAAATGTATACTTTTGTTAATAGTGTTTAATCAGCTGTTAAATATATTTAATTCTTTATAGCGTTTTACTTGGAAATTAGAAAAGAATCCTCAAAAACGTGAGAAAATATTTAATCATTCGTTACTAAGAATCATTCAGTTACTTATCAACTAAATTTTATTTATATAACTCCATTAGGACTTATATAATCTAGGAAAAATTAAGAAGGAACCAGAGATTGTGTTTACGATCACACGCATAAAATTGCAATATCTGGGACACGTTATGAGAAATTAGCAGCGTTACTCCCTGCTGCAGTCCATATTACAAGGTAAAGTCAAAGGTAAGCGAGGACCCGGTAGAAGGAGAATATCATCGCTGCGGAATTTATGAAAATGGTTTAAGAAAACCTCAACGGAGCTGTTTCGAGCTGCAGCGAGCAAGGTTATGTTTGCCAATATGATTTCCAACATCTGAAACGGATAGAAACCAAAAGAAGAAGAAGTCTATTAGTTATCCGATGTATTTCATTCTATGATAGTTTGTCTGGGAAATAACTTATTCATTAGTATTAATTACTGCGGTCCAGTTTATAAGGACGTGCAGTTATTTAACTTTAAAAAAATGAGCAAAGAATCGACAAGTCCGTTTATTAATAGGAAACAAAACACAGACAATGAACCCTCTATTAATATCCTCTAAATTTGTGCACGCTAAGGTGCCTTTCATAGCGACTTTTTTTTAACACCAACAATACAGGCAATGGTTAAAGGTAAATGACATAAAAGGAAAGACAATGGGAAATACAATAACTAACGTCCTACCATTTCCGATTCACACAACAATACTGAAGAGGGCAGTTTAGATTTTCCGTTTGATACGTTTGAAAAATTCTCATAAAATTGATCTAATAGTTGAATTTCGCCTACCTAAATAGAGAATAGAAGCATCGTTCTGCGGCAGAATGATTCTTTGTTGGGAGATGGCTTGAAATAAAAATTTTATGGCTTCTTGATTATACCGACATTGAAACATCCAGTGGTTGAGGTCGTCATAACTGCCATTACATTCACATATATCAGTGTCGGAAAGTTTTATTTTATATAAGTAAGCATTTACTGTAGCATGTCCAAAAAGGCATCTAACGTACATAGTATAAATTTTCCGAGAGATGGGACTTCTGTCACTTGGAGGAGTAGATGGAAGAGTTGGATATATACTGCAGTATGTATTTTTGCTACTATTAGTAAAGGATTGCCACCCAATTTCCCAGTTAAGTCTAACATGTTTCTTCCTAGCTGAAACTATATCCCATTTGGGCAACTCGTTGTACTTTATACCCACTAAAGTAGCGTCTTTAGCCAAACGGTCTACTTTTTCATTGCCTGGAATATTAGAGTGACCTTTAACTCACACAAAGTTAACAATTATTTTAGAGAAGTTAAGATCCTTAGGTTTTCAAGCGCATCTACAATTAGTCTGTTGGTATATATGTGTTTAGAAAATTGTCTTAATGCGAGGAGGACGGACTGTGAGTCAGATAAAATTATATATCGTTCGAAATATAATGTGCTATTAATTATCCCATCCAACGCCTTGACAATAGCTACCAATTCAGCTGTTAATATTGAGTAATCTGATTTTAATTTGTACTGAAAATAATCTTAAATATTGTTTATGTAAATGGCACAGTCAATACCAGCAGGCGATGTTGAACCATCTGTATAAATTTTACACGAATGGGTAGAGTCTTCCAGCTTGTTTTGTACTACTAATACGATATCATTCTGTTTTATAAATTAACATTTTTGGAGAAATATTTTTAAACTGTCAATTTTAAAAGAAAAATGGAGAGTTGTCTCGATGGTCTCCAACAAAGATACTTGACAAAATAAATAATGAAAAATAAATTTTAATTTATAGTTCAAAATATAACCACCTAACGGAATAGAATGGGTACCTTCTGTTTGCCTTCAATGCCTTCAAAAAACAACAAAAAATAAGGTTGTCGTTAACGAAGTCAATTCTATCTGTTCTTAAGTTTTATATTATTTTTATAATGTTAAGTTCTGATTTTAATGTTCTTTTTCTAACAAAATCATACTAAAAGGGCGGTTGTCCCACCCGGATGGCATTTCTAAGGCCAAATAGTTTTGCGTTGATATCTTGTTTTAGCCTTCGATATATCGTCGCCTAAAAGCAACAGTAGGATATGTAAAAAAAATATGGCTTTTGTGATATTCATGTCAAATGATTCCAAATAAATCCTTCTGTTGTGTGTAACACTAGGATAAATAAAACGTGATATACTTTTTTCATAATATTACATATTTATTCTTGTGTAGCTTAATTCATTTTAGCTCAAATTTTATAATGCAACACTAAGATAACATACATATGTTGCATAAATGCAACACTAAACTATCTTTCGCACATATTCTACTGTTGCCATGTACTTATTGCTGAGTTACGATTATGTCTTTGTTTATACTATCCAGCTTGCAGTCACAATTTATCTCCATTAATCTTAAACAATAGTTTTATTACATTGATGTTAAAAGGTGTATCTTCTTCTTCACGTACCATCTCCTCTAAGAAGGTTGACAACCATCACGGCAATTCGCACTTTCGACGCCGCTGCTCTAAAGAGGTCAGCAGAAGTGCAGTTAAACCAAGCTCTCAAATGATTTAGCCAGGAGATGCGTCTTCTTCCGCGACTTCTTCTACCCTGTATTCTTCCTTGCATTATTAATTGCAACAAGTTATAATGCTCGCCCCTTATAACATGTCCCAGATATTGCAGTTTTCTGACTTTTTAACTGTATTTAAGACCTCTTTATCTTTACCCATTCTTCTCAATAAAAGGTGTATGTTAAAGAGTAAAAATGAATAATTCGGCCAATTTAAATTGTACAAATTATGGGTATCTAGTAGTGTATAGCAAACAAAAACAACACTGATTCTGAGTTGTCATCTGGAATTTATCAAGCACAGAAAAAAGGTAAGTTAAATTCATGATAAATTCCCTTTAAAAAATTTTAGGCTAATTTAATAAAATGCAATAAATTTGTACTTTCACAAGTTTCAGTATCAGCTGTTACCATTACTGATTTTGATGATTTTTTTTATTTTATTTTGTTTATTGTCTTGTCAAATTTTTAAATTTTTGGAAAATAAGTATGTTTATGTTATTATTTATGTAATAACATGTTTGAACAACAAAATTGTTTTGTTTTTTGTATTGAAATGTGTAAAATTTTAAACAAAACTTTAGTGCAATATAAGTTTATATAACAGAAATTAACGGATACCGATAAAAAACAGATTATCTTTGAGGGCAACAGTAGGACCACTTACTTTTTTTCCAATTATTTTTCACTTTTTTATTAATTAATATAAATTGTTATTTGACACATGTAAAGTTAGGTACTCAAACAAAATTTCACGTAAAGCCATTCAAATATAAAAAGTTATTAATTACTGAAATTTCGTAAAATTTTTAAATGCGTTTTTCTCGAAACTACATTATTTTACATTATATCCTACTGTTGCTTTGAGGCGACGATATTCTCACCAGGCTTATCGTTCGATGGTATGCATTTGATTTTTTGGGTAATGCGATGTTACTATACTTCCACCATTCTTTGTATGTAAAGTTATAAAAATCCCCTAGTACTTTTATAATGTTCCTCATTGATAAAGTTGGTAGTATTTTGTTAATTTTATACTGTTCTTGTCTTTTGGTAATTTTATTGGTTATATTACTTCTCCTTTAGTAATATTTGGACTGTTATTATTGGTCGTCGCGTTTATTAAGGTTAACTATCTTCCATCTTCAAACAGTTCCCGGATGTTTACTCTCCATTTTTCAATTTTTCTGTGAATGTCTAATTTAGATAATATTATGTCAAAAATTATTAAGAGTGTACTTATATTTTGAAAATTAACAGGACTACTACTTTTTATTTTAAATTAGTATGGAAGTAACTTCCAATAATTTTTAATTTTTGCTGTGTTATGTCATTTTCCCTTAATTAAAAAAATTGTGGGGCTGAGCGGCAAAGTGGTACAAGTGACATTTTGTAAAAAAGTCAGATATATGCATGAGTGGCTAGATATTGATATTTATTAATATAAAAATGGTCCAAGTACAAAACACAATCCAAATATATGTCTGTGAGTAGTAAAAGCTATCACTCATATTTGGTAATAGTTTTATGTATAAGTAGTACAAGTGTACACTTATCACTTTTGCTCTAAACCTTATTAGTTATTTTGGACAGCCATGTTTTAATAGTATGCAGGGATAATAATACAATTTACAAAATGGTCTTAATTTATTGTAAGGTAAGTTTTCAATGATGCGTTTTATATGTCTACAATTGCTACCTTATAGTTTTTTTTGATTTGAGATTTTATTTATTTAAATCGTTAAAAAGTAGTCGTTGAATAAAACTTATAGCATGACATTAAAAGGTGTCATTTTTTTAAAGATTCTGACAGTTATTCGGAGTATGACGATCCAAAAGGGGACAAAAACTATAGTCTACAAAAAGATAGTAGTAGCGGCAGTAATTATGATCTAAAAATCATTGCAGATCAACTGAACAGATCACCCAAAACTCTGGGTGGAAAAATAACTTAAAGAGAAGGACAATAAATATGATGTAAAGCTAAAAGACAATAACAAAATAAAAAAAGAGGTTAATCTTTGTAAGTGGGTATATTTATTTAAAAACCCTTAAAAGGACTACATCAAAAAAAAAACAAACGTTTTCGGACTAAACAGTCCATCATTAGGTTTAAAATCTGCCTAAAATAAGTACAGACCATTTAGTTAAAACAAACGTGATTATGAAATTTTGACTATTTTTAAAAACCAAATGGCTATACTTACTAGGTTAAAATGCCTGAGCCACCAAAATACATGGGTAAAAACCCTTTAAATTACTTATAGTTATCAAAAATTATACATCTTGTTGTTAAAAAACTGTGATGTTCATTATTAAATTAGATATGACTTCAGGTAACATACATTGTAAAAAGTTTTGAGATCCAGAGCCGGGGAGAAAACACCATTTTACAATGTATGTTACCTGAAGTCATATCTAATTTAATAATGAACATCACAGTTTTTTAACAACAAGATGTATAATTTTTGATAACTATAAGTAATTTAAAGGGTTTTTACCCATGTATTTTGGTGACTCAGGCATTTTAACCTAGTAAGTATAGCCATTTTGCTTTTTAACCATAGTCAAAATTTCATAATCACGTTTGTTTTAACTAAATGGTTTGTACTTATTTTAGGCAGATTTTAAACCTGATTATGGACTGTTTAGTCCGAAAACGTTTGTTTTTTTATGTAGCCCTTTTAAGGGTTTTTAAATAAATATACCCACTTACAAAGATTAACCTCTTTTTTTGTGATACGTGGTATACAGCCAGCTACAGGAATTGTTTTCCTTGTGGATTTTAATAACAAAATACTTTTAAATTACTATGATGATGAGGAAGATATCTAGCTCAGTTGCTAGATTGTTGCATAATGCATAAAAATAACAACATTGTTGTTATTTTTATGCATTGTTTGTTTTTGTATTTTTAGACAATATAACTTTTGTTTTCGTTATAAGGTATTACTTGTATATTTACTGGTAGTAATATTTACTTATACTCTTTTTACTCTAGACAACTAAAATGGTACATGTACCTTTTCTAAAAAAACTTAAAGAGATTGAAATGTACATGATCGTAAAAATGCACACGAAAACATTAAGAACTAAATAATAATAAGGACTTCATTTTTTCAAAACGTCATCTAAATATCACTTGTACCACTTTTCCTCTCATCCCCTCAATTGATAAAATTTGTTGTACTATTATCCTGGCGCATAATTAAACAACTGAAAGCATCTCATCTTAAAATCATGAGAGTTTTAAGTAAACTTTAATATATTTTGGGTTGCTCATTACAAAACACATTAAGAAGAAGTATACATTACATCGTAGTCACATAAGAGCAAGTCAATTATTTTTTAAATCCTTATTAAAACATTAAAAAATAAAAGCTGAGAATACCATCAAAATAAATCCCGAGGAGGTCTAATTAAGGCATACCCGTTTTAATAACCGAACCTGTGGTGTTTTGACGTTGTTGGTATTTACACGTGAGAGCAGCGAGTTCAGCCTATTACTAAACCAAAGGCGTAACAACCAATTTTTCTTTGTGGTTATTTCTTTAGCAAGAAGTTTATAGAGTGGTAAGGTATTATTATAGTACTCGTTATAAACTATAAGTATACAAAATATGTAAGACCACTATTTTTTATAAACTAAATTATATATACATCATGTGCTTTAACTTAAGGTAATGTACTTTATTTTAATAGGTTTATACATACTTTTTGGACATTTTAAAAAATGCATAAAAATATATATGTAATAGTAAAAAACATATTTCAAAAAGTCTCTTAAAACTCACTTTTCTTCAAATTTTTTATAAAGAAAAAAGTTAAATCTGTTTCGTTCGCCACTTTAATGCTCGAAGGTCAGGCAATATTGACCTTTTCTGGCACATATACACGCTTACAACATAACCCCAAAAGACTTGTTAGACCCCATTGGATAGTGAAACTTAAAGATGTATGAAGATCAAACCTAATAGATTTCATCGTGGAGTAGTACCTATTTGACTCCCAAGCTATGCCACCACCCCTCTCCATCGCAGGACATACCGAACGGAAAGGCTTATGTACTGGTGGGTAAAGAATATCCTGAGTAATTACTTAGGATCTTATATTTTAAATTTACAGAAAATTTTTTCTTCCTATGAAATAACTGAATTTAATATTGTTACTTGAATTTGTGACTTCCCCAAAAACGTATGTGTTTTGGTTACTCAGCTGCCGACTCAGCAAAAAAAAAAAAAAATTTCCGGCGCCGAGGTCCCGCATGCGGTTACGTCCAGTGCCGGCTCCAGACGTATTCTTTCGATCTTCAGGCAGCGATCTTAACCATAAATCAATAATCACCATTTTCATGGGTATACATTTTATAAGAAAAAAGTTAAATCTGTTTCGTTCGCCACTTTAATGCTCGAGGGTCAGGCAATATTGACCTTTTCTGGCACATATACACGCTTACAACATAACCCCAAAAGACTTGTTAGACCCCATTGGATAGTGAAACTTAAAGATGTATGAAGATCAAACCTAATAGATTTCATCGTGGAGTAGTACCTATTTGACTCCCAAGCTATGCCACCACCCCTCTCCATCGCAGGACATACCGAACGGAAAGGCTTATGTACTGGTGGGTAAAGAATATCCTGAGTAATTACTTAGGATCTTATATTTTAAATTTACAGAAAATTTTTTCTTCCTATGAAATAACTGAATTTAATATTGTTACTTGAATTTGTGACTTCCCCAAAAACGTATGTGTTTTGGTTACTCAGCTGCCGAATTGGCAAAATAAATTTTTCGGCGCCGAGGTCCCGCATGCGGTTACGTGCAGTGCCGGCTCCAGACGTATCCTTTCGATCTTCAGGCAGCGACCTTAACCATAAATTAATAATCACCATTTTCATGGGTTTGCATTTTATACCTACTGCCAGGTGTCGCTTTTTGTTTCACGATAAGTATCCCTGCTACTTTCTAGATATCGGTGCTACAAATACCCAGAGAGTATCCACCATTAGTAGGAGTCTGCGCCTGATAAAAGAACTGACAAAAACTCCAGCAGAAAAAATCAGATATAGCCTTACGGTTCTTACTCCCTCACAGGGGAAAATTAACTTATCCAAGATACCTAGGGCATTAAAAGGATTGAACTCTAGTGGGATTCTTTCCGTGTTATTGAGCCCTAGGAGACTTGGTATGCTGGAGTATCTCCCAAAAAGTGTTGTACACATCTGGATAAGAGATGTTCATTAAGCCCTAGCTTTTTGTTTTCTAGGAGGTTCTTCGAAATGCCTTTAGTAGTAGAGAGAATAAAAGGTATTGTCTGGGTACTTTCCATTCTCCACTATCTTCGTATTTAAATTTCCAGATTCCTGCGTTAGGCGATCTTTTCGTTCTGTTTATTACAAAGATTATTGTTTTTGGGTATTGTTTGTCTATTGTTTGTCCGCATATATTGGTGTTGTTTGTCTCTTTAGTTTATTAACTTGTATGCGATCTGGTCTATTATGTGCCACTGTTTGGTCTGTGAGCACAGTGCTGTCTCAGTATAGCTTGTAGTTATCATTCTCAAGTATGCATTCAGGAACATATTGATAATATGGGAGATGGTTTGCTTAGATAAGTCACAGTTTGATGACTATCTCTTCCCCACTGAATCAATACCGTCCCTTATATTCAATTAGAGCAAATGGCTGACAGCCTGGTAAGATGTTGGATGGTTTCTTGAGCTTAACATTCGTATCGGCATTTGTCATTTTGGACCTGGGGGTCTGTGACAGTATATTTCAGGTAATTTTTGGTTGGTATAACCTGATCCTAAATGGTAATTAATAAATCTTCTGTTTCACAGAACATCTTTCCTAATGTCAGACAGTAGTTCGACGCTATAGTGTCGACATGGTCTTGACTCACCTCATTTGGATGTCGCCGGTGTAAAGAATAACCCATCCAGGTGCGCATTTTTCGTCCCTAGAAAGATGGTGGCGGAACATGCGTAGATGTTCCGTAGGTGTTCCTGTAATGCCTTAATTAAATTTTTTCTGTTAAGATGTGAGCGGAGCAGCTATTTTACTCTTCGTGTGAACTGTGACGTTAATTTGATTTTTATTTGTTTGAGGTCAATTTTCCCGTTTGCTTTACTCCCAGATATTTGTACTTGTCGTTTTCACCCATAGTCCCGATGTTTTGGCAATTTTGCATATCGAATCCTCTGGGCTGTACATTTCCTGACTATATTTAAAACACAGCAGTTATCTAGACCGTAGTGCATACTAATATCATTAGAGAAAGTTTCTACAGTTTTTATCATCTGATCTAGTTGGTTCGAGTGAAAGCCATTAATTCTAAATCATCCATATTCTTCTTCTTCTAGTTCCTACCCGTTTCGGATGTTGGAAATCATATTGGCAATCATAACCTTGCTCGCTGCGGCTCGAAACAGCTCCGTTGAGGTTTTCTTAAACCATGTTCTTAAATTCCGCAGCCATGATATTCTCCTTCTACAGGGGCCTCGCTTACCTTTGACTTTACCTTGCAATATAGACTGTAGCAGGGAGTAATGGTGCTGATTTCTCATAACGTGTCCCAGATATTGCAATTTTATGCGTTTGATCGTAAACACAATCTCTGGTTCCTTCTTCATTTTTCCTAGAACTTCCTTGTTCGTGATCCTTGCTCTCCATGATATTCTCAGCATTCTTCCATAAAGCCACATCTCAAATGCTTCAAGTTTTTTAATAGTGGCGTCTGTAAGCGTCCATGCCTCCGCCCCGTACAACAACACAGAGAAAACATAGCATCTCAAATGTCTCATTTTTGTATCAAGGGATATGTTGTGACTTTTGAAGATGGCGCTCATTTTGTTAAAGACCGTTCTTGCCTTTCCTATGCGGCACTTTATTTCCTGTAAATTGCTCCACTGTTCGTTAATAATAGTTCCCAGGTAACAATACTGTTTTACTCGCTCTATCTGCGTCCCATTAATGTATATATGAGCCCCATTTATATTCTACTTTCTGATAATCATTTGTTTCGTTTTGTGGGTATTAATGTTTAGTCCGTACTGTTGACTGTACTCGTTTATTCTGTCCATTAGCCTCTGAAGTCCCTCTAAACTATCTGCTATCACCATGGTGTCGTCGGCATATCTAACATTGTTTACTCTTTCACCATTTAGAAGGATGCCTTCGTCTATTCCGTATACAATATATGATTTAGCTTCACCACTACAGTATTGTTGTTTTTAATGCTAAGACGTAAGTCAGTGGAGTTCAATAGTTGGGATAAGGAGTTCATCGCTAGGCAAAACCACAATTGACTCAACGAGTCTCCTTGGAACAGACCGCTATTATTATATGCCTTAAAAAGTTCACTATATTATCATAGACTTTATACATTCATGCCATAAAAGCCATTTATGCAGAACTGAGTCAAAAGCTGTCTTCTAGTCAACTAAAGTTGTAAACAGGTTCTTTTTTGGTATATGCCTGATTAGAAATGACTGAGTCGATGAGAAGTTGTTTTTTGTAACCCATGAAACTCTACAGGAAAAATTATTATCTAGATTTAGCCACACGGCTCACACTTCCTCTAAGGGGAACATTCACACATTCCAGATACCTACGGTATCAAAAGGATTGAGCGGTTATCGAGACCTAGGTGACTTGGTGCGTAGGTGTATCTCCCAAAAATTTTCACACGTATCTGGACGTCGAAAGTAGCACAGCTTTCTTCATGATCTTATATAGATATTTATTTAGACCCAGTTTTTTTATGTTTTCTAGGAGGTTCTTCGGAATTACTCCAGTGGTAGAAAGAATA
Organism: Diabrotica balteata; assembly: GCA_918026665.1. NCBI lineage: Eukaryota > Metazoa > Arthropoda > Insecta > Coleoptera > Chrysomelidae > Diabrotica > Diabrotica balteata. The sequence goes on from OU898277.1 coordinate 168,351,692, forward strand.
ATAGGTATCGTCTGGGTACTTTCCATTCTCCATATTATTATTATCATTATGCGACTATTACATCCTTGTTAATTTTTTTTAATATTTTTCTCCAATATTTTTAATATTTTTAATTACTTTTGCTATTAATTTACTTTACTATTATTACTTTACTGTATAGTACTATATTTTTTAAAATATTACCTAAGATTAAGTAAGATTTTAGGAAAAAATTTAATTTTCATTTGTATCAAACTTTCACTTTTAGAGGCGACCCTGGCTCTATTTCTAGCTTGGGAAAGGGTACATATTCATTAGAAAATACGATATTTTAAGTTGTAAAAGATTGTTTTATGATTATGGCTGCCCAGCGACCAATTTCAATTTGTATGTTTTTTAATTAATACGTAGATTGAAACGCAGTAGGAAATGTGTCTTTCTGTGTATTAGCTTTCAAATTAATTTGGAAGGACGGCGAGTAAATATTTTAAGATAACAGAATTTAAAAAAAAAATTGAAAAATGATTAATAGTATACTAATTATCTAAATAATTGTCAAAATAAAACAGAAAATATTCCTCTGAAGCTATTTTCTTGTGAAAATATGTGAATAATACGTGAAAATAATATAGCGCGAAGCTTCGTACTATGTCTTCTGTATTTTTAAAATTTGAACAATATGTTTAGAATTAAATAAAATAATTTTATTTATTTATTCTTATTTTTTTAATTAATTTTGCGGCACTTAAATTGACGACGCCCCGTGACAACTAACTTGTGGCGCTAGCTTTGCTTCAAAAGCGAAATTTCTATAAAATAAAAAATTGGCTACTTAATTATAATTATAATTATCATTATCTAACTTCTCGCGTCCACTACTGAACATAAGCCTCTTGGTTTGTCTGGACATAATATTTAATTTCTCATCTATCTTATTCTAATTTTTATCTCTCTGTCTAATATCTATTTTAGTTTTGCTATTTGGCTGGAAGTATATTTTGTTTTGTTTCTCATCCAAATAATTCTTACTATATCTGACAATCGTATGTAAATCATTAATATTTTTTCTTATCTATGTGTGTAAGCTGTGAAGTCAGATAATAAAACAGAGTATCTATCTATTTAATCAGCCTTAAACGCCCACTCTTGGGCATAGACCTCCACTGTTAATCTCCATTGGTCTCTATTTTGGGCGATCTGCACCCAGTCCTTTCCTGCCGTTCTCTTAAGGTCGTCAGTCCATCTCATCTGTGGTCTTTTTTTTCTTTTCTTTTCCCATGGTATCCAGTGTAAAATTCGCTTATTCCATCTTTCATCTTTTTGCCGTAGAGTGTGACCGGCAAAGTTCCATTTAAGTTTTGCAACCTGTCTTGATACATCGTTCACCTTTGTTTTTTTCTCTGATTCATGAGTTTCTTTTCCTGTCTTTAAGACCGATACACAGCATTTGTCTTTCCATTGCTCTTTTTTTTGGATATCCTGTTGATGTTCTCCTTTGTGAAAGTCCATGTTTGTGAGCCATATGTGATAACTGGTAAAATGCACTGATTGAATACTTTCGTTCGCATATATTGAGGAACTTTTTAGTTTTTAGAATATATGATAGTTTACCAAATGAGGCCAATGCTAGTCTAGTTCTTCTTTTATTTCTTCTGTTTGATTGTCCCTGTTTAGCTTTATTATCTGTCCTAGGTATATGTATTCTGCCAGATGCTCTAATTTATTCTGTTTGACTACTATTTATAATTGGTCTTCTTGGTTTGTCATAGTTTTGGTTTTACTATAGTTCATCTCTAGACCTACCTCTGTCGCTTTTCTATCTAGTTCCTCAATCATCTTCTGTAACTCTTCCTTCTTATCTGTTATCAGGACTATATCGTCTGCATATCTCAAGTGGTTCAAGAGCTCTCCAATTATTCTTATTTCGTATGTATCCCATTCTAATTTTTTAAATATTTCTTCATAGCCTGATTAAACAATTTTGGTGATATTGTGTCTCCCTGCCTGATTCCTCTTTCGAATTTTTATTGGTTCTGTAGCGTGTTCGTTCGTCAATTTTATTGTGGTACTCGCATTTTTGTATATTTTTGTTATTAGGTCCGTGTACCTAAAATCAATTCTGCCGTTTTGTAGTGAGTTTTTGATGGCCCAATGTTCTATGCTGTCAAACGCCTTTCGGAAGTCTATGAATGCCATATATAATGGGATTTGATACTCGTTCGACTTTTCAATCAGTATTTTTACTGTTAGCAGATGGTCGCTAGTACTAAAACCCTTTCTGAATCCAGCTTGTTCTCTTGCTTGGTATTGGTCAAGCTTAGTTGTTAGTCTATTTGTCATGATCTTCGTTAGTAGTTTAAATACAACACTTATTAATGTTATAGGTCTATAGTTGTTTTAGAATCTTTCGGTCACCTATTTTGAACATTAATAGTGTCTCCACATCGTTCCAGCTATCGGGTATTTCTTTTGTGGTCAATATTTTGTTCATGAGGATATGCAAATAGAACAAGTAATGGAGTTTAAATATCTAGTCATCACACTATCTAGCTACGAAAAGGTCAAAAAGACAGAAATAGAAGATCAAGTAAATAAAGCAGAAAAAGCCTCAGATAGCCTAACATGAACAATATGGGAAAACTAAAAATATTGGGAAAAAATTGGAAGGGTAGACTTTACAAAACAGTCATTAGACCAATAATAACATACTCGAAAGAAATATTACCTGACAAAACGAATGTTAGAGACAGCAGAGCTAAAAACTCTTAGTAAAATTGGTATTTTTTTTTCTTGTTGTGTCTGTTTTTGAAAAAAAAAATAGCAGTATGTTACTTATGATAATTTTTTTTATTTCTCATCGCTTTGAGTTTAATATCGACAAAACATAACCAAATAATTGTAGGGAATTATCAAGTATGCTGTATGTTGTTATTTGGAAATAACATTTTTTTTTTCTTTAGGTCTTAAAATTTCGCTAATTATTTATAAGCTTTATCAGAAGAAAAATTATTAAAGTACTTTAAACATTTCCATTTTAAAACCAAATTAAAACAGTACTGTTAAGAAAATAAAACGTTTGTCTATATCTGTCAAAATTTTTGAAAAGTGACGAATAACTTAAAAAATATGAATTTTTGGCCTGCCTGTGGTACCTTTTACAAATTTGATCTAGAATCTTACGCAGAATACAAAATTGCAAATTAATAATGTACACGGTAAGCCAAATTTATTTGGAATCCATTTTGACCTTATATAAGTTTTTTAGTTTTGTTTCGATCATGGTAAAATTTAAAATCTATATTGATAGTGCATATTTAAATTGAAATTGAAAAGTAAGAGTTATTTTTATAAAGGCTTACTTTCAAGATCATTGCAAAAGTCATCCTATTAATATTTAAATTTAAAAATTAGTATTACTATTAATAAGTATTCGGAAAGACTACACTTAAAATCAAAATAAAAATTTGTAAGCGTTTGAAACGAAGTAAAATGACATTCTGAAAGGGCGTACATAGTATTTTTTTACCGCATCAACCCCTAGGGTTATTAGCGGGTGGTATATCTTTATTTTAAAAAAGTTATACTTAGTATATTAATAAAATTTACATAACAGTTTTTAAATACAAACACTTTATGTTATGTTAGAGTTAGTTATACAGTTTTACGATTTTTGATAAATTTTATTGTATTACTGATGTCTTCTTTCATATTGTGTTTTGTTTTTGCTGTCGAGCTTGCTGTTGAATACACTTTCATTATATGTTGCATTGAAAATGGTATTTGAAAGGTGTGGCAAATCGGCTGAGGGTCCTTGGAAATGATATATCCATGTGTAAATTTTGTATGACCTAGCCACAGTCTGTTAATAACTAGTTGGTCATGTCTTTGAGCTGGGAGCGGTAGTAAAGCGGAAGTAACATCTGGTTTGATAATTTTTAATTTTTTTTTCTGTTTGGCTCCATTGTACTTGCCGGGTTTTGTTAATGTAAGTTTTTATTAATGTTTTTTGGTCTAAAATTGGTATGTTTTGCAAAATAGGAATAGTGATGTTATTGATAATTTCTGTTGCTGCTTTATCAGCTGCTTCATTTCCCTTTATCCCAACATGGGATGGTACCCATAAAAATGTTAAAGCTGTCAAATGATATCACTTTTGATATCACTCACAATAACAGCTTTAGTGACAATAAATTATAATAAATTTTGCGGAAGTTTTAAAAATAAAAGGTTTTAGTATTCTGTTTTAAGTTCGTCATAACTTGTAATCCCCATGAACCAATTTCTCTTATCAAACACATTGCAGAGGCCACTAAGGATCCCGATTTGTTCAAAGTATGTAAACAACAAAAAGTTGAATACAATCGGCAATTAAAAATTGCTAAAAAGTCAGCTTACTGTAATTTTATTACTAATTCCAATAATAAACCTAGAGACTGCTGGAAAATAGTAAATTTTGAAAGAAACTACACTAAATCCAGTTCGGTACAACCTGATCTACCTCCAGACGAAATGAATCAATTTTTTAGTACAATTGCAGAGAATATAATCTCATCTCTTCCCACTATTAACGTCGATGTCCTCGTCAATTATAGAAATTCTCCTTCTCCAAGCAAGTCATTTTTTTTTCGGCCCGTTCTGGAAAAAGAGGTCTCTCAAATAATAAAGTCGCTTAGTAATTCTAATTGTAGGGACGTTCACGAGATTAATAGCAAAATTTTAAAAGTAACTTACCAAATAGGTTTACCACCTTTTACTCTATCTTATTAATTTAATTCTATCCACCGGAGTATTTCCAGAAGTACTAAAATACTCAAAAGTACTACCAATCTACAAAAAAGGTGATTCCTCAAAAACTGACAATTACAGACCCATAAGCATTGTTTCTACTTTTGGGAAACTGATTGAAAAGGTTATCAAACAACAATTTTATTCCTATTTTGAGTCAAATAATTACTTTAACAACTCACAATATGGATTTAGAAGTGCTCATTCTACTACGAACGCGGTATTTAATGTTGTGAGCGAGGTGATTGAGGGGCTTGAACGCGGCAATCGCGTAGCAATTTCTCTTTGTGACTTATCAAAGGCTTTTGACTGCGTTTCACACGACATTTTGCTCCACAAATTAAATTACTATGGAATCAGAGGTATCCCTCTTAAGCTTATAACTTCTTATCTATGTGGCAGACACCAGGCGTTAGTGTCTAAAGGTCATCTCTCTGATTTTCTATCCGTAAATCATGGAGTTCCACAAGGTTCGGTCTTAGGACCTCTTTTGTTTATTATTTATGTCAACGATCTGCCTAAATTCATATCTCCGTACAAAAACATAAAATTCGCAGATGATACGACATACGTTATATCAGGAAAAAATAATGATGATTTAAAAATGTCTCATGAGGAAGTTTCTACTAAATCTAGCTTATGGTTTGCTGCAAACAAACTAAAACTTAACTCTAATAAAACGCAAAATACGGTTATATCTGCAAGTAATTTACACAATGATCTAGTTAACAAAGAGACTGTTAAACTATTGGGAATAACCATAGATAATCGACTCAACTGGTCTGCTCATATCTCACACCTTAAGAAACAGCTATCAAGTTCATTATTTGTTATTCGCCAACTAGCAAGGGTTGTCAACTTTGAAACATTAAAAATGACATATTTTCTTTATTCCACTCTCACCCAAACTATGGTTTAATTATATGGGGCAATTCAACAAATGCACTTCAAATTTTTAGAATACAAAAGAAAGCTGTCAGGATTTAGCAGGGGTTAGTTATCTAGAACACTGCCGACCTTTCTTTATCAAATTCAAAATTATGCCGCTACCTACTCTGGTAATATTTCAAGTTTTAACTCAAATTCACAGAAAACGTGCCGATTTAATAAAGCAGTCTGATGTCCATGTTCACAATACGCGAAACTGTCACTACCTACGAACAAATCGCTGTAGATTAAGTCTTTCAGAAAAAAATAGTCTTAATTATAACCATTACAATATTTTACCAAAAAGTATAAAAGAGCTAAGCTGTAATAGTTTCGATAAAGTTATAAAAAAATATCTTTTAAAACATTGTTTTTACTGCTCAGAAGAATATATGACTCATTGCAGAACATCCACTGAACTGCTTACCGTAACTTTGCCATAAATATTTTTCTGTTTAATATGTTTTTATGTTTGTATTATTTAATGTTTTATTATTTAATACTATGTATGTTTTTTTTTGACTTGCTACAAACAATATTTGTATGTGTTATGTAGTTAAATAAATACTCTACTCTACTTTACTCTACCAATCACAATTCACAATATCGAAAGTTGTTATTACAAAAAGTTTTTTGGAATTAAAAATTATGCTTTATCATGCAATTATAGCCTTCTAGTGAAAAAAAATCCCCAAGATCATTTTAATCTACTAATTAGTAATTGGAATTTAGAACATCCATTATTCTATATTTTTTTGATATCTACTTAAGTTTCAAAACGTTAGTTGCCAGCAATATACAGCTATCACTAAAAAACCATAGGTAGATTTTCATTTTACATATTTTTAAGTTTCATTTTTATTACATAGTTTTGTAAAAGTTTACTTGGATATGCTTGAAATAGTTACATTAATTACCCCAGACAGAGCTTTTGCATTTAACAAATTACATCTAGAACTATAACTATAAGCATAGCTGGATGAAACTTTCAACAGCAATATAGGAAAGGTATTTACACTAAGCAATGGTAAATGAAACTTCTCAAATTTAATCAATATAGTTTTAATTTCTCGTGATAATAGTTAGCAAGTTTGGTAATAAAATTCCAGACGGTGCATGCTCATATCTAACGAGTAGGTTTCGTTAGCAAACTTTGAAGATAAAATTACCTTTAATTTTCATCAAATTGAAATATATTGGTATACATGGGGTTTAATGTTAAGAAATTATTAAACCAGTATTAGTTACTCCAACTTTTTTCGAATATACTTAAAATATGCTGTAGAATTTACAAAATAGAATTTCTATTTTAAGAGGGCATAATACACGCTGACAATATCTATATCGAATTTACATGCTTTACAGAACAGCATAATCAATCTTGTATATCTCAGATTTTCTAAATCAGTATGTTCCAATCATCTCATTAGTAAGTTTCTCGTGTTCCTTCTCTTCTACCTAGGTCTATGAACTTTTCTGTGTTTCTATTCTTCTCGTTATTCTAACGAGTTGGCGTCTATTTTTCTGTCTCTAATCCATCTTTATTTTGTCTAGGTGTTTTGTTGTTGTTTTAAAAGTAAAGAAGCTTAACGATTTTCTCTGCATATGAGATTAGTTAGTCCTCTGCATATAGTTAGTTAGTTCTCTGCATATGAGATAATCTTGTCTTCTGTTATTGTATGCTTAGAATTCATAATTTCTCGAATTCTAATATTTCTAACGCTATCTAACTTTCATTTGCCTACAGTTCTTACTTTCAATGTCCATACCGAGTATTTTAAAAGTTCCAGGGCTATATTTCCTAGTCCCAAAGACTTTTTGGTTTTTAGAGATTTACAAGTCTCTATTTCCTCCTTTCTAAACTCTTATAGGGTATTTTGAAGTGAACTATGACCCCCAAAAGGAAGTCAACCATTTTGTTTGTACAGGAGGTTCTAGATCTTGATGAGATATTTATTTTCCTTCAAGATATCAATAAAGTAATTTAGAACATCAGAAATTAAACAATTATGTCTCGTATAATTTTGTATTGTAACATTTTAACATTGTAAGAGAGTGACATAATATAAATATCTGGGAGCTTACATAAACACAGAATTAGATACAGACCAAGAGATCAGGGTACGAATAGAAATGGCAAGGGCAGCGTTCTTAAAATTCAAGCAGTTGTTCTGTGACAAAAATCTGAATATTGCACTGACACTGAGGTTTATTAACTGTTACGTTTGATCCCAAGTATTGTACGGGATAGAAATATAGACGTTAAAAGCGCAAATAGTTAAGAAGCTTTAAGCCTTTGAACTTTGGATATACCGGAGAATGTTGAGAATTCCATGGACTGCCAGGGTCACCAATGAAGAGTTGCTGAGAAGGATGGTTTGAGACAAAAAATTGTAAAGAACAATAAAAGTACGCAAGACTGCATACCTTAGATACATACTAAGGAATGATAAATATAGTCTTCTGCAGTTCATCATGCAGCGTAGAGTCGATGACAATAAGGGAACAGGTAGAAAGAGTAAGTTATGGCTGCGAAATATTCGAGACTGGACAAACATACTGTAGACGAATTATTCCACGTTGCAAAAGACAGAGAAACTTTTAGAAATGTGCTCGCCAAACTGCGTTAATGGGGACAGCATAGGAAGAAGAAGAACTTTTTTTTTGTATCTTTTTTAGTTTAGAGCTATTTTAAAAAACCAATATACGGTTTAAAATTAAAATTAAACTATTTTCATCGTCTTATGCTTCACTAAAGTGGATGAAGTTTAGCTGGATTTTACCGCTCCTGAAGATGAACTTTTGCCTAAGGTTGTAACGATATCATTTACCTACCACATTGAGTATCACTATGGGAGGTTGTGTACAGGAGGTTAAAAATGAGGACTGAGCAATTACTTGTCTGGAGATAGGGTAGCAGACAAACCGAAACGTCTGCGAACGGCCACTCTTGTTTTGGTTGGAGAGCTGAGTCGTAAATAAGTGAATAAAGTAGGGACAGGAAGGGAAATACAGACCAGAAATGTTTATGTTATTATTCTCAACGATGCAAAAAGAATGAGAACATGTTTCCATGTTTTAATACTTACGAAAGGAAATAAAAATTCTACAAGCTATTTAATTCTTTAAACCCAGAGATTCCGATATGTGAAGTTGTCCCTTCAAAGTTAATATCTGTGTTGTAAATTTTCAGTTGGTTTAATGCTTATTGGAATTTTGACTATTATAAAATAATTAAAATTTTAAAATGTTTCCAGTTTGTTGTAAACTATATTTAAAAGAAAGAGATTGATTTGATTAGTCTTGTTGGAAAGTGTGAAAAACTTGAGACTTTGTGCAGCAGTGCATCGCGGTCCTAACCAACAACTAAGATACCGATGGGATAGTCTATTATGCTGCAGCAATTTAATTTTATATTAAATTCAAATTGGAACTTCTGTTAATTTACGTATTCTAACTAAAACTTTCTGAAACTATACAATTCTGCTTAATATTTTAGTTCTTTCGTTATCAGTTTAATCTAGAGTTTAGCTATGAATTTCTTAAAGTTTAACTATGAAATCCATTGTTTTAAAATTATGCTCGGAATGTTAATGTACCAGCAAAGTATTGCTAGATTCCAAAAAGACGTCTTTGCAGCCGAGAATAAATTCCCGTCCAATTTTGCCGAAATTAGAATTCATTAAATCGCACACATGCAACTGCCGTTATTCGTTACCTGTTAGCCCGAGTTTCTATAGTTTCTACTTCAGATTCTTAATAAAGGTTAGTTCCAGTTTAATCTACAGGTAAGAATTAGAAGTTGAGCAGAACAATAAATTAGAACGGGCTGGCTTCGCGCCTTCATGGGAGCTCGAGTTTTCATTTAACTTTCATTTGCATTAAATTATTTCTTATCCATTGGCGCAGGCAACATAGTAAGCCCTAAATTAAACGAACTAAACTATTAATTCTCAATTAATTAAAAGGTGAATATTTTTCTGATTACCGTAGGGCAAAATCAAGTATGTCTTTTTAGGTACATTTTGGTTTTAAAAACCATAGGCAATAATTATCATATTTATTTATTATATTAACTCTGATATGGCCATAATTTTGAACCCACTTTTATACTTCTTATTTCTATTTTTCTATTTTATATTATTTATCTTGGTCATTGACACAAATAATATTATATATAAAATCACTACAACGACGACTTATAACTAATTGTTAAAGGCAATTTCTAAACAACAGATAAAGGTTATAGATAGAGTAAGTTAGATAACCTAATATTTTTCAAGAAACTTATTAGGTTATAAACTTGACCAGATGAAAATAATATAAAACCTATTACGAATTATTACAGCTAAACACTAAGGTTTAAATAACAGGCAAAGATTATAGAAACAAACAGTCATATTCTTCTAAATAACTGAATGTCTTACAAGAGTTAAGTTTGTGTTAAGTTTTTTGTTTCAACTTCTGAAAACACTTAATAAGGACTTGTTTCATGATTTAAGCACTACAACGGGATTGTCAGTTTGGTTTAGGCTTAGATGTCATTAAGTATTCTTAAGTGAATCGGTTATGTCCAATTCTTAATCTTTGAATCAATGCTTTTCCTTTTCTAGGCATATGTTCTTCTTCGGATAGCGCTACAACTCTTAGTAAGCTTTGTCCTAAGCTTTTTCCTACTGTACTATTTGCTTGTAATTTCCATCTCTATATTACTTTAACAGCTTGATTATCTTAAATTATTTTTAAGTGGTCAAGCCAGTTTAGTCTTTGTGACTTTACAAATCTAAGGATATCTGCGCTCTGCATTATCCAGCATTATCCAGCTCAAAGTTCGTTAATAAGATTTATATATATATATATATATATATATTTATATATATATATATATATATATATAATTTTTAATTTGTTGTGGTCTGGGATTTCTTTAAAATGTTGATTTCTAGTTAACAATAAATTGATTAGATCTTTCTTATAGTATCCAGAAGCGATGTTCAGATGATAAAGGCGAATATTTTTACTTAAATTTAAACACATTGCCTTTCTACTACGCATACCTATATTATATAGGTAAATAAATATATACATATATATATATATATATATATACTATATTCTTCTTTTTCTTAGCCTTCTGTCGTCCATGTTTGGACATAGGCCTCTCCCAACTCCTTCCATCGGTCTCTATACTGAGCAACATATTTCCAATTTGTTCCGGCTATTCTTCTAATGTCATGAACCCATCTCATCTGTGGTGTTCTTCTTGGTCGTTTACGTAAGGTCTCCAATATTGTATTGTAATATTCCAACGTTGGTCTTTCTGTCTAGCAGTGTGGCCCTCGAAGCTCCATCTAAGTTTTGCAATTGTTATTGTTATGTCCTCGACTTTTGTTTTAAATCTTACCCAGTCGTTCCTTCTTTTTATCTAACAGTCGTATACCTAACATTGCTCTTTCCATTGTTCTTTCTGTTGTGGCTAGTTTATTCATATTTGCCTTGGTTAGCATCCAGCTTTGACATTCATATGTCATTATAGGAAGGATGCATTGGTTGAACACTTTGCTCCTCCAGTATTGGGGTTTTACTAGTATCCAACTAAGTTTTACAAATCCTGCCATGCTAGTCTAGCTCTTCTAGTAATTTCCGCACTTTGGTTCTCCTTGTTAAGTCTCAGGATTTGGCCTAGGTAGATATATTCCTGGATTTGTTCTATCTCACTGCCGTTTATAGTTATATGTCTGGGGTCTTCTGTGTTTGTCATTATTTTTGTTTTTTTCATATTCATTTTTAGACCGACGTATTGGGAGCTGCTAGTTCTCCCAACATAATTTGCAGTTTCTCGAATGTGCTCGCTATAATCACTATGTCGTCAGCGAATCTGAGGTGGTTTAACTTGTTGCCATTAACGTTAATGCCATAGGTTTTGAAGACGTCTTCTAGGGCTAGGTTGAAACGCTTTGGCGATATTACGTCTCCTTGTCTCACTCCTCTCTTAATGGGGATGGGATTTGTATTTTTGTCTAGTTGTACTATCATAGTTGCATTTTCATATATATTATGTATTAGTTGCCTATATCTCGAATCTATTCTACAATTATTAATAGCTTGTTGTATGGCCCACATCTCGATACTATCACGCCTCTCGATAAAGGGATATAGGGATACTGACTCATCCCTCCGGATACTGACAAAGAATGTAGCGTAAAATCTTTAAGTAATTTTAAACTGTTTGTCCTCGTTTTAGTGTAGTGTTTTGTACAATTTTATGTCATTAATAATGTTTCCATATTCTACGCTTGCCGGATAGTTTACATTTTGACGAAATGCCCCTGAAGATGCTATTTTAAGCGAAAGTACTTGGGCTAGATTTAATTAACTTGTGCTCGATAATAGCCTTATTTTTCAAAGTTCATTTATTCGAGCATTCAACCTCATTTCAATTTATAATTTATTAAAGTACATAATTTAGTGTTAAATATAATATTGGATATTCACTAAGCGATTTCTAATATTATGGGTACCTAAATAAAAGCCGTGAATATACTCTAATAAATTGAATAAGTACAATAATTTTTATTATTGAAGCATTGACCTACATCTTTCTTTATTACATTTTCATCGATTGAAGGAATTATACCGTTTGTATATTTATTACAGTTTACAAATTTGGATTCGAGAAACTATGTTTCATTAAAAACATTATGGATTGGCAGTCGCACACTAACATTACTTACAATTTGTCTACCGTATAATTTAAGTATATAAATTTAAATTTTTCTATTTTTCGACCACAGCAACAGTATTTTACGTAAGATAAACGGCGACATCTGCTAGCAGTGCATTTGGAAATTACACAAAGGAGTAGATGTGTTTTAGACTATCTCTAAAATATCTATTGAAAAATCAAAATTTTCATGGATGCAGCTTATTTGAGCGTATTTATAATGAATTAGATAGTAGAAACCAGGTGGCAGGACTATTTTTTGATCTATCACGTGCTTTTGACTGCTTAGACATAACATTTATTTAATAATCAAAAGACTGATATGTTTTTTGTACAGGTGTTAGGAATTATTAAAAATACTTTTTTGCCTTTTCTTTTGACATAACATTTATTTGCAATAAATCATATAACGTTGGTTTTAGAGTGATATTTCTAGAATGGATAATAAATTTTTTAAGTGACAGGAAAAGTGTTAAGATGAAAGAATCAAGCTCAGAACCATACACGACAAATAAAGGAGTACCACAGGGATCCGTGCTGGGACCATTATTATTCTTAATTTTTATTATTGACCTACCATATCACATAAGGGCACTTATAATATCAATGTTTGCTGATGACACCTCGTTAATAGCCTCTGCACGTACACTTGAGGAATTAAAAATGACAATGAAGACTGTTGTTGACTGCTGTATAGCTGGTGTATTACCTACAGACTAATATTAAACATGACAAGACGCAAATTATTTATTTTCATTCATACAACTCATCTAAATATAATTATATCTTAACATGTGTATTCATTGATTGTATTTTTAAATGGTCAGAGCAAGTGAATTCAGTGAACATGAAATTAAATAAAGCTTTTTATGTTATATCTAGAATTAAAAACACACTACCCATCTCGGCAATAATGAATGTTTATTATAACCCTGCTTACAGCCACATGTGCTATAATGTAATTTTGTGGGGAACTCAGTAGATAGTAACAAAGTGTTCATTAACCAAAAAAAAAATTATCCGTAAAATTTTTAATTTGGATAATCAACAGTCTTGTAAACCAGTTTTTATTAAACATCAAATTTTAACTTTCTACTGCCTATATATTTATAAATGTTTACTTTATGTCAAAGAGGAAATCAATATATTTCCAGTACATTCAGACAATCACTATTACAATACAAGAAGTGCTGAATCTTTACGAGTCCCTAAACACAGAACATCCAAATTTCAAAATTGCTTCAGATATATGTGACTGACCTTATAAAATAATTTGCCAAAAACTGTGAAAGAAATACCACTTATCTCTCAATTAAAAAAAATGTTAAAGATTTACTCTTAAAAAAAGCATATTATTCTATAAATAAATATCTTGAGGACAAACTTCATATTTTACTTGTAAAAATGCTATTTCATTATATTTTATGTTTTGTCAATTTTTTTTACACTGTGAATATTGTATTATACACATTAATGTTTTTATACTAAATTCTGTAGTGACGTATCCTATACATTTATTTTGAATGTCTTAAATGATCAATAAAGATGACTATGACTATGACCATAGCTAAAATAAAACTGTTTATTATTATCTGCAAAACAGATGCAAAAAGTTTAATAGTAATTTTGAATACTAAATGAGCCGAAGGTCTTTTCATTTAACAAGGTTATCTCGAAATATTAATTTGCCTTTCGCTAAAATTTAATCTTTAAAACTGAAATCTCTTCCAGAAGCGGGATAAACGCAATACAGCCTTTGGGAATCAAACCGCACAGAAAATTTCACGAATATTTTCCATACGCACACAGCAATCTATTATTTAAAAGATTCTTATCCCAAATATTTACTCGCCGAAAAATGTGTCCCTGTGGTTCCCTTTCAATGGCCTCCGCTTTATTAAACTCGATAGACATCGAACATAAAATCCTTAAAATATATCATATGAACATTCCACGCACCATGGACGGTTCGTCGAGGAAAAAAACAAATGCAAGGTTAAAGTCAAAAATTCATATATCTGATTTTTAAAAACTTGCAGTATTAGCTTATGTATTCTAATAATAACAAATTTTACAAAAAAAAAAAACTGAGAATTCAAACATTGCTTAAGAACTTTAACTATATGACACAAAAGTAACTAAAATGAATACAAATTTTTAATTACAAATTGTTTGACATAAAACTCAAAATTTCCATTACTAATAATAATAATAGTCCTTCTTTCTACTGCTATTGCGGCTTTGGGTTTATAGCAGAGTAATCTTTTGTACAAGAAAGGTAACACACCAGTGCTATGCTTTAACCGCCTAATATTACTACTTGGTTTTAACCCAAGGTACACGTTTTATGCATCCTTAGCAGACCTGGAGCCTGTGGATATTTAAAAATATATAGGTGTTCTCGCCGGCGCTTGAATACGATCCGCGGTCTTCTGCGTGGAAGTCACATACTTGTACCTTCTTTATGAACAAAAGGACGGTTTACACAAATAATGCTATTAAAGTCCGGTCTTTAGTATGGTAGAAGTATCTTGGTCAGGGTATCTTGGTCGGTAATATTTTACCTTGAGGACATATAATAAAATTTAGTGATCACCAAATTTTTTTAAATACTAAACTTACAAGAGGATTTAGTGTCTCTGCTAGCAAAAATACAAAATGCCATAGTGGTATTGCAGCGGCAGGATACTATATTATATCGTTATTATATGTATCCAACGAGCGACATAAAGTTATATAACTACCGGCAGGATACAAAGTAGATGGTACATATAAGATTCAAATAAACGACTTACCGACAGGTTGACCTGCTTGGCTCGAAAACTGGTACACAAATAAAGAATCAGTTTTTAAAATTTGAATGAGAGCTTAAATTTTCTCTAATGAGGGGATATTTTGGCTTATGCGAGATTAGCTCTAATTATGGTTTAGGATTGAGGACCAACTCAGGTGAAAGTGATTTCCTTAATTTTTGGAGGTTTTAGCTAGCCAGAAAATTATATCTGTTCTAAGAAGTAAGGGGTTAGTGAATAAACAAAACACACAAGCTATAGACTTGTTTCTAAGGAGGGAAAATGATCTTAGGAGAATCATGACTCAATATACCAACTAGATATAGTAGTATAACTCTTCTAAGGATTTGTTAGATATGGGCGTATCTACAAGAAATTTGTGAGGGCAAAGATTTAAAAGAATTTGCGGGATGATTAATCATGCTTCACACTCTAACGTCTGAGCTAGCCTACCCGTTAAAATTTCCAATTAAACTTATACTAAAGCCAAATTGTAGCTTCTTCCCAATTAAAATAGTAAGTTGTGTTACGATGTCACAAGAAATAAGCTTTGTACAAATAGCATCACCACTTCAGTCTGTTGTAAATATCGCTTTGTAGGTCTGAATAGGTTTCCTAAAGTAGTATTACCTGATCATTTATGGGAGCATGTAGCAAATTAAAATGGGTATAAAATTGCATCTTTTAATTAAAAACTAAATATTATTTGGCACTTTCTAAATAATATTTAAAAAAATATATATTTTTAATTAGCTATTTAAAAAGTATTAGGCGTACATATAAAATTAGGTCTATAATAATTAATTTCATCACTACTGCTTAAATTAAAATATTTCCAAACAAATAGACATTCCAAACCAAATAAAATTCTTAGCGAATTAAATATTTAAACGTACCACCACCTTATATCATACGGAAACCAAATCTATTATACAACGCCTTTCTCATAACGTTAAGTTCGTTTGCTTAGATGTTTTGGCTATGTTTGATAATCTTTTCTTGTGCCTCAAATATTGTAAGTTGCGTTAGGTTTATACAAAATGTGAAGGGGAGACTATGTGAAGGAGATCCGGTAGATTTTTGAAACAATTTGAATACCTGTTTTTCGGCTTTTCTATGGGAAGTGTATTTCTTAAGATATTAGACCGTTTCTATAATTTTCCTACGGCATAACAATCAATCGTTTTTTTTTGTCGATTTAAGCGCCATCTATCAATAATTCTATAAAAGTTGCGAATAAAAATTGCTTAATTTTAGATAAGAAATCCAAATCTGTAACAAAAAATATTGGTATCTATTTAATATTATAAAGTTAAATAACATTATGGTAGTAGCTAATAATACAGCTGACCGACGGAAAAGTCTAAACCATAGAACAAAAAAATAAAAATGTGTGACATGAAGCTCAATTCAACAAAAACAAACGTCGTTATACTAGCTGAGAAAAATAGAAAATAGATATATAAATAGAAAATAGAGAAATAGAACAAGTAAATAAATACAAATATCTAGAACTACTAATAGACAAACATAAGAAGCTTTTAGCAGCATAGAAGATGAAATAAACGGAAAAATAGGAAATATGATAAAACCTCATAGTATGAAAAAAGATAAATTAAGTAGATTTGAGGTGTTTACTCACCTGGGAAACTAG
This sequence comes from Diabrotica balteata, assembly GCA_918026665.1. Lineage (NCBI taxonomy): Eukaryota > Metazoa > Arthropoda > Insecta > Coleoptera > Chrysomelidae > Diabrotica > Diabrotica balteata. Next base: position 168,368,553 of record OU898277.1, read on the forward strand.
TACCTGCTTAGTCCCTGCCAAAACAATGAACACATTGTGTAAGAAAAATCTATAAGAAAAAACCTCAAAGAAAGTGCACGAAACTATCCCTAGACAGAAAAACTCGGAACGAAATAGATTACAACTGTGTAACAAAACATATATCATACAGGACGTAACAGTAGTAGATACGACGTCAGCTATTAAATGCAAGCTCAGAAGTGGCAACCGCTAACAGAAAACGTAAATCCAAGAAGACCAATAGAACAAATCATACAGAAAAACCGAAGTCTCAAATGCACCGAACCGAAACTAGAAAAGAAAAACATAATAACCATTAAAAATGAACAAGGACAACTAGAAAAAAATAAAAAATGATATATAGCAAACTCAATTAAAGATCAATAGATCAGAAGAGCAGTAAAAGAAATAAAAAAAAAAAAGCTCTTGGAAGCGATAGAATCCTAGCAGAAATGCTGAAGGAAGGCGAAGAAGAAGCCATCACATATCTAAAAATACTATTTAATAAATGTATATTCAAAGGCAACATACCCCAAGAATGAAATACTGCTATAACAATACTAATACACAAAAACGGAGATACCACAGACCTGAAAATTTTTCGACCAATTTTACTTCTTTCACAACTACTTTACACAACATTTACAAAGATTATAACAAACAGGTTAACAATTAAATTTGACGTATGTCAATCAGTAGAACAAGCCGGATTAGGAAAAGAGTACAGCACTTGTGACCATCTATATACTTTAAAAATACTAATAGAAAAGACTGACGAATACAATTTCCCATTATGTCTGGCTTTTAAAGATTATGGAAAAGCTTTTGATAGCGTAGAACTGTGGGCAATAGAAGAAGCGTTAGTCAACAACCGGATCGACTCCAAGTACAGAATATTAAAACATAATATTAACGAACAAGCTAAAATGATAGTGACATTGGGTAATGAAATCAAAACAAGACCAGCAAGAATCAACCAAGGCGTAAAACAAGGAGACACAATATCTTCAAAATTATTTACAGCTACCCTAGAGGATATCTTTAAGTTTATAGACTGGGAAAATAAGGGAATCCCTAATAACGGAAGATACTTGAACCATCTTAGATACGCAGATGATGAAGCACTAATAGCCGATGTACTGAATGCAATGAATATGATGGTTAAGGAGCTACACACAGAAGAATTCCTAAAAAAGAACTAAAAGTGAATTTCAACAAAACTAAACCAATGTCGAACAAAGATGACAAACCTATAAACATCCAAGGGACGTAGATAGAACACGTAGATAAATATACATATCTGGGTCAAAACGTCAAGGTATGCAAAGAAAATCAGACTACCGAAATAAGCAGACTTGTAAAAATGGAATGAATAGCATTAAAAAAACTCTAATATGTACTTAAAAATAAAAATATACCTTAAAAACTGCGAACCAAAGTGTTTAATTCCTGTCTTCCACCTGTACTTACATATGGAGCTCAAACCTTGACGTTCACTAAAATAAACATGAAGAAGATCAGAAAAAACTCAGAGAGCTATGGAACGACAGATACTGGGTAGCTACACAAAAGTAAAAGATGGTATCGAACAGGCAGCTAAACTAAAATGAAAATGGGTTGGACATAACGATCGTCTTGATGACCAATGGAATAAATAAATCGGGAATTGGCGGTCATATGAAGCCAAAAGACTACGAGGAAGACGGCAAATGCGATGGGACGACGATATTAAAAGAACTGTAGGACAAATGTGAAAACATTTTATAAACAACAGAGATGAATGACGAGAATTAGGAAAAGCCTGTATTCGGCAATCCGAATAGAGAAAAGAGCTTAAAAAAAGGAGATCTTAAATTAAATTTAGAGAGTTTGAAGTTGAATCTACTGAATCCGAAATTTGTTGAGAAGAAACAATTGAGCTGTTATGTACACTTGTTGAATTGACAACCAAAAATACACTAATAAAGTATGGAAAGCAAAATGAACAAAAAAAAAGAAAACGAGAAAGACCAAGAGCAAATTAGAATGATGAAATAATCAAAACATTTAATACAAGAGGAGTAACATGGAATTAGGCTAAAACAATGACAGAAAATAGAAAGCACTGAAAGAAATTTGTCCGTGGCTTAAATACACTACTAATCTGATAATAGTATTGTAGTATTCTATGCCATGTGCTGTTGCTATATGTCCGTGATTTGTTGATATATAGGCTAAATTAAAAATATATTACTATTGCACTAGGATTTTTACCATTAGAAAATGACAATATTATGATTTGTTGTTGGCTCTGATAGTTTTGTTAATAGTTCAACTTTATCCTTTGGCAGGTTTAATAGATAAGCGTTAGTGAAGTTTCTATTAGTTAATATTACTAATAATGTTGATTTTTTATTTTGATTGCACACAATTCTCATTGTAACGCTCCTGCCCTTTATAAACATTGTGCAAACCAGATTTAAAATTTCGGGCCTATGGCCTAAGAACCCTTCATAAACAACATAAATGTACGTTTTCTACCCTTTGGCCATATACCTTTTGGAAGGGATAAAGGTCGCACATGACTTCCATATTTTAAGAAAAATGATAGCGAATTTAGGTGATGAGATTGGGGATTTCGATGTTGGAAAATAAATAAGAAAATATTGAAATGTTGGACTGAAAGGCCAATATTTTTTAACGAAAATTTCTGCGTGAATATTGGATATCACTTTCGATGCGTCAGTTTTTTTGTGTCGTCCAATATCTTCGCTTAAAGAAATATGAAAGTGGAAAGGTCAAGTATTGTTCGAAAAAAGAAATGATTTTAGAGCAAAAAAAGCAATAAATATAGCCAACGATGGGTTTCGCTAGAGATAGTTTACATTATAGAGAATATTGGAAAAGATGGAAAATATTGTTATTTTTAATATACCGAATAATTCAGTTGATTATATAAACTTCTTTGAACGAGGTTTGTAAAAAATATAATTTTGTTTAACAAAGAATCAAGAACTATTATTTTACACAACATCGAAAAGTGTCAACAAAAATTTGTTTATGGACTTTTATTAGAACATTTTTTTTGCTTTTTCGAAAGATTTATCTCTGGAAACACATAAGTTCGAGATAAGATGAATTAAAGTTAGTCCATGTATGTATCTCAACAAAATAAATAGGGCTTTAAAGAAAATAAATATTTCATTTACTAACGGCGATACGAATAAATGTACCAATTGGTCAATAATAATTTAGATGACTTATACTTATCTATGCTTTCCTTAATATGTCAAAGTTTTCTAGCTTTTAACTTTTGGTTATGAACAGTCCACGTGTAAATGGAACGTCACGCAATCGTTCCCTTCTACTTCCTTATATGAATAATATGAATATAACTTCTTTCCAGGATACTGTTCTTACATCGATGCACTGTACACTATTCCCCCTACCAACACTACCTGTTAACATCAAATTGATATTAGACATACTTTAGACCAGGTTTTTTGTATTGTTATGTAGAGCTAAGGGGGCTAAGTTGACGAAGTAGGTACGATGAAGAATAGGCTAAAATAACGCAGTGGCAATGCTGGAAGCAATGACGACCGTGTCAAAACATCTGGTTCGGCGCAATAATCTGTGCAATTATGTGAGAAATTGTTTTCGGAAACAATTTCTCACATAAGTTATTTGCCGCCTGCCATAGATCATCAGTTTGGCTACAAACAGCAAAGACTGTAACACATGTTCTGCGTTATAATTTTAGTGAACCCAAAAATAACCTCTACTAGTGGCTAGGTAGCTGCTATCATTTTATTTACCCTTACAAGCAATTCATTCATGTTTAAACTGTGATTTAGGAAACGAATTAACAAAACAGTTCATTTACTTTTATTATTACCATCGTCTTTGTTTGAAATAGCTTAGGAGGGTAAGTTAGCAAAAAACAAAACCAAAGGAAATGTTGGTGGCGTGAGAGCGAAAAATTAATTAAATTAATTAAAAATTAAATGGTGTGGCCTAGAAACTGGGATTGGTATCAAAGGTCCTGGTTGGAATCCCAATTGAGGTTAAAAAAATCCAATTATTTCTCTATCCAACGCAGGGCGTTTCAAAAATACGTTTTCTGATGAACAGCTAGAAGAAGTGCGACAATACATTATTGATGTTGATAAACGTGCATTTGGTCTTACTAAAGAACAGTTAAGTAGAATAATATTTAACTACGCAGAGATACGAGAAATCCTTAATAGATTCAACAAAGCCAAAAAGAAAGCAGGTCGATATTTTGTTGAGTGGTTTATGAAAAAATACAAATTATCACTAAGAACGCCTGAATCAACGTCCATTGCAAGGCTTAGGGCGATTCAGCAAAATGTTTCTCAGTTCTTTAATGTATTAAAAGACATTAGAAAAAAATACAATTTTACATCAAACCTAATTTATAACTTTGACGAAACCGGTATTTCTACTGTTGCTACCAAGAATCCTAAAGTGATAACACCAAAAAGAAAACGTCGAGTTGTAAAAGTATCATCGGCAGAAAGAGGTACAAATGTAACACCCATCTGTTGCATGAGTGCCAGTGGAAATTTTATACCACCATTTTTTATTTTCCCAAAAGTGAGAATGCAACCAGAATATGGCCAACACTCCACCTGGAGTCGTTGGGCTTGCACATGAAACAGGTTGAATGAATTCAGAAAATTTTATAAAATACCTACACCACTTTATCTAGCATACTAGGCCCAGTGAGAACAATAGATTACTATTGTTAAGGGACAACCACGCTAGCCATGTCACCCTAGAAGCTAATAACTTGTGCCAGGAAAAATTTATTTTTGTGATCGGATTTCCACCCCACATAAGTCACAGAATGCAGCTGCTGGATGTGTCACTGTATAGGCCTTTAAAAACTGAATACAGCAGAGCGTGTGATAACTTGCAAATAAATAATCTCTGTAAAGCTATAACACGATATAGCCCCTATTTTTGGTAAAGCATACTTGCAAGTTGCAACGGTTGCAAATGCCATAAGCGGTTTTAGATTCACTGGTATAGAACCATTTGCCTCACAAATATTCACCAAACTTGATTTTGAACCATCAAAATCAGCAGAAAGAGAATTAACTCCAATGCCTATAGGAGAATCTCGCCAACCAGAACTCAACTTACTTGAAAGTGTGGAAGCTAATATCTTGCCAGACCCATGCCTTTAACTTCCAGACTAAACATCGCTAAGCCGTCACCACTAGTAGACAGTCATTCCACGCCTTCAACTTTAACTAGTAACTTAATGAAGCCACCACAAACCCCAACCAAGAAAATCCAAATGACAAAGGAAATACCTCCTCTACCTCAAGAAATCATAAAAAATAGACGATGTAAAAAAAAACTACCTTCTTTGATCCTTTTTCTCCATGCTCTGGAAGAAAAACAAAAAAAAACTAGACAAAGAACGAAAAAAACAACTGAAGTCAGTTGAAAAGCCTAGGAAGCGTGAAAAGATTATCACGTTAAGTAAACAACATATTTTTATGTCTTAAAGAGTAATCTCCAGGACGTGTGGGATGAGCCAGGTAGTAGCAAGCAAGATTTTAAAACATACACAAGAAACAGGATCAATGGATGTAAAAAGGTTAGGAAAATGCGGAAGAAAGAAAAAAACAACACCAGCAGATAAAATATTTTCACTTCGAAAGAGCAAATTGGACCCAAAGAAAATAAGCCAGGAGTTCCAAAAAGATCTAGCAACATCAGATGCAATAATTCATGACTCAACTGTTCGGAAAAGACTTTTGAAGAATAGTAGAAGGGCAACGTGTTCACAGAAAAAACAGCTTCTAACTGAACAAATAAAGAAACAAAAGGCCAAAAAATACTAATTTATACAGATGAATTTCATTTTATAGTTGAGGGTCAGCGGTCAAAATTCGTCGGGAAGTCTGACAATAAAAATCTTACACCATTTCATATTGGTCAAACCGTAAAACATCCAGTCAACAAAGTGTTTTGAAGATGTTTGTCACAAGTCAAAGCAAATGATGGAATTTTTCAAAAATAAGAGAAATAATGTTTTAGATTGGCCTGGTAATTCGCCAGACCTCAACCCCATTGAAAATTTATGGGTCATTTACAAAGCTAGACTGCGCAAAATCGATTGTACCACAAAAATAAAAATAACAAAAGCGGTCATTCACGTTTGTTTTCGAGATTAGAGGGTACTGGGAACTGTCAGAAGCTAGTAGAATCTATACCAAAACAGGTAAAAGCAGTAATTGCAGCAAAAGGGGAGATATATTTTCTTATAAATACTGTGAGTTTACCTTTATAGTTTTGTCAAAATATAATTTTTTTTAAATAAACTATTTTTTATTAAAACAGCCTATGATTCCATTAATTGGCACAGTACTGTATCCATACGTTAAGATCCCCGAAATTGACAACACTATATTTTGGTTATTATCTAAAATACCTATTTACAAATTTTTATATGAATTAACAAAGTATTTTATTATAATCCATCATGGCAAAACATGTAAGCTCCTGCAGCTTTTATAACTAATAAAGATAAACTAGTTTTGGGAGTAATGTTCACAAGAGGAAAACTTCATGAATAAAGTTTTGATCATTCTTGGGTACAACAAAACTTTAAACAGAGCCATATATTTTAACTTGAAAAGTTAGATACTCGCTTAACGAAGCGGAAAACAGTTTGAGATATACAAAATTTGTAAGACAGGAAAAATAATTTGTAAGCTTTAATTTAAATTGTAAATATAAGATACAAACATAAAATGCTGGGCGTTAAATTGCAAACCATATTGTATATATATTATCTATATAATTATTGTTAAAATAACATGATCTAAATAGATCAAAGTTTAAATTTGTTAATGTTTAATCAAAAAGACAAAGTACATGGTCTTAACTAAAGATTTAGTAGAAAGCAAAACAGTGGTTAACAATAAATTTGCAAAAAATATAATATTAGACTTTAATATCTAGGTATTTACCTCTGTAGTGCACATTATTTCACAAAATAATTAAAACATTTTTCTTCTTGATGTACCTATCCATTACGAATGTTGGCGATCATCGTGGCAAACTTTATCTTCTGCAGCAGCGCGGAAAAGCTGGACAGATGTTGTATTGAACCAGATTCTGAGATCTGTTTTACTGAACCAGATTCTAAGAACTAAGATGACCTTCTCTTTCCTAAACCACGTTTTCCAAAAGGAGAGAGAGCATATCTGGATTCATTTCGCATAATATGTCTGAAGAATTGTTACTTTTGAGATTTGATGTTGGTCAGTACCTCTCGATTCTTATTCATTCTTCTGAGGACCTCCTTATTTCTGACTCGGTTTGTCCACAGGATCTTAAGTATTCACCAATATAGCCACATCTCAAATTCTTTCAGTTTTCTGCTCATATCTTCGTTTAACACCATAAAAAAGAACAGAAAAGACGTAGCATCGCAGCATTCTTACTTTTGTATCAAGAGAGAGGTTGTGACTCTTGATGAAGCCCCCATCCGATTGAAGGTGGATCTAGCTTTTCCGATTCGTGCTCTAAACTCGTGGTTGTTGGTCAATTCTTCATTTACTATGATGCCGAGGTAGTTTTATTGCGTCACTCTTTCTACAAGGGATTGGTTGACGTAGAGTTGACCTTCTGTTATCCTTTTCTTGCTAAATCTTGCTTTGTCTTCTTAACGTTTATATTGAGTCCATATTGTTGACCGTAATACGTGATTTTGTTCATAAGAACTTGTAGGTCTTCTAAGTAGTCCGCAAATACTATGGTGTCATCTGAATAACTTTTATCAGTTTCGTGCAAAGCTTTGATTACTGGTGCAAAGATTAAAGATTGGAAGAGCCAAATACAGCTTTGCTTTACTCCATTCATGATTTTCAAATAGTCAGTGTATTCTGTCACTGAATACCTTTAACTCTGAAATTTGCTGTCTGATTCCAGTAAAGATGTCTAATTATTTTCAAATCTTGGTTGTTAATTCCGGCTTCTTTTAGTATTTACATCATCTTGGCGTGCTGTACTCGATCTAACGCTTTCTCACAATCAATTAGACATGCGTATATGTCTCAGTTGATGTCTCTGCATCTCTGGAATACGACTTATACTGAGAACAAAGCCTCTTCAGTACCAACAGCATTTGTGAACCCGAACAAGTTGGGGGAAACACACAGCTTATAGATTCTCCTATGAATTATCTTTAGAAACAATTTTATTAGATGACTCGTCAGGCTTAAACCACGGTAATCTTTGCATTTATTGGCTCCTGGTTGTTTTGGAAGTGCAATAAACTCAGATTTTAGCCATTCTCTTGGTATTTCTCTAGAGTTATATATTAAAATGCTTTTATTAGTCCTAATTTATTATCTTTATTATATTCTAGTCCTAATTTATTAAAACTCACGATAATTTATCAAAAGTCTTTATTTTATACTAATTTATTTTACACTTAATAAATACAAATAATTTATTTGCGTTCGATACAATTTAACGTGAGATCGCGACCTTCTTTTTGACTAACTGCTCAATGAAAATCTTCCGTTACTTATATGAAATCATGTGTTAAAATGGAACATCGTCGAAGGTTCGATGGCATTCTCGACTATACAGAGCAGCGACTGGTCTCAAAACTGGTATGTTTTTCATCGGCTCGTCCCCAGAAAGTTCAATTGTTGTTTTTTTAATCATGAATGTGTTGCTTGTGTGAGTCCATTTCAAATGGGTAAAGAAATAATAAATAAGACTTACTCACAATCAATTTAATTTAACTATCAGACGACCGGTTTCGCTTTCTACAATATGCAAAGCATCTTCAGGTCTCGATACAAAGTTAAACAAATGCTGAAATGATAAAAACCCATATTAGGGTGTTGTCTAATAAAGATAAACAAATTAGATGTTATAAATTACAATAATTATGCCAATATTACATGTCTGTGTTTTTATTTAAATGGGTAAGTTGAATAAAAGGTATAAAATCTTTTTAAAAAGGTTAAACAGACAAGGTAAGGCCCACAAATTGTTATAAAATAGTCTCTTCGATTGTAATAAATTAATAAATGAGCAAATAAATAAATAAAATAAACATTACTTACATGCCGGTACTCTATTAATAGATGGATGGTAGAACATGTTTGAAACTACTTTATATTGTTGAATGGAGAACTCAATACTATTATTGCAGTTGTTTGACAGTAAACGGGAAGTTCTTGAGGAGATAGATTTGATCCAATGAATTTGAGATATGTGTGAGATTGTTTGTTAAATGTAAATGATGTAATATACTATTGTGTTATTAAAGGCTATTTATACTTATTCCAGAGAGATATTTTTGAAATGTGTGTTATTTATTGAGTAATTGTGTTATGAAGGTGACAGTTTTATGACAATATTGCACACCCACACAATTTTACATCTACACTTATTCATTGTCATAAAACTGTCACCTTCATAAAACAATTACTCAATAAATAACACACATTTCAAAAATATATCTCTGGAATAACTATAAATAGCCTTTAATAACACAATAGTATATTACATCACTTACATTTAACAAACAATGTCACACATATCTGAAATTCATTGGATCAAATCTATCTCCTCAAGAACTTCCCGTTTACTGTCAAACAACTGCAATAATAGTATTGAGTTCTCCATTCAACAATATAAAGTAGTTTCAAACATGTTCTACCATCCATCTATTAATAAAGTACCGGCATGTAAGTAATGTTTATTTTATTTATTTATTTGCTTATTTATTAATTTATTACAATCGAAGAGCCTATTTTATAACAATTTGTGGGCCTTACCTTGTCTGTTTAATTTTTTTAAAAAATTTTATACCTTTTATTCAACTTACTCATTTAAATAAAACCACATACATGTAATATTGGCATAATTATTGTAATTTATAACACCTAATTTGTTTATCTTTATTAGACAACACCCTAATATGGGTTTTTATCATTTCAGCATTTGTTTAACTTTGTATCGAGACCTGAAGATGCTTTGCATATTGAAGAAAGCGAAACCTGTCGTCTGATAGTTAAATTAAAATGATTGTGAGTAAGTCTTATTTATTATTTCTTTACCTATGTTGTATTTTTTTTGCGAAGGGAACCCAAAGGGTGTCAGGTAGATTTTTGGCCTAGTGAAACTAATGAAATTTGTGAATTGACAAAGTTCAGAAGAACTGAAAGAGAAGTGATGGAAAAAAAAAATACTAAAAATAGGGCTAAGCTCAGAGGAACAAATTTAAATGGCCAAAGAGACACTAAATCTCAAGTGAGTGTTCGGGCTAGCTTCAATGCACTGGATTGTGGCTTTAAAGATTTAAACAGATAGCAAGGATACTGAGCTAATAAGACAAGAAACGAAATGAGATCTGGTAATATCAAACGTGATACAACTAAAGAAGGTCACTGGGAATAAATTTATAGAAAGAGAACAATAAGAAGAGAAAAGAAGGGCGCAAACTCAACGATAGTTGAGATTTTGAAGTAACAAATGAATCTGGAGGTAATACTCTGAAATACAAAAATACTAAATATTAATCTTGTTTTGCTATGTTATATACTGGTTAGTAAAACTGAAATAAAACTCAAAATAGCAACAATAAATATATTTATAAACAAATGTATATAGGTATATGTGTATAAACAATTTACATATAATGCAAAGCCAAATAACAGTGGTAGTGGATGGTGTACAGATACAATAGGACCTAATAGCCCCTCAACAAATGAATAGTCACTACCACTGGCCAAATAAAATATGAAATATTAGTATACAACAAGAATAGTCCGTAGGGTAGCCAAAGTCTTAAAACAAAAAGGTAGTCATTTAAATTTAAATTAGTTCTACTAAAATGAGGTACTAATGACAATATTGTAAAGATATCAAACTTGAATCTCTATTACAATTATATTAAATATATATATTACATCCAAAAAAATGAGTTGTTCCATACTCATTATATAATATTTAAAAACAAACCACATTAAATTTATGTCCCTCTTAATATCAAATTGTATTATATTAACAAAAATATTATATCCAAAAAAAAAAGTGAGTTTGGTCAGACTCTCTAAATCCTAGTTAAAACCTAATAACACATGAAGTGTCCCTTTTTCCTCCCGAATATTTTATAATTAAATTATCAAAAAAAAAATTATCATAAAGGTATTCACCTTATCATATGCATATGATCAGTTAGCAGTAAATATAAAGTAATACGTAATACAAAAGGTCAAATAGTTAAACGACTTATCTTTACAGCACTATAAGTCCATAGGAAAAACTCCTCTTGGCACGGCTACATCAGTTTGTGGCTGTAAAGACGAATCCTGGTCACAAAAGCCACAACCAGTCACTGGTCTCTGGGTGACAGCAAAATCCACGGGTTTGCTAACTATGTATCTAAGGATTCTGTTACTAGTATCCTTGAGGGAATATTCTCAAGAGAATATCCTCAAGTAAAGTGAAATTAATATTTTCACGTGACGGAATCTAAAATTATTATTTAATTTAATAAATATGTAATATAAATGTAATTTAATAGGTGTAGCAGCATGGATTGACTGCACCAAAACAAAACATCAAAACATTAGGTATTAGGTTAAGTCAACATCATGTCAAATTTATGAAGTTACTTTCGTAGGCATGGCAAGCTTGCGCCATGAAAAGAACATGCGCAGAATACAGAAGGCTGTCCCACATTCGTAGAACCTTTTTATATTCCACCAAAAAAAATTAGGTAAAAAAAAGAACCAAAAAAACTTAATGATAAGATATGGACTAGATCGGACTTTAGTTTGACTATATAAAAAAAATGACCTTATGTTCTTTGTAAGTAAATCAAGGAAATTTTATATTTAAATTATTTCGGAACTCAAAAATAAATCTCTAAAGAAATACTAAATACAATGATAAATTTGATTATATGATAAAGAGATAATACGTATAAAATGATTTACTTACATGGAGCTCGCAGCACGCCAACTCTTCCTTTTTATATGGAACTCATAAATGAATATTGATTTTATTATTTTACTTATTATTATTAAGATATGTATTTTATTTATAAATTAATTTATTCTTCCCCAAATTATTTTTCTGTTCCAATTCCGTCACTTTGATGGTGAACAATTTCACCGGTTGGCGTGGCTGCGTATCGAGTTCTGACCAAAAACTGATCGTTTTCGTACAAACTCGACCAATCTTTCAAAGCGCTAACCGCGTGGGTGGAGAAATGCCGATTTAAAATCGATCGTAGGCGGGTAATAAAAATTTCTAAAGGGGTTAATCAGTAGCGTAAACGCTACATTCTCCCTCATCTCCAGCAAAAAAAAAAAAAAGAACTTTAGGAACTTTTTTTTTTTTTTTTTTTTTTTTTTGTGGCAGAACGATCTAACACTGACAATGAACGTTGATACGTTAAAATTGAACATTTTCGTCACCAGTCAACCATTTGCTCAGGAATTGGAACAAAATCAAGGACGAAATCAAAATATGGAACGAAGAATATGGGACAAAGTCATACATTTTTTTTTTTAATGAGATAATGTATGTTAATTTAGTATAAACCAAAGATAAAAAAAAATATATACATTTTAAGTTTAATTATATAACCTTACAGATCAAGTTAACTTTTAACACTACTTATCTACATTCTCAAGTATTTGTAAAAACAACCATTCGTTAAAACTACATTATAGATGTGTTTTAACAACCCCTAACACAATATCTCCAAGAACCATTCATAACAACGAAATTCAAACAAAGTCCTATGAACTTTACCCAACGTTGATACTAGAGCGACCAGATTCTATTCGTCACCATAGAGTTCAATGAGGGCCTAATTATTCAGGACTAGTTGCAACTACAAACCTAAACATATTCAATACACCTACTTGCTTTTGCAGCGGTAGGAAAACACACAATCGGTAAAGGCACAAGTAAGCCTAGATACTAGCAAGCCCACTATACTCATGGTATAGGGTATGCTAAAAAGGTAAGTAAGATAACTGCAATCCCAACTCATAGTAAAGGATATGCACAAAAGTCACTTCTACTAGCTATACACTTGGTAGAAGGAAAGATAAAAGAGATCCTAACCGTAATACCTAAACTGTACTATTGACGTGTTCCAATTCTTTACTCACGACAAGAACAGTAAAGGACAGATTTTTAGGACTCTATAATCAAGATAAAGATAAGAAATAACCTTATCCAGGTAAAGGTAAAGATAATTAACTTCAGGTAAAGGTACGAGATAAACTCAATTAAGGTAAAGATACAGATAGGCTCAAGGTAAAGGTACGAGATAAACTCAGTCAAGGTACGAGATAAACTCAAGGTAAAGGTAAAGATAAACTCAATTAAGATACAGATAAAGATAACTCACATCTACCAATCCATATCACTAGTAGAGAGACAGGTAAACAAACAGTATACAATAATATATGTTAAAACTCAAATACGTTAAGAAGGTAATAACATAGGAGATAACAAACTAAGTTAAACAGACTTACTGCTGAATATCAGACTGATCCAATTCTAAGTGACACATTCTAATTTCAACCTAAGAGACACTCAAGGAACAATTAATATGTATTGATATATTTCTGAGCCAAGTGAGGGCACACATCCAGGGTGATCAATCCTGAACCCACGCTAAAACACCGACACAGTAAGTGAATGTGAATGCATAAGCTTTATGGTCATGATCCACAAAACTATACAACACTAATAAAGAAAATATTTGGAATGTTTTCCGAATTATCCCTGTAAATATCTATTCAACTCAGAACTCAAGATGGCGAAATTCCCATATATCCATCCTGTACTCCTATGATATGCAGTTGGACTTTTGAGCAAAAACAAACAACAAAATTAACAAGTCCATAAACCAAGATAATAACCAACATTAAGATAACATAAAAAAAAATAGAAGGCAAAATAGCACATCTTATGGGTTTTTGCCAGGTAAACAAAATAGATAATCAGATCTTAAACAACTAAACTGGAACAGAGGTGATAGGGGACCAGTTAATCTTCATCTGAAGATGAAGAATCCGAATTATCTGACAAGTTATGTGGACCTACTGTCTTATCCTCCAGTAAGTCTTTGACATGAAACCTTCCTAGTTTCCTACCAGTAGAAGTTTCCTTCAACTCATAAATTAAAGGAGAAATCACCTTAATAACTGTGCAAGGTATGTACTTCTGACATAACTTGGCCGATTGAAAGTTCAATTTATCAGATTTGACAAAGTTCCTCTTTAAAACGGAATCTCCAACTCTGAAAGATAAGGCTCGCTTTCTCAGGTCATACTGGCATTTATTTCTAGCATAAGATGCTTTCAACCGTTTGCGAACATCTACATAAATATCAGGAAGATGCTGAATATCTTCTAAACGGTGTAATTTATCTGATATAGTGGGAAAGTTATTGGCATTCTCTGAAATCTTACCAAAATAATCACCAGAAAGAGGGACATGACGACCAAACATCAAATAAGATGGAGGACATTTGGTTATTTCGTGAGAAGAAGTCCTGATCGCTTGTACTATAGAGTGGATATGAGTATCCCAAGCTCTCTGATCAGGAAAAGAATAAGATCGTAAAGCGGTCACGATTGACTTGTTCACTCTTTCGGTATGATTGGCTTGTGGATGATAGTTCGCATTGTACCAGATCTTTTGTACATTGTATTTAGCCATGAGATCGCGGAAAGCCTTAGCTGTGAACTGGGGTCCATTATCGCATGAAACAATTTGTGGAACACCATAAATTAAGAAAACTTCATTCTCGAGGTATTTAATAATAGAAGAAGTAGTTGCCTTCGACATGGTATGGACCAAAGGAAATTTAGTAAAATAATCAACAACTACTAAAGCATATTGGGAACCTTTATAGGACCTAGGGTACGGACCAATGAGATCTAAAGATATCAGTTGAAATGGAAAATCAATCCGTCGATAACTACCCATTAAACCTGGTTGGGGAAGATTTGTCGGTTTGCATGTAGCACAGATTTTGCATTTTGCGATATAGCTACGTACAGTTTGACGCATCTTCGGCCAGTAATAGAGTTCCGATATACGACGGAGAGTTTTGTAAAAACCAAAATGAGCTGCAGTAGGATGGTCATGAAAAGTGGCCAACACCTCTGCTCTATTAGGAGTTGGAACGACTATCTTCCAATCCGACATTCCAGTAAGGGCATCCATGGAACTTAAGACATGTTTATACAAAACACCATGTTCAACTTTAAAATCAGGAAATTTACCTGGTACATTCTGTACATTATACAACATTTTTTTAACAATGGACTGATTAGATGACGGACTCTCAACTCATACTCTAATTCAGGAGCTAACAGATGCTCTACCTTGAACGCAGACATATTACACAACTGAGAAATATACAAGAGAATGAGTAAAAGTAGGCAAAGTTTAACTTACTCTCTGACTCCAAATTATTATTCTGAAGGGATACCTATACCAGTAATGTTTAATTGTTTTGGTCCAGTTATGAAATCCAATGACATATACTGCTACAACACCCTAAGGAACCTAAAATTTCAAAACTGTTATTTCGAGGTAGTGACTCAACTTATTGGCTACTCCGGACTTGTAAAAATATGTGAAATAGTTAACTTTAGTTATTTAAATTTTTAATTAATTTATTATTAATCTAAATTGTTATTTAATCAATCAAAAACAAAGCAATTTATTCAGTCTACACAGTATATAGCAACAACAACTCGATTTAAGATATAGATATAAGGTAATGTCCAAAAAAAAAATTGAAAAACAAAACCAAACGTTAAAATGAAAATCTAAAAGCACAACCAGTGAAAACCACAACAACCCAAGATCAAAATCAAAAGTTAAAGGAGATATATATATATATTTTTTTTAAGGCAGAAGTGGAAAAGAAGCCCCACGTTGGGCGCCAATTGAAACTAATGAAATTTGTGAATTGACAAAGTTCAGAAGAACTGAAAGAGAAGTGATGGAAAAAAAAAATACTAAAAATAGGGCTAAGCTCAGAGGAACAAATTTAAATGGCCAAAGAGACACTAAATCTCAAGTGAGTGTTCGGGCTAGCTTCAATGCACTGGATTGTGGCTTTAAAGATTTAAACAGATAGCAAGGATACTGAGCTAATGAGACAAGAAACGAAATGAGACCTGGTAATATCAAACGTGATACAACTAAAGAAGGTCACTGGGAATAAATTTATAGAAAGAGAACAATAAGAAGAGAAAAGAAGGGCGCCAACTCAACGATAGTTGAGATTTTGAAGTAACAAATGAATCTGGAGGTAATACTCTGAAATACAAAAATACTAAATATTAATCTTGTTTTGCTATGTTATATACTGGTTAGTAGAACTGAAATAAAACTCAAAATAGCAACAATAAATATATTTATAAACAAATGTATATAGGTATATGTGTATAAACAATTTACATATAATGCAAAGCCAAATAACAGTGGTAGTGGATGGTGTACAGATACAATAGGACCTAATAGCCCCTCAACAAATGAATAGTCACTACCACTGGCCAAATAAAATATGAAATATTAGTATACAACAAGAATAGTCCGTAGGGTAGCCAAAGTCTTAAAACAAAAAGGTAGTCATTTAAATTTAAATTAGTTCTACTAAAATGAGGTACTAATGACAATATTGTAAAGATATCAAACTTGAATCTCTATTACAATTATATTAAATATATATATTACATCCAAAAAAATGAGTTGTTCCATACTCATTATATAATATTTAAAAACAAACCACATTAAATTTATGTCCCTCTTAATATCAAATTGTATTATATTAACAAAAATATTATATCCAAAAAAAAAAGTGAGTTTGGTCATACTCTCTAAATCCTAGTTAAAACCTAATAACACATGAAGTGTCCCTTTTTCCTCCCGAATATTTTATAATTAAATTATCAAAAAAAAAAAATTATCATAAAGGTATTCACCTTATCATATGCATATGATCAGTTAGCAGTAAATATAAAGTAATACGTAATACAAAAGGTCAAATAGTTAAACGACTTATCTTTACAGCACTATAAGTCCATAGGAAAAACTCCTCTTGGCACGGCTACATCAGTTTGTGGCTGTAAAGACGAATCCTGGTCACAAAAGCCACAACCAGTCACTGGTCTCTGGGTGACAGCAAAATCCACGGGTTTGCTAACTATGTATCTAAGGATTCTGTTACTAGTATCCTTGAGGGAATATTCTCAAGAGAATATCCTCAAGTAAAGTGAAATTAATATTTTCACGTGACGGAATCTAAAATTATTATTTAATTTAATAAATATGTAATATAAATGTAATTTAATAGGTGTAGCAGCATGGATTGACTGCACCAAAACAAAACATCAAAACATTAGGTATTAGGTTAAGTCAACATCATGTCAAATTTATGAAGTTACTTTCGTAGGCATGGCAAGCTTGCGCCATGAAAAGAACATGCGCAGAATACAGAAGGCTGTCCCACATTCGTAGAACCTTTTTATATTCCACCAAAAAAAATTAGGTAAAAAAAAGAACCAAAAAAACTTAATGATAAGATATGGACTAGATCGGACTTTAGTTTGACTATATAAAAAAAATGACCTTATGTTCTTTGTAAGTAAATCAAGGAAATTTTATATTTAAATTATTTCGGAACTCAAAAATAAATCTCTAAAGAAATACTAAATACAATGATAAATTTGATTATATGATAAAGAGATAATACGTATAAAATGATTTACTTACATGGAGCTCGCAGCACGCCAACTCTTCCTTTTTATATGGAACTCATAAATGAATATTGATTTTATTATTTTACTTATTATTATTAAGATATGTATTTTATTTATAAATTAATTTATTCTTCCCCAAATTATTTTTCTGTTCCAATTCCGTCACTTTGATGGTGAACAATTTCACCGGTTGGCGTGGCTGCGTATCGAGTTCTGACCAAAAACTGATCGTTTTCGTACAAACTCGACCAATCTTTCAAAGCGCTAACCGCGTGGGTGGAGAAATGCCGATTTAAAATCGATCGTAGGCGGGTAATAAAAATTTCTAAAGGGGTTAATCAGTAGCGTAAACGCTACACTAGAAATTAGGAGAATCAATAAAAAAGAATTACTCATAAAATATTTACAGTTCTAAACGCCATAACATTTAAAATCGTAACAATATGTTGTTGAATATCTTTACGAATATGGCTATCGGTTCGTTGTCCATTAGTTTGAGTAGTTCTGCTTGTATTTTATCATGGCTTTTTATTGTAATTTACTTAAAACATAATATAATAAACGTTTAATTAAAACATACTTTTAAATAAAAAAAACATCATTTATGCTAGCTTATTTATATAATTTGGAATAGAAGATACTTCAGAGCCGACAGAAAACGTAGAATATACAGTGAGCATATAAAGGTTAAAATAAATTTGTTAAACGTTTGCTATAACCATTGGGTAAAAAAAAGCTCATACATCTCGATTTTACTTTTAAGTTGAACAGTTTTTGCTGAACTCATATTTTTGATGACGTTATTACTGTTTGAGATATAACATCATATTTTTAATTACTATTAAACTGGGAATAAGCCACAATTAAAGATAAAAATACGTTTATTGACGTTTCAATTTCCACGTCGGAAATCGTTCTCAAAATACAAACAGTAAATTAAACAAATTTTGTTTTTTGTTACATAGTGAAAAATTCTTCTAATAATTTAATTTTATCTGACTCATTTATATTGACAATTCAGACATACATTATGCATTTTAAAGTAGAAGACTTTAAAATGATATTGCCAATATTGTTGAGTTGCGCTCCTGCGACGACTTTACTTATAAGATAGTTCATTCGATTACATGAAATCAATTTTAACTTGAGAATATCCGTCAGAAAAAAATCATAGCATGTAATTCGTCTTTAAAAAGACAAACACATGACATGATGACAGTAAAATTCTCCTGTTAGTGATTCCATAGTAAATTATGAGGGAAAACCAGGAAAAAAACCTCATATTACTATCCCGACATTATAAGTATTCGTTCTTGAATTTAGTTTACCTTCAAAAAACATCAAAATTCTGATTTTATATGTTACGTTATTTAAAAAACATAAATGATGTATCCTCTATATGTTACTGACTTACTAATACTGGTATTTTCTTATTAATAACTTCCTCTTTCAATATTGGTAACCAGATCCTACTACATTCTGCCGAGGAATTTGCGACACAATTGGCCTCATTTAGCATAATTAGAGCCGCTTCTTTGATTTTTCGTTTTTTACCATCCGTTTCTTTTAGAACTACATTTGAATTATTCGATTGAACCCTATGTTCATTATCCCATGCGTGTTTACAGATTTGAGATCTATCAAATTCTTTATTTTTAATATAAGATTGATGTTCACTTATTCTAACATTTAATGGCCTTGATGATTCACCTAATATAACTGATCGCATTCACAAGGTATTTTATAAATGCAATTCTTTGTCCTTTCTTGTTCATTGTTAGGTTTGGTTTTGGACAAAATAGATCTCAACGTGTTTGTTGTTTTGAATGTTGTTGAAATGTTTAATTTATTTCCTATCCTTTAAAAAAATATATTTCCTATCCTTTTAAAAACTTAAAAGGATAGGAAATAAATTCAACATTTCAACAACATTCAAAACAACAAACACGTTGAGATATATTTTGTCCAAAACCAAACCTAACAATGAACATGAAAGGACAAAGAATTGCATTTATAAAATACCTTGTGAATGCGATCAGTTTTATTTAGGTGAATCATCAAGGCCATTAAATGTTAGAATAAGTGAACATCAATCTTATATTAAAAATAAAGAATTTGATAGATCTCAAATCTGTAAACACGCATGGGATAATGAACATAGGGTTCAATGGAATAATTCAAATGTAGTCCTAAAAGAAACGGATGGTAAAAAACGAAAAATCAAAGAAGCGGCTCTAATTATGCTAAATGAGGCCAATTGTGTCGCAAATTCCTCGGCAGAATGTAGTAGGATCTGGTTACCAATATTGAAAGAGGAAGTTATTAGTAAGAAAATACCAGTATTAGTAAGTCAGTAACATATAGAGGATACATCATTTATGTTTTTTAAATAACGTAACATATAAAATTAGAATTTTGATGTTTGTTGAAGGTAAACTAAATTCAAGAACAAATACTTACAATGTCGGGATAGTATTATGAGGTTTTTTTCCTGGTTTTCCCTCATAATTTACTATGGAATCACTAACAGGAGAATTATACTGTCATCATGTCATGTGTTTGTCTTTTTAAAGACGAATTACATGCTATGATTTTTTTCTGACGGATATTCTCAAGTTAAAGTTGATTTCATGTAATCGAATGAACTATCTTATAAGTAAAGTCGTCCCAGGAGCGCAACTCAACAATATTGGCAATATCATTTTAAAGTCTTCTACTTTAAAATGCATAATGTATGTCTGAATTGTCAATATAAATGAGTCAGATAAAATTAAATTATTAGAAGAATTTTTTATCATGTAACAAAAAACAAAATTTGTTTAATTTACTCTTTGTATTTTGGGAACGATTTCCGAAGTGGAAATTGAAACGTCAATAAACGTATTTTTATCTTTAATTGTGGCTTATTCCCAGTTTAATAGTTATTAATTTACAATGCCACAAGAAAATAGCTTCAGAACAATATCATATTTTTAAATGGTAATACCTTATTTTGACTCTATTATTGAGTAGAGTGCATTTATTTGTATAGAAAAGTCATATTTTAACCTATATCGCTTATGTCACATAAGAGTATGTTTAAAAAATAAAAGACATCTTACGTCGTTTAGAAAATATCATCATCAAATTTTGACTTAAATAATTCGATTTTATTGCATGATTTAAAGTAAAAATATTGTTGTCTTTTAAACGCATTATGGCGGATGTGTAAAATACGACACTGGACCACTCGTATTTGTAAAGGTATATCTAGAGTCTGATACTCCAATTTCATTCCATCTTAAACTTTTAAAAAGTGCAAACATAAAAAATATATTTGTGTATTATATAATGTTTAAATATGTAATTAAGTCATCATCATTAGTGCTAAAGCCCTATAAAACAGCCTCGACCTTCCCAAGTATATTATGCCAGTCAGTTCTATCCATTGCCAACTATTGCCAGTTTTCTGCCCCTATTTTTCTACCATACTCATCCCTCATCTACACCATCCCTCCATCTGAGTTTTGATCTACCCCTACTTCTAATTTATACAGGTTGTGACAAAGGATTCTTCTAGGAGGACTGTTTTGCTGTGATCTTGCCAGATGTACTGTCCATCTAAGTCTTCCAATTTTTATAAGAGGTAATACGTCTTTACCACCAAATATATGTTTATAACTGTGATATATCTCGTAGTTGTACCATCTTCTGCAAACTCCAGTACTCCTGTACCTCTTGTATTAAGTGGAGATATTCCCCCATAGTTTCTACATTCCAATTGATCACCCTTTTTGTGTAGCGGGCACACGATCCCAATACACCACTTATCCGGGATTTGTTTCTCATTCCAGGCTCTCCATGAATAGTCAGAGTAACACCTCCACATTTAATAAGTTCGGCGGGTATACCATTACTTCCTGGAGATTTATTATTTTTTAGGTGTTTGATTGCTTCCCGTACTTCTTGAATTGATGGAGACTCCAATGGTGTATTGTTGCTTGCTCCTGGGGGTGGTTGATTTGGATCTTCTGCTTCGATAGTGAGTAGTTCTTTATAGTGTTCCAACCACCTTTTCAATACTTCTTCTTTTGTATTGAGTATATGCCTCTCCTTATTCTTACATAGTCCGATCCTTAGTTTACATTCTTTTCTTGCATTATTTAGATATTTATAGAACTTTATTGTTTGATTTTCCTTTTTTAATGCCTTAAGTTCTTCCAATATTTTATTTTTATAAGTTCACTTTTTTCTCTGATGGATGTACTTTTCGTTTCTTCTGAGATCTTGATATTTTTGTTTTTTTTTCTCGGATTCTTCTTTGCTGCATCATTATATATACATTGTTCTTTCTTCTTGTAATGTTCTCGCTTTCAGCATCGAACGACTATTTTAATGTCATTTCTGGGACAATTTTCATATGTTTCTTCTTATTCATCATAGAAATTGTCTTTTTGTTCGTCTTCCTTGTCCTCTGTTGGGGCATGTACATAATAAAGATAATATTAAAAAACAGCCCCTGATCCTTAAGCAGCTCATACGCGGATTTATCGGCTTAAAATTTATAACCAAGTGCTTGAGTTTATTATTGACTATAAATGCCGCGCCAAATTCATGTCTGGTTCTATAGCAACTATAGTATATATTGTAGTTTACGTCTTGAAATATGGCATGGCCTGTCCATCGTACTTCTTGTATTGCGGTAATATCAGCATTATATTGTGCTAATATGTCACACAGTTTGCGGATGTTTCCAGGTTCCAGGATGTAAGTAACTGTTTATTGAAGATGGCAATTAGCCGAAACATTTAAGTAATAATTAAATGTTTCAATTTATAAACTAAATATTGTTAAGCTATTGTTAAGGTAAGTGCATCTTTACAAACGTATCTAGACGAATAAAAATAGGGTTTAAAAGAAAATACTTAGGTAATTTACTTCTTCTGCCGATTGCTGACTTTTGCTATTTTGATGACACGGTTCTCCTCTATTCTGCTTATGTGGTTATTCCATTCTTTTTTTTATATTTTGTGTCCATTCATTTATACACTGTACGTTACATTTTCTTCTAATGTCTTCACTTGTCTTTCGATCTAATCATTTTTAATATTTTATATAAATTTCATTTATATTGATTGACTATTAATGATATTTAACATTTTCTATAATAACAAATATGTATACAATTTAAATTATATCCATTATACAAAAACATTTGTTCATTTAATTTCATTACAACGGTAGGCCGCTTGTAAAACACATTTTACTAAATCCTTTTTTCTACACCTAATCCTCTAGTTTTTTTAACACAGTCCACTCATATCCTTCCCATCCTTACGGAGAATTGTACGTTCAAAAGGATAAATCCTTTTGAGAAGAGAATTTATTTGTCAACCAGTTCCACAAAAGAGGATTTAACAGCCGTCACAGATAAACACCATGCAGAAGAAGAGACACAGATATAAAGACACATCAGGGACCGGAGTGAACTAATATTTTAGAGAAATGTATTTTGAAAACTAACTAGTACTACTATTTATACTTTTGTACATGATGAAAGAAAAATGTTAAACATTGAGGTCAAACTAATTCGGTGTGTGAGAGTATTAAAATAAACTAAAATGTTTAAATAAACTCAAATAAACGATAAATTTTTTGTTGTCTGCAAAAAGTTGTCTACAATTTAGTTAAGAGTATAACAATTCTGCATATATGCAAAACTTTATCTTAGCAATGCTCATCTTTATCTTCTTGTCATTGGCACATATATTCACAAGACGCGAAACAAGTTGAGAAACAACTACAAAACTTACATCGGTCAAACTGGTAGAACTTTTAACAAACGTATAGCAGAACACAAAAAGGTTTTTAATAGAAAAACATATTCTCCTTATTTACTTCACCTTCTACATCATAATCATTTATTTACTGACCAATTCCAAATTTTTCACATCCAAAATAAACGCCTTAAGCTATTTTTATTAGAAATTATGGAAAATGGCCAACTTATGATAAACAGTTGAAGACTATAAAGTGTAAATGCATGCCGATACCCTAATTAGCAAATCTCTTAACTCTATTTTGGTGAAAAACACTTTTTCTGACAAATCTTTGAATTCGAGAGAAAATTATTCGGTGTTATATTAAAGAATTAGCGTACCTCTTAACACCAGTCTGTCGTTTTTTTGTTGGCACAACTTCTAACTCCCAGTTGTCATATTGTTATTCTATGAGAAGCATCTAGGCTGATCGTTCTTTTATTGTTGTTGTATTTAGATGTCATTTAAGTGCTCTTTTGAACTTTATATAAATATGGAAAAGTAAGTACAAAACAATTTAATTTTTAAGCCTAACCTGTACTATGCAAAAGTAGTGAGGTTATAACAATGAGTTAATAAAAGCATGGAGATACGAGATTTGCTAAAATTTTATAGGTTATGTCAGCTCGTTAAGTAAATGGATTTAAGAGTTTTGTATTAATTCTAGGTAGGCGTACTGCACAAAATTTTGTAAAATGATTTCAATTTAGTGAAATATTGTAGATAAATAAATTTGTGGATGCGAAGAAACCTACGTAAAGTCATATGTCTAAATTTTTTTTCGGAGGTACAGTTGAAGTTCTTCAAACTCAATTGTACTATATTTAGTTTGTATTTTTTTAGAACATCGGGAGGTCAAAGGCTGCTAAATATGGCATTACAATAAAGCAGTTTTTAAACTCAGCCAAACAATAATAGTTAATAGCTTACAGAAAAAATAACAGTTTAATTGGATGATGAAAATGTTGATTCTACTGATTTAGAGTATACTGTTAATATTCCAAAGAGCATAAACATTGGCGCAATAGCACCAATAATAATTAATGTACCCCCAGAAGTAGGAGAAAGCGAAATGTTTGTTGATCCCAATGATGGTTTTTTATTCACCTTGCCCTCAGATGATATAAGTTTAATGCTGAATTTTGAAGATGGATAAAACCTTACATAAATTGAAAGACCCAAGTCTAAATCTTGGCAACAAAACAGTTAAGCAGCTGGAGAATTACAAATATAATACACCTAATCAAACTCAACCTTGTATTGATATTATTAATAATAATGACATTGTTAGTAATATTATTAACGATGGGCAATCAGATTACAATGATGAGTATAGGCCCAATTAATGAAAACATCAAATTGACAATGGCGTTGATCAGCATTCGAATAAAATATCAAGAAAAACCAAATGCAATAAACGACACAAAGTGAATCAGCAAACTTGGAAGATTAGGAAAAATATAACAGCCAGAAAATTAGGAAATAAAGAGAGAGTTGAAGAGTTTAGGAAAATTGATTGGCTAGAGACCTCAGAAAAAGCTATTTCTGAGGTTTTTAACTCAGAAATCTAACACTGTTAGGGCTTGAGACCGAAAATCAGAGACAGAGAGTAGAAAAAAAAAAACTTACAAATATTTTCTTAAACAGAATGGTTCTGCAGTTAGTGTTTGCAAGAACATGTTCCTGAATACCTTAACTATCGGTGAATGGACTGCTCTAAACTGGCAAACAGCAACAGAAGGTAGAAATCAAATTAATCTAACAGATGGTCATAAAATTACACTCAATAATGATGAAAACTCTGCCAAACCTAATTTACAAAAACCTAGAAAACCCAAAGAAGTGCAATCACTTGAAACATTTTTGGTTGGGTTACCTAAAGTTAAATCGCATTATTGCCACAAGAGGACATCGAAGTTATATCTTGAGCCTGGCTGGCAATAAAAAAAGCGTGTACACGTTTTATACAGATAATTGGTGCAAAGAACAAAATGTAACTTTGCTGTCACAATGTAGGTTTTCACCGATTTTTGATGAACAAAATCTTTCAATTTATCAACCCAAGATATTTGCGAGTCTTTTAAAACGGGAAATTTAAGTTAAAACGAGTATGAAACGCATATTCTTAAGAAAGATGAAGCAAGGATAAAAAGAGATGTAGATAAAGCAGAATTAACTTGTGTAGCATTCACAATAGATTTACAATCATTACTACTTTGCCCTAAATCTTTAGTATCTTTTCTCTACTACTACAATTTATAACACAAACACCAAGGAATGATTATGTTTCATTTGGAATGAGACAAAGGGGGGTTTGACTTCCAATGAGTTTTCAACAATAATTTCAGATTTTGTTTTATCAAATCTGCCCTTACCTGAAGGATAGAAAAAAATTGTTTTGTACAGCGACGGCTGTTCGTACCAGAACCATTGCTGTACACTAGCTAAAGCGCTTCTTCATATTGCATCTACAAACACTGTCATAATTGAAGAAAAGTTCTTAGAAGTCGGTCACACACAAATGAAGGCCGACTCAATGCACTCCTGCATTGCGTCTCCTATAACATTCACTATTTTAGAGTTAAAAGGTCTGTTAATTAACTCTCTAACAGGCAAGACCGTCTTAAGACGGTCTTTACATTTTATCGTATAAAACTTACACTGAATGTTTTTTGCTACCACAGTAACGACGTCCAACTTTAAAAAACCTTACTTGACGTTATTCTATACAACTAAACACATTCTGGCATAGCGATTACGTTCTTATCGTTAGTCAAGTGCTGACATAGCATTAAGTGACAGTGAAAATTATTTATTCATAAACATTATTTTTAAATCATCAAAAAACACGTTTAGATCAAAGTGATCAACTTGATAATTTTATGGTAAGTACATTATTTTTCTTGTTTTAGTAATATAATATGCTTTTAATAAAAACTTTTGTGCAAATAGGCTTTATAAACAAAAATATCAAGACCATCTCAAGACGGTCTTACCGATTTACGTATGAAATTTGTATCCTTCAATATCAAATTCAGATAAAAAGTATCTCCTTCAGTATGAAATTTTTTGTTATTTTTTTGTGCGTAGGAACACTCTTACTTTCCTGTTCTATTATTTTTCTTTTGTGTGATAGATGCATCGTTAAATCGTAACCATAAGAACAAAATCAATTTGGAAAAATTGTCTGATGAACAATTATTCGAATTTATTGATTCCGTTGAAACCGACGATAGCATTTATAGTAGTGAAGATAGTATTGTAGATCCCGACTATGTTGATGATAGTATTGAGCCTGAGAAGCCTTACAGCCTATCCGAGGTATCAGAGGATAACTCACAAGTTATTGATGAATGCATTCAGGAAATGCTTGAAGCTGAGACAACCGATGCATTTGTAAATTGTATAAATTTGTCACTGGATATTAGCAAAGTTGATCAACCAGCAGCTTCTTCAACATTAGTTTTGGGTGATGTATCAACCGAAACATTTGAAGTACAAGAACCCTCTACATCCACTTCTACAAATGCAGATTTTAAACTAGTCAAAAGAGCTCGATCTCCATTGCCAACTCTTGAAGATACTGGGCCATTGGTTCAACCTAATGATGGTGGCTTTACTGGAGGAGGTAAGATTATATAGAAAACATATTTATAAGTTAGGTATATTGTCTTTTTTATTACAGCTTTAAATACAATATCAAAAAACTCGAACGAGATTTCCAAATTGACGTGGCGTAATCGCTCAATGCGTTTACACGTAAATGTGGCTTTTCGTGGCGATTCATCTCTTCCATGAACGGTCAAACAGCTTTAAACACCGATGCAATTATTTAATTATTTTTTTAACGACGAAATCGTTAAACTGATTGTTGAAGAGACAAACCGTTGTGCTTTGAAAAAAAAATATAAATACAACATTCAGCACAACTGCAGACAAAATAAGACATTACATTTGTATATCGCTTTATATGTCTATATATCGCTATCCTAACATAGATAGTTATTGGGGAAACAATGATTTTGTGCCAATTCAGAACTGTATGACATCGAAACGATTCATTACCATCAAGAAGTATTTATCCTTTCAAGATAACTCACAACGAAAGAAGAAAGGTGAACCAGGATATGATTCATTATTTCGGATTCGTACGCTAGCTAACAAACTGAATGACAGGTTTGATTCCATCCCCAAAACGGCTAGACTTTGTGATGATGAACAGATGTGCTCTACAAAAACGAAACACCATTTGCGTCAGTATATGCCAAATAAGCCGCACAAATGGGGTGTGAAATTGTTTGTTCTATGTGATTCACATGGTTTTGAATATCGTTTCAAAATTTACAATGGCGCCGGAGATAATGTAGTCTTGCCTGGTACACCAGACCTAGGAGAAACATCAAATGTTGTCGTTCGTTTATTACAAACGATTCCTAATTTCGTGCATCACATCTTGTATTTTGACAACTTCTATACTTCCCTTCCCCTCTTGGTATATTTACGTGCAAGAGGAATTTATAGTTTAGGCACAGTAAGAGGTAAATAAATTTTCCGTGGTTTCTATTATTCAAAATGATACATGTTTTAATTTTTTATTTGTAGCTAATCGTATACCAGCGTGTAAACTGCCGACTGATAGTGAAGTAAATAAAGAAAGTAGAGGGTTTTCCATTGAATACATGACCTCAAGTTATGGAATCGATGTAAGCACTGTATTATGGAAGGATAACAAATGTGTCCGCCTGGCATCGACATATGTTGGCATTGAACCTTTTATAAAAACCACTTCAAATCAACAAAAAGCGAAAGTACCTCGGTATGACAGGAAGCATAGAAAACACATCGAAGTTGATTGTCCTCAAATCATACGTGAATATAATGCTCACATGGGTGGAGTCGATTTGATGGATGGACTTATGGGTCGATATCACATTCGAGCTAAAAGCAGAAATATTATGATTCGGATATTCTATCATTTTGTCGACATGGCCGCCACAAACGCATTCATTCTATATAAACGTACAGGTGCCGAAAAGGCAAATAATTTCAGTGACTGTTGTGAAGAGGAAAGGCTTCTATCTCTTCCAGAATGCTGTGAAGAGATAGCACCTGGCCTTGTTTCTTTCAAGGAGAAACGAAATGTTGGTCGACCATCATCAGCTCGAAATGGTGAACCTGGTTCTTCTGGTAAAACTAGTTCATCTGGTGTTGGAAAAAGGGCGGTTCATCAAGTTGCGGATATACGTTTTGATGGTGAAAACCATTTCCCAGTTTGGGTAAATAGAAAAGGCAAGAAGAGATGTAATCTGTGTAAACAATCTGATACGCAGCTTGTGTCCTCCAAATGTGACCTCCACTTATGCGGTACAGTCGATAAAAATTGTTTTTGGGATTACCATCATCAAAAATAACATGTTCTATACTCATTTCTCTCAATGAAAATTGTTTTATAATAAACATCTACCAAAGTTATTTTTTACTCATTACCCGGTAAGACCATCTGTAGACGGTCTTCACTATTTCTCACCTAGCACTCATTCTAGACAAGAGTTTTAGCAGAGAATTTAAAAATAAGTTACTTTTGCCTATATTTTCTTGAAAAAAAAAGTATCAACTTCAGCAGATAATTTATACGATCTTGCCTGTTAGAGGGTTAAGGTAGCGATACCAAAAATAGACCACTTGAGAAATACGAGAAATATGGAAGTGTTGAAACCAAAATTGTTCAGTGTTTTATTGTTTTATTGTTGTATTTTAGTTTTATATTGTTTTCCCAATGTCTTTGCAATTATCAGATATCTTTTTATGATTGTCAGTCTATCAATTGGCCTTTAAGGTGTTTTGTTTTTGTTGTTAATATATAACAGTCAGTTAGGTAATTCTAAATGTACAATTAATTATTCAAAACTCTGTCGAACGAGGCAAGGGTCATGACAATGAGTAGTCAACCCACTCGATAATTAATCGCCTGTACTATGTATAACAACTATAAATCTATATCTAATATGAGATCTAATTTCAACAGTTTTAATAA
Organism: Diabrotica balteata; assembly: GCA_918026665.1. Lineage (NCBI taxonomy): Eukaryota > Metazoa > Arthropoda > Insecta > Coleoptera > Chrysomelidae > Diabrotica > Diabrotica balteata. The sequence goes on from OU898277.1 coordinate 168,398,183, forward strand.
TTAAAACAATGGTTAATCGGAACTAATCACGTAATCACTTGATTAGCATTACTAACGAACCGGTTGCTAGACACTCAGTTATGTAAAGCCGCAAAGAAGAGGTGGGCGCAACAAACAAGTATGTTATATCATTTTAGTTTCCAATGCAAACTTTTAAATTCGAATAAATGACACATAATTTGAAAATATATAACTTTAATTTAGAGGTGGAATTTTAAATAATACCTATTATTTTATGTAAACATTTTTATTCTATGATTTTTTAAATTAATTTTAATGGTTGTTTGATCAGATCTGGTCCTTCGTACTTTAGGAGTTCATTCACGAAGGTTATTGTTTTTAGAAATATCGATATCGGTTGGCGACCAACGACAACTAATGTAATACTTAAATGTAGGTGAGTGTGTTAATAAATGTCTTTTTTTTAAATGTGTTAAGTCTGTCTCCACAAGAAATATTTACAGAAGTTTCTCACAACACACCTCACACCTCTGCCCTCAAGCATGCAAAGATGGGCAAGCCTTAAAATCCAAGGCAACACATCTTCATCTATAAGTTGGGAAATCTGGAACCATCGTTGGTAATCTGGAACCATCCAACTTCAGGATGCACTAAATCCTAAACTCAACGCCTGGAATGTAAAAGTGAACAGTTAAAGACATACGTGACTCTCAATTTTAGTATTTTTTTATTATTTTAAACAATATCTACATATTAGAGTATCTTAGTTGTTGATATTTTGGCATAGTACATAATATGTCACTGCTAGCGTACCTGGCTTGCTATTTTTATTATAGTGACCAAATACTAGACTGCATTTCCTTGCAGTTTAAACTGTTTTATCTCCGCAGACAAGTCACAAGAGGATAACAAGACAAAAGCTCATAACACTAGCCTGAATTTTAATCGGATAGGGTACCATGTTGGAGTTCTATTACCCACGATTCTCACATGAAGAGTATTTGGCTAACAGTTAAGCCCCTATCATGCATCATAATGCTATAAGAGGGAAAGATATAGTCTGGAGTACTGGAGCGCAGAGAAGTGATTCTTGTTTCGAGTCTATACACTTCGCTCCAATGAATTAATACACTCGAACGTAATTCTAATGGGAAACATATCTCACATGCTGGGTTCAATTAAACTGATTGCTTGCTTTTCACTTTGAACTTCCATAGTGTTCCTGATAAGAGATGATCTAACTCGAAACACGTGTAAAATAATGGTGGAATTCGAATTAAAATAAAATGCAACCTTTTACTTTTATTTTAATGTCTTTTCTCTACGTAAAAAGTGAAGATATAGTATTATGAAAAAATAACTGTAGATGCATGTCAAAATAAAAGGTTATTCCTAGTATCGTTTAATAGCTTCTAGTAAGAAGCTTTGAATTTGCGATTTGCCTAGTTCGCTAATGAAGATAGGTCTTGTGACTTCTTGTGGCTTCGTATATATATCTAATCGTATCTTTTGTATTTACATGGTATATATCGTAATATATCTCTTCAAACTTAATGTATTTATAGTCCTTGTACAAGCATAAATACTTTTATTATTACTTATATTATTACAAATAATAAGTAGTAGAAAAAAACCTCATCCAGAATCTTTGTGGTACCAACTAGGGCACATCTGCGGACAAACAACGAACATCTGTGCTAAGTTTGTACACAACAAATAGTTGATACGCAGCTTAATATAGCAATGATAATGATTAGCGGCTGCATCAAGACTACTCCACTGCATTGGCTTCCGATCCTTAGCAATATTCCTCCGCCTATTCTGCGAAGACAAAAGGCCTTGATAACGGAGTATTCGAAAGTAAATAGCAACTTGCAACTACCAATCCATGAAGACATCCCGAGTTTAGCAGCCAAAATCCAAACCCATCCAAAAAACCACCCATAAGAACAGCTCAACAGCTAACAGCAGATGATTTCAATGTTACCTCCAGATGGCGCACGCTGTGGACTGAGGAAGCCCCACCTGAAGTATTCAACGTTATTGACCCAGTCCAAAAGCCTGATGACTTCGACCGGCCACGAGACATATGGAAGAGCCTAAACCGAATTAGAACGGGACATGCAGCATGCGCACACAACCTACATAAATGGGGAAAATAGCCTACCTTCAGCTGCGACTATGGAGCTCCAGATCAAACCATTCATCACATGGTGGTGACATGTGAATTGAGGGCATATCGAGGGGAACCAAAAGACTTTTTTAAAACTACGCCTGCAAGCCTTGAATGGATAGCTCAACTTGACTTAAAGATATAACCTTATTATCTGTTTGTATTATCTTATATTTTATTTGTATTTTGCCTATTACTGTATTTACTCCATGTATTGAGCCATCCGCTAAATAAATAGATTATTACTTATTTGATAACTAAAATAAAAACTGACTGAAGTTAAAATGTAACCACTTTCCAGTTACCGCCCAACTCGCTGTGATGCTAATGGACAGAAGTAATCTAGATGGGCAGTCTTGATAACAAATAGTGATGATAAAAAACAATGAGATTTTTATTGGGCTATCTTCAGGTATCTTTTATTATTGGAACACTTCGGTAAAGGGAAGATAGAACTATGGTCCATTTTTACCGAACATTATTTCGTCAGTGTTGAACAAACTATAAATTCATTTATATAAAAAACAATAGGTTAAGAAGTTACTAAAACTATTTTGCAAAATATAAAAGAACAGGTTTAACCTGTGTCATTGTTTTTTTGTGTCTGCTTATTTACTCCTTAGCAAACGTGGGTTCGCTTTTCATTCTTTTTCTATTTTTTTATGTTAGCATCACAATTCTGAACAGGTTTTTTATGGTAGATGTTACTATTGTTACGATAAATAGGACTCATGCCCTTAGTTGTAAACATATTTTTTTGAGTAGGTAATAATTCACGGGCCTCCTTCGCTAAAAACTTGTCTATAAATTGATATAAGGTTGAATGCTCGAATAAATGAACTTTTATCAAATGAAAGGCAGATATCGAGCACAGTTTTATTAATTAAATATTGCCCAAGTACTTTCGCTTCCTAGAACATCTTCAGGGGCATTTCGTCAATTTTGGGCTATTCAACAATGGCAGAATGTCAAAAACATAAAATTAAACATAAAATTGTACATAACACTACACTAAACAAGGACAAACAGTTTAAAATTATTTAAAAAGTAATTGAAGCTACATTCTGGTCAGCAACAGAAGAGAAAATCGGAAACGGTTTTATTGGATGAACAGTTCCGACGACGTAAAGGACTGGTGTAATAAATGTACTATTTGTGCTATGAGCAACGGGCCTTACCAGAAAAGGAGAGCTCCTATGAGACAATATAATGTTGCAAGCCCGTTTGAAAGAATAGCTTTGGACATCTCTGGGCCATTTCCAGAAAGTGATAATGGAGGCAAGTACATGTTGGTAGTAATGGATAACTTCACTAAGTGGATCGAGATTTACACACTTCATTGCAGATAACTTGATCAAAGAATATATCAGCCGATTTTGAGTGCTTTTGGAGATCCATAGTGACCAAGGAAGGAACTTCAAAAGCGATCTATTCCAAGGAATATGTGATAGACTAGGTATGAAGATAACAAGAACTACAGCATATCATCCGCAATCGGATGGTATGGTAGAACGAATGAATAGGAGAAAGATAGTGTCCGATCATCAGCGAGACAGTGACCAATATCTTCCGTTTTTCACAATAGCCTACAGATCTGCTGTTAACGAATCAACAGGCCAGACACCAGCCAGAGTCCTATTCGTACGCGAGATGCGACCTTGTGATCTGTAGTTTGGGTGTCGACCTGGAGAAGATGTAGCAGGTGAAGATTATGTGATCGAATTACGAAGAAGAATGGACGATGTACACGAGTTGATCCGTTCCCATCTTCAGATCGCTAGTAACCAAATGAAGAAATTGTAAGATACGCAAGCCAAAAAGGAGTACTTCAAGAAGAACGACAAAGTTTGGCTCTATAATCCCAAGCGAAAAGGTTGTTCTCCCAAGCAGCATCAGTTTTGGGAAGACGCATACTTCAATGTGGAGAAGATCAACGATGTCATCTACCGAATAAGCAAGGTTACGAGGGGAAAGCCAATGGTAGTACATTATAATCGACTAGTGTCTTTCGAAGGTGACCACGACGTAGATAAAGAATTGGAAGTAAACCAAGTCAAATACGTGTCAAACCTCACGTTTGAGGAGTTCATGAGGGCCTATAGAGATAAAGGCAAAGCAAGACATGGTATTATCACTGAAGAAAAGCAAGATCTACTCGCGCTTCACGATGACTACTCACTGGTCCTTACCATCCCGGCCAGTATCAAAGACGCACCAGACATCCGTCTTTCGAAGGAAGTTCCAAAAAGGAAAGGAAAGAAAAAAGAAAAAGGAAAAAGACACTGCCATGACCAACCTACCTACCGAGATGTATGGGAATCCTTACTTTAATTGAGAAAGCAAGTACTAGAGAAGACAGCACCCTAATATGGAATTTTATAATTTTAGCATTTAATTTACTTGGTACCGTTTGACCTGAAGATGCTTAGCAAAGTGTAGTAAGCGAAACCGGTCGTTTTGGTGATAAAACTAAATAGATTATGAGTAAGTCTTATTTTATTTCTTTTTACCTATTTGAAATGTATTCACACAGACAACACATTCATGATTTAAATAAAGACTTTAATAAACTAAGTGTTAAACATTTTATAAACAATTAAGTTAATAAATTAGATTTATAAAAATAGTTCACTATGATTGGTAGTAGACCCTATTTAATAATGGCATTTGTAAAAATCGCGTTAAAAACAATAAAATATTTTTTCCATATTAGAAAGATGCATTGGCGTAGATATATCTGTTCATCAATAAATTTTAGCCGATCCATGGATGCAGTAGCTGTTAAATTATTATGTAGTAATAATAATTTCTTGTCATCTTTAATTAAAATACTGCACATTTTTTTATAGCCTAAGTTGCCGAAGAGTGTATCTGCTGGTGAGTTTTAAAAAATTATGAATTATTTATTAGTTAATAAATATCTGTCTGAATATCCGTTTCTTATTTTGTCATGGCAGAAATATGCCCAACAAACAGAAAGACAATAACAATAAATCTGGCTGAAGTACCAGAAACCTTTAAACCATGTAGTCGACATTCAAATTTGTCTTCATTAGGTATGGTAATGCAATCAGTTGTCTGTCGATATAATTGGCGGATACTTTACAAGTCTGGGCAACATAATAAGCTTTGTCAGGTGCTTTAAAGTTTGCCGCAACGCAATAAGCCGACAATCCTTACACAACTACACTTTTCCTTTTGCTTTGTTTTTTTACTTTCCGTTTGCGTTTTCTACCACGGGCGGTGAAGCTCTCATACGCGGGGCACTCTAAATTTACGAATAGTTTTAAGTGAGCGGATTCTTTTAAGAATGAATTATTAAGTTTTTTTACGATAGCAGAAAAAAATGGAACAAATGATTTACAGATTGTAACATTTCTTGACCTTTTTAGGGCCATCCAAAAAAGGTTTCCGAGGTTACAAGATTTAACAGAAGTAAAATACAGTAGAACCTCGATTATCCGTCTCTCTTTTAACCGTCACCTCTGTTAACCGTCAGGGATCATACATAGGTTATAATATGACTACATAAGTAACAATTTAGTCATTAATTCATTTTGTTTGAGCATTGTGGATTGGGGGCTCTGGATTAAATTTTAATTTAAATAAGTACATAAATATAAAAAGTTACATTTTTAAAATCGCAAGCCGAAAATAAAAACGCACAGCACAATAATTATTACAGTCAATATCTGTGTCACCATAACTCAGTTTGATTCAAATTCGAACACTGATTGTGTTACTTCAATTAAGTTTTGTGGCTTTTGATCAATTAAGTTTTGAAAAGTGGAGTCTTCTACATCTAGAGCATCAAAAAGAAAACGTGTGGTTTTGTCAGTTAGTGCCAGACTTTTAACCTTGTTTAGGCTAGCGCCTCTTCAAGGAGTTTTGTCAGTTAAAAAAAATAGAAAATGTTGTACAGCTAAAGAAAGGTGTTTCTGCTGTCGCATTAAGCAAAAAGTATGATGTTCTGGGAACAACAACCAATGCCTTAAAGAAAAATACTGGAGGAATTGAAACGTATGCTTCGCAAATGGAATCGTTGGATGGCCAGGTGAAACATCGTAAAACAATGAAAAAAGGTGTTCCTTTGTCTAGACCAATTGTTGCCGAAAAAACCGTTGTTTTTCAACATGAAATGGAATGGCTATCCTTCATTCAGAGGAAGCAGCGGTTTGTTGGAAAAGTTCAAAAGTTGCCGCGGTAAATGGGAATGAAAATCTAAGGTGAAAAATTGAGAGCTGCAAATATTGAACTCGTTGATAAATATAAAAAAAACTTTCAAGCTATGATCGATGAATATGGTTTGACACGCGATCAAGTGTTCAATGAAACTGGTTTAAACTACAATTGCCAACAAAATTACTCGCTGCACTGTCTGAAAAATATGCACCCGGATTTAAAAAGCAAAAGCAGCGAATCACAGCAATGATGTGTTCAAATGCAAGTGGTGACCATCGCCTTCTTTTATTACTGATTGGCACAGCAGTATATTATGCGAAGAGCGCTTGAAGAATGGGAAAAGGGCATCTCAATAAATGGTCATAAACTAAACAACCTACGTTTCGCAGATGACACAGCCCTTCTTGCAAATAGTCAAGCAGAGCTGATAGAACTTATACGACTGATGCACAACACAATGCATGGATTGTTTTTAGTTTTTAATACCGGACGTTCGACAATACTTTTAGTTATGTAAGAGGAATATTATTTGCCATAATACTGGAAAGCATACAATTTAAAACACGCAGTCGACAATGCTTGGGCTAATGTTTCGGAAGTAACGCTAAAAAGAGCGTGGAATGAATTATGTCCTGAATCAACAAGATGAAAATGCCCCCGTGACATCCGAGCGTGATGCGGTAATAAATGAAGTTATGGCTGAGTCAACTGTTGTGTTTTCGTTGCCTAAATATGACATAAACGAATGGTCAATTTGTGATGAGGACGAAAACGGCTATCGATTGCTGACAGATGATAAAATCGTTGAAATGGCAACAAAGGCGGACGAAACTAATTAAGAAGCTGACACAAACTTTGACGGTGGCGATGTTGATGATGCTATTGCAACTCACAAAGATTTGTGTAAAGAAGCTAGAGAAGCTGCGTCGCACATACAACAATGCATCGAGTGGTATTCTCGGCAAGAAAAATCAAATAAGGTAGGTTTGATGATTTTATGTTGATTACGAAATTCAGTCATTGCAAAATGAGAAGTTACAATTAAACAAACAAAGATTTCGGGATATTTTAAATCGAATTGATTCGCCTGTACGAACATAAATCCCTCTTATATCGTCAAATAAAACATACAAATAAAATTATACTATGAATTTTTTTAATGTTCTGTTAACCGTCTTTTCGATTATCCGTCATACCCTTGGTCCAGTGCCCTGGCGGATAATCGAGGTTCCGCTGTATTTTAATTTTACTTCTGTTAATAATTTTGACAGTTCTAAAATTCTCTATCGACAATCTTCTTCTGTATAAAACTTTATATTTAAAAGTCTTTAAAATATACACTTAACCCTTAACTACTATAAGTCAATTGTAATTACATAAGTATTAAAAGTGGGTCTATAAGACTCATTTTTTGATATAGAGAAAACAAACAAATTTTTTGATAATTTTTTTATTTATAAACTAGGATTGCAAACTGAAGTACCATTAATGGTTTAAACACAAATTGAAGTTACTTTTTGTATTTTTTGCATAACTGAACACCACATTGTAAACATACAGGCATTTTACACTCTGCACAAACATAGTTCGTTTCTCTGTCTTTCTTGACCGGACAGAGATGGCATCTTTTTCGATTTTCATTGGCTCGAGGGGGCTCAGAAAAACTTAAACATTTAGTGCCAAGAATATCTGCCTCAATAGTTCGAATCTGTCGGGTCACCTTAGAATTTTATATTCTTCTCTTCATATGACATATATCGTACATTACACATTGTAGAATGTACAAGCTTTGTGCTAATTGTTTTAGGAATTTTTTCCGGGGGATAGAATTTTGTTTATTTACCAACTGATATAACACTCTGGCACACCTGCACTATTAAGAGCAGAAAAAAACACTGCCGTTTTCCATCTTTGTGAACTTATAGCTACAAAATAATTGGTACATTTCTGATCCAAGGTATCAACACCGGCCTTTCTCGAATTATAAAATTAAATAAAGTCGGTTTTTTTGTTTTCTTATCAACAACATTGTCATGGTGCTCTGTAGATATCAGTATGACACTTTGACACATTAGATACCATAATAATATTAGAAGTGAATCCAAACAAAGAAGAATTAACTGGCATTTTTCTTTGAGGTAAAAATTCTGATGGAATTTGGCGTTTATTTTTATTATTTGTGCCAACGTATGTAATATCCTTTATGTTTAATTCACGAACCATTTCTACCGAAGTGTACCAGTTATCGCCAGTCACGTTACGTTCTTCGCCATGAATCGGTTGCGTAACCCGTAAAACCACTTTGGTAGGATGAGATAAGGATGATTTTACAGTTTTGTTTTCCTTCTTGCCACTGTATAGTTCTGCGTTATATATGTAATGGGTATTGAAATCCACCAAAACTTGTATTTTTAAGCCATATTTAGCTGGCTTATTTGGAATGTACATTATGAAGTCACATCGTTCCTTAAATGAAACTAACATTTCATCAATAGTCAAAAAGTATCCAGGTGTGTAGTTGTTGGTACAATTTTGTACAAATTGTTAAAATAGATTAATTATTGGGGCCAATTTAGTGTCTCTTCTTCTCTCAGTTTTTGTCGTAGCATCATCAAATTGGAGACACCACATTAAAAAGGAAAATATTGCTAGGGTTATTGTACCTACATCGAAATAGATCCAGGCCTGTTCCATCAGTTGCCCACATTGAACGTAAATCCTCGTGTTCAGATTAAAATACTCCTTGCATGTACAGCAAACCAATAAACGCTTCCATTTCTTCAATATCAACGGGATGTATAAAAGCAGGAACTTTCTGGAATTTTTATTGCGTTTAAAGGTTCCGTATTTCTGTTTGATAAAATCTCGGATAATTCTTGGTTTATAGAAGCGAATGGGGGCTATGGTTCTGGAGTTTTCAAAATCAATTTTGTGACCTGTATGAAAATGGTGTTGACCGAGAGCTGAAATTGAATCAGAATTGCGAACAGAAATGAAATGTTCATAAATCCTATTTTGGATTCTACGATTTGTTTGGCCTAAATAGGATCGGAGACAGTCTGCACAATGAATTTCATAAACTCTGTGCTCTTCATTTGGAATATTGTCTTTGATTGATCGGAGAAGAGATGAAAGTTTTTGTTGGGGAGTAAATATTGTTTTTATTCCTCTTGGTTTAAGAATTCTGTTGATTTTGTCAGTGACACCTTTGATGTAACGGAGAAAAGCTTTCTTATGGTAAGGTTCTGAGTGTTTGGGTTGAGATTGAATGGGAGATTGATGTCTGTGAATGCTCCTATTGATGTGATTTTCGAGGTAACCGTTTTGGATTAGGGCTTGTTTTGAACAAGAGAGCTCAGCGGGTCTACTTGCATCATCGAAAAGGCGTATTGATCTAGAGACAAGATTATTAATGACTGAATTAATTTGTGAAGGTAGGTGGTGAAAGTTGGCATGCAAGTAACGATTGGTATATGTGAGTTTTCGATAAACAGAGTAATGAAAAATTTGGGATTGGTTTTTTTTTAAGAAAACATTAAGAAACGGTAGGGATGAATCAGTTTTCATCTTCATCGTTACCTGGATACTAGGATGTATACCATTCAGATGAGTTTGAAAAGACACTAAAGCATCCCTGCCATGGGGCCAAATGACGAATGTATCGTTAACATATCGTAGCCAACATATGGGCTTGAGCATTGATGTGGATAATAGTGCTCGGGTCTCGAAGACTTCCAAAAAGATATTGGCAATTACTGGAGATAGAGGGGAGCCCATTGGGGCTCCATTCATTTGTCTGTAGAATTGATTTTGAAAGACAAAATAGGTGTTGGACATACAATGTTTAATGGGAGATATGTGGTCTTTTTAAATAGTGTATTTAGTTTTTAGAATGTTTAAAGTTTCATCTATAGGAATGTTTGTAAAGAGTAAAACAATACCGAAACTTACTAGAGTGTCTAAAAGTAATATAGGGTATTGTTTAAGAAGTTCGATGAAATGATTTGATGAAATAATCATTTACCTTATGATCATTGTCTTCTGCGAAGCTCTTAAAGTAGCTAACGATAGAGACCAATGAAGAAAAAAGGTTAGGAATATTGGAAAAAATCACGATCCCCGATAATGGAGAAACGAAAAGAGACAGATGTTTTAGAGAAGATATAAGAAAATTTTAATGCAAATTATATCCAACATCATTAGCTATCGATCAATTTATATAAAACGCATTCTCCCCTCGTAGCTCTTGGTATCTTGTCCTACCTCGTTGTACAACAACACATGTCGGATTTTTGTTTTTGTTCTGTCTTTTGCTTTTCTCTTAATATAAATTTTATTAGGACTTGAAAGAGTTTACAAGTAACGTCGGCAAGTAAAGGATTGGTATGGGTGGCATTTTGGTTAATTTAAATGAATGGATCCCTCTTTAGCCTTTTCACTTCTTTGTCTTCGCAATAGCTCTACGCACGGTGATTTATTTTTGTCGAAGATAATTTAAACACATTTTTTAGTTACAGTCACTATTTTAACCCGCTGTAGATTTTTTAATAAAAAATGTTTATTAGATTAATGAGAAGGTTAAACTTACTCTTTGAACATTTTTAAAATTACCTTCATGTGTACAATCGTCATTCCAAATTTTAGGTTGAAACTCATAACCTTAAGGTGTCTTGTAAAAGAGTTTTTTTGATACCGCAGTAGTTAAATAATTTATTAAAAAACTTTCATAAACTTAGTTCTACGTATTTATCAAGAAATATCATCATTATCATTAACTAGCCTCTAACGCCCATTGCTGAACATAGGCCTCTCGCATGCTTTAGCAATTAGTCCGATTTTGCGCCATCTGAATCCAATTTGTGGTCACTCTTTTTTTATGTCATCTGTCCATCTCGTTGGAGGCCGACCTCTATTTCAGTTAGCTTGTATTCGGGGTATCCATTCCAAAATTCTTTTTGTCCACCGTTCATCAACTGATCTTGCTACATGACCTGCCCAGTTCCACTTTAGTGTTGTTATCCTTTTAATTACATCTGCTACTCTCATAACAACATCATTACAACATTATTATATCCATTGCCCTTTCCGCAACTTGTAGTTTACTCACTGTTCACTCACTTGTGAGTGTTATAGTTTCTGCGTTGTAGGTTAGTAAATGCAGCCCAAGCGAGGTTTATTCTTCTTTTCAGCTCGATTAAAAGAACAACCTGCATAATGGAGACAACGCTTCACAAGATATAATCTTATACTACTCTACATCCAACGCAATTAATAGCCAACAAGATCTGATGGCAACTATTTTTGATATAGTAGGCGCATTTGATACCTTCTCTAAAAACACATTTCTCGACAAACTTTCACAATGTAATCTCACCATCAACATATACGCGTTAATAAATAACTTCCCTAACTTCTAAAACATTCAATATTTCTATCAATAACGTCCTTTCTTCTTCACACATTCAACATGATGGAGTTCCTCAAGGTTCAGTCTTAAGCACATCCTTATTTTTTCGTAGCATTAGGAGTTAAGTCAAAATATTGCTTCGCCAATCAAATGTTTCTTATATGCCGATGCGTTAGTAACATACTATCATGGTAAATCTACCGCTTCTACTAGTATATTTCTGCAATTAGCAGTAAATGATCTTCAAATTAAAGTTGCTTTTTTAACGACCCTTTCTCACTCCAAATCCAAAGTTAGTAAATTGAGCAGAAGACTTAATTCGTTTAACCCTGAAATCACTGTCAACAACTTTAAATTACCGTTGTTGATAACTGCAAAATATTAGGGTTGATATTTGATTCAAGATTAACCTTGAAACAACACATTAAGAAAACTAAACGAGTTTGCCTAAAAAGGTTAAATATAATTAAAACACTCTCACACTACCAAGGGGATGCGGAAGAAACTACATTACTAAATAGATCATTAATCTGTTCCATCCTAGACAATGGATGTTTCATCTATATGTCTGCAACTAAATCAATCTTAAATTCGCTAAATACAGTATACAACACGGCTATCTATCTATGTCTTGGAGCATTTTGTTTAAGTCGAGCAAAAAGTGTTTACTGTAAAGCTAATAAACATCCTCTATGGCTTAGGCGAGAATAACTTCTCCTCTCCTGTGCTGCTGCAATTTGTTCCAACTCGTTCCAATCCAGTATACCGTTTAATTATATTATCACAACAGCCCCACCATGGTTTTTCATGTAACTTAATTATACATCCTTTCCCTAGTCTTCTACAGCCGTTATTAAAATATGTACATTTTTCTGAAACGAGAATTCTACCATTTTACCAATCCCTATTATACCAACATACTCCCACATCATGTTATTTGTCTTGCCAAATTTAATAACCAGTATTATTATTATATATTCACTTTCTAGAACAAATAACCAAAAATAAATATAACATAGTTCTTAAATAAAGTGGATTTGGATATTCTGAAACCACAGTGCAAGAGGCTATCGAACTCTATATTATTTCCCTAAATACATGTAAAACTAGTTTAATTAACTAACGTAATATCTAATATGCTTTACAAATTCCCTAAATAATTCCCCATCGGCTAGCTACTTTTGCACGATTATATATACTAACCGTCAAAGCATTACATAAACTTTTCATTTAAAGTTAAATGCTGTCGTTCATAGATAACTTAATAAATTAAACCTTGCTATCATATGAAATTCTCTAACCAAATATCACAATCCTGTCCCAACGGATACAAAATCAGACAGATAAAGGATCTGTTAAATTTGTTCCTAATAGGTAATAAGTAGGTTGTATGCCTTTACTCGCTTTTTGCCCTTACAGAGACACTGTACTCATAATCGTAAGTGTCGTAATAAAGTACTAAATAAAGCTCAAAATGGTAAAAATAATACATGATTTGGTTCATACCCGAATCATTCGATTGTATAATATACCAACTATTTTCGTTTGTCGGAGAAAGTGTGGTTAGTTTGAAAATGCGATGAAGGATGTATTTCTAAAAATTGTGTTTTATTGTTGTCATGGCATTAAAACGTAAGTTCTGCTTTTGTTTAATTTTAAAATTGTTTTTTTAGTGTTGATATGAACATAATGGACAAAGAGTTGCCAAAGAATTTATTCTCTTTTTAATTTCATACGGACCCTCCATTGTCTTTGCTGTTTAGGAGACACGCCACGACGGCATTGTGGATTATAAAGTCAAATAAGATCACCTATTTCATAGCGTTAATTCTTGCATTGAGGATCATATTGATCTTTCATTCTGTCACTGGCTAATTGGATGTGTTGTCGGGCAAGTTCATGAATGTTGTCCATTCTTAACTTTAGGCGGTCGACATAATCTTCGCTTGCAATATGTACTTCAGAAGGTTTGTAGCCAAACTCTAGGTCGCAGGGCAAACGAACTTCACGAATTAACATCAGGCAGGTTGGAATCTAACCTGTAGTTTCATTCACGGCCGAGCGGTAGGCCATTAGGAATAAATGAATGTGCTGGTCCCAATCTCTTTGATGTTCTGATACAACTTTGGACAGGTGTTTACCCATCGTCCGTTTCATTCTCTCGACCATTTCATCTGATTAAGGGTGTCGTTCTAGTCTTATTGACACCAATCAATTTACAAACGTTTTGCAAAAGGGTTGACTCGAAGTTTTGCCCTTGGTCGGAGTAGATCTCCAAAGGAACACCAAATCGGCTGAAGAATTCTTTAACAAGTACCTCTGCAACGGTAGCAGCTTCTTGATTTGGTATCGCGTAGGCCTCAGTCCATTTCGTAAAATAATCTATAGCTACCAGGATATATTTTCTTTCATCATTCGTCTCTACAAATGGACCTACAATGTCGATTGCTACTCTTTCCATAGGACTACCAACATTGTACTGTTTCATAGGTGCCCCCTTCTTACCAACTGGACCATTACTGGTTGCACACAGTTCACATTCCCGGCACCATCTTCTTACATCATCTTTACAATTCACCCAATAGAACCGTTCTCGAACCTTTTGCAGTTTTCCTAATACCAAAGTGTCTACCTGATGCACCGTCATGTAACTGACGCAATACTTCTGACACTTTAATTTTAGGTACAATCAACTGCAGCTTAGATTCTCTACCATCATCGTTCTCAAAGGTTCTATACAGAATATCATCTTTTAGCACTCTTAAACTAAATCCTTATAAATGATAAAGTATTATCATTGAATGGGCAATGGTTAATGGCTTTTACATAAAAACCAAGTAACCCTTATGTTCCTTGCAGTATTTAGTCTATTTATTATTCTTAGTCAATATTGAATGAGGATAGCATTATGTATTTGTTTGAATAAAAATAATTTATTCCTACTGCATGATGAATGGCTAACGTGTATGCTTTTAAAAAAGCTCGTATGGCATTTGTTAATAAATAAATTTTTTTGAAGTTTGAATTAATAAATATAAATAAATATTTCTTTTACCTAAATAAAAAAAAGTTTGAAAATTAAAAGAAATGTCGGAGTAAAACGCGATCTGTTTCAGGGCAACGTCGTAAGATTTTAATATTATTTGAAAGGTCTTTGTTGATAATTAATTGAAAGGAATTACTATAGGTAGGTAAAGATGGATTGAAATGAAATTGGCAATTAAAAACAAACTCTAGTGTTTGTCTACCACAATTATTTTGAAGTTGTGGAAGCTCCAAATCTACACATAACTCTCCGACACTCACTTTATCCCGAACCTTCGAATATTTACCCAAATAACCGAAATTTCAGAACTAACCACAGAAATGACACAGATAACATTCAAAGTGTGGAAGCCTAAAACAATTGCTATTTCATCATCTGGTTAGTATTTGTTTCCAAACTGTCGGTTTACCTACAGGTCTAGACTTTCAGAATGCGTCTAAATTGAGGTTGATTGAGTAGGGTAAAAACGATGACAATGTTCGTTTTGTTAATTAAAGTGGATGGATGTTACGCAAACACAAATGCAGAAGAGCTTTTAGGTAGTATTAGAATTGGTTGTAAGGGGTATTTGCGTAGATTTAAAATATATAATGGCTTTACAGCTCTGGACTATCTAAAGTCAGCGAAATTAAAAGAACATATCAGTTCATTTACACATTTCTAATCTCTCTGTTAGCCTGAATCAATTTTTAAAATAAATTTTGTCAATAGTTTTTTATTGTCTATGAGTCTAATATACAGGGTGAGTCATAACTATTGGGACATAGACTAAGGACAGGTTATTTGGACCAAAATATGGCTATTGGGCCAAATATGCTTTAATAAAATGTTGCTGAGAAAAAAGATACAGGGTATTAAAGTTAATTTTTGTTTTTCGTTTTTTGCTATTAGTTTCATTGTATATTTATAAATTGCTATCAAATTTGGCACAGAAGCATAACCTTAGACAAGAAATAGTATTTTATTTACAATTTTACGTTTTGTCATAGAGGGTGGCACGTGGATCATTCCTAATGATCAAATTGAGTCTAAACTTTTTCTGATGAAAGTTTTTAGTAATTTTTATTAGAAAATATGACGTAAACATCATTTTTACGTAAAATTGGTATTTTTGTTTAAACATGATAATTCGAACCGTTTTCGATAAAAAGGCAGTCGAACTGCTTAGAGTATTAAAAAAGGATTTTAAATACTATTTCATTTATGAAAAGTATGCTTTGGACTATCAGATAATTGTTGTTGGTAAATGTCATTTGTTCAGAGTAAATTATTTTTGATGTGACAGTGTAGTGTAATGTTGCATTTTTTAAAAGAAATCATTACTTTTTTGATTGAAATGCCTCGTCACAATCATTTTAGTAATGAAGAAATGCGAGATATGATTTGCTATACGCACAAGAAAATTTTTGCGGTTGCTCGGCAGCCAGAAGGTATGGAATGTTATACGCAAACAGAAGGCAACCAAATCACAATACTTTTGCAAGATTATATCGTAGTTTAGGTGAAACTGGGTTATTTCACACTAAAAATCGGGGTGGTCAACCGAAACAACTCATACCTAATCAAGAAGATTAACTTTTGGTTTGAGTAGATGAAAATCCTGAAATAAGTTCACGATATCTGTCAGCACCAACAGGAGTAAGTCAGTCGTCTATTGTTAGAATTCTAAAAAAAAGAGAACCTCCATCCTTATCACTTCACTCCTGTTCAAAATTTACTTCCAACAGATCTTCCACGACGGTTACAGTTTTGCCAACGTATTCTGAATAAACATCGCAATGACAGACACTTTATTAAGAATATTATGTTCACCAACGAAGCAACTTTTACCAGACGAGGGGTTTTTAATTGGCGAAATAGTCATTATTGGGAAGAAAAAACCCGCATGCTATTAAAGCTAGACATTTTCAGCATGAGTTTAAATTGAATATTTGGTGTGGCATTATAGGCGACCAACTACTAGGGCCTTATGTTCTTCCTCCGAATTTAAATGGAGATTCTTATTTATTCTTTTTGGAAAATACTCTTAGTGATATTTTAGATGATCTGTCACTGGATGTAAGAAGAAAAATGTGGTTTATGCAGGATGGAACGCCACCTCATTTTTTATTAGCTGTTAAAAATCATCTTAATGACGTATTTCCTCAACGATGGATTGACAGAGGCAGTGATTTTTAATGGCCACCAAGAAGTCCTGAGTACAACCCGCTAGATTTTTATTTTTGGGGACATATGAAGTCATTAGTTTAGGCCAATGAAATTAATACACCAGACAAACTTTGGAGATACATTCAAAATGCAGCTAATCTTATAAGGGGACAGAATAATATTTTTTTAACGTCCGAAAATCCTTTATAAAAAGAATTAGAAAAGGCATAGAAGGCGGAGGAGACCATGTAGAACATTTAGTTTAAGTTTTTGTGAGTTCTTTTAAGTTAAAGTGTGTTTAGTTTTGATTTATCGTCAAAACGGAAACCTTACGTTAGTTGCAACTTTGTTTATTAGTTTGGTATTTGATAGTGGAATTGTAAATAAAATACTATTTCTTGTCTAAGATTATGCCTCTGTGCCAATTTTGATAGCAATTTATAAATATACAGGGAAACTATTAAAAAAAAAAGAAAAAACAAACATTAACTTTAACACCCTGTATCTTTTTTCTCAGCAACATTTTATTAAGGCATATTTGCCCCAATAGCCATATTTTGGTCCAGATAACCTGTCCTTTGTCTATGTCCCAATAGTTATAACTCACCCTGTATACATAAATGTCCAATATACAGATTCTATAAGTCTAATATATATATCTAATGTTGGTAAAGAAAGTGGCGTCTTACAGGAAGGCATTAATACGTGATTTTAATATCGTTTTTTTTATTTTTCATGGTTTACAATGGATGAAGATACTGAAATGTTTTAATATTAGATATGTCAGTATTAAAGTTGATTAAAGTTATAAACATATCATAAAAGGTAGCCCAATCTTGGTAATTTCCATAAAAGTAAGGTAATGATAGTTATACTTACGATACTTCTAAGATTTTAAGATTTAAGATTATTTATATTAGACATATTGGCCGATTAAGAAAATAAGTCATACAATAAAAAATCATGTTTTAGTGGCAAAACTTCATAAATATCCCTATTAGCATTAAATCTCGTCTGAGCTTAGGAAGAAAATTCACATTGTAATAATAACTTTAAAATTAAAAAAAGAGGTTAAATCTTTGTAAGTAGGTATATTAAAAAAAAACCCTTAAAAGGGCTACATCAAATTAATTAACGTTTTCGGAAAAATAATTCCATCATCAGGTTAAAAGCAGGTTAAAATGCCTGAGCCACCAAAATATTAGAGTAAAAACCCTTTAAAGTAAATAAGGTTACCAAAGATTGTACATATTTATGTTAAAAATTATTGATGTTTAATATTTTATTATATTTTACTTCAGGTAACATACACCTATGCTTTATGTGAGTACCAGCGTCCGGAGGTAGACATCTTCAAAGGTCGGAGTACCAGTAGACCTCTTCAAACTTACTGTAGCTGGTTACCAACTGAATTCCGTTATCATTATATGTAATGATTTTGCTATATAGAAGTATAACTTCATATAGTTTTTATCTAACCTGTATTAGAATCAATCAGCGGTACTCTGAATAGATGGAGAATATGCAGATCAGGTTAAAATCTTAAGTGGAGTATAACAGGGGTACATAATTTCACAACTGATATTTAATCTGTACTCGGAGCACATTTTAGAAGAGGCTCTTAAAGATATTGATGGCGGTATCTCAATAAATGGAGTCAAGCTCAATAACCTGCGGTATGCATATGATAAAATAGTGTTTTTTCAATAATGATCATTAGCAAGAAAAACATAACTAGAGAAAATCTGTATGTGAACCAAATGAGAATTGAACGAGTCTCACAATACAACTACTTGGGAACTCAAATCAATGAGTCGTAGGACAATACCCAAGAGATTAAATGTCGCATCGAAAAAGCAAAGAGTGCATTCTTGACTATGAGTTCTGTGTTCAAGAGCCACCTCACACTAGAAACAAAAATAAGGCTCCTTAAATGTTATGTGTACTCAGTGCTTCTGTACGGAGTACAAACGTGGACATTAAAGGCGAAAACTCTATCAAAACTTCAGGCTTTTAAGCTATGGTCATAAAGAAGGATCTTGAAGTTACCATGGAGAGACAAAGTCGCCGATGAAGAAGTATTGCGGGGGATGAACACAACTGCGGATTTGGTCAACATTGTGAGGGGCTGTAAGCTGCAGTACTTGGGACATATTATGAGAAGTCAAGGCAGATACGAGCTACTTTAATGCATTTTACAAGGTAAAATTAAAGGAAATATAAATATATATATATATATATATATATATATATATATATATTGTTGTACTTTTGAATGTCCATTAGCAATAAAAAACCGATATACAAATTTTATTACTTAAATAAAAATTAAAATTATTGATATTTCATAAAGACACGGGCATATAAATTTTCAAAAATCCTGTATAAGACAAAATATGTATTTTAAGTTGTTCGAAGAATTGTTCATTAGGCCTCAGAGACAAGACTTTCAAATATTATCGATAAGAAATTTAAATAAGTCGGTTATTGTGGAATGGATTTACCCGGAATAAAAGTGTATATGGACAGTGTTTAAACAATAGACCGGGATTTGCGGTGGTTTTTCTCCCCGAAAGATTATATCGGTAAAAGTTTATTAACAAAAGACATTAAATTGAGAAACAGGTATCGTTTGTAGCTATTAGTAAGAAATATTTGTAAAGCAGATAGATTTAGTTAGAATAATTAAAGAATGTTGTTTTCTGGAATTACCCGAATGACGTTTTATAAAGAGAGTTGGTTGGTAAAGATATACGTCACAGAGGTGGATGATTTTTATTGGTCAAATTTTTGAATGCAAGGAGGTAGTGGTTGTGGCTATGAGATAGGAGAGAGGAAAAAAGGTAGTTAGTCAGTTTTCGTCGCCCAAGAAGGAAGGAGCTTTGTGGTTTGTGTTTGTTTGAAGTCCCGAAGACGTAATTTACCGGGTGTGTTTATTTGCTGTGTAAAAGCTGATCAGTGTGAGGAACGGGGTACAGAGAGATAGAAAAACCAAAGGGTATAAGAATATTAATATCAGACGAAGCCGGAAACATTTGAAGTTATAAACAGGCGCGGAGATTCGCTCAAAAGGAGGCTGCATAGAATTACACGAGTTGTTGGGTTGCAGATACAAGGACAGATAGGAGAAAGGTGTACGTCATCTGGACCACAATAGGAGCAGAAGCAGAGAAAGGTTTTTTTTTGTGGCGTGGCCATAGAATTACAACGGCAGAGAACGAAAGGTCAGTCAATTTTCATTAGAGCAGGAGTGTGGTTTTCATTTATTAATTAAATAAATTGAATAAATAATAGGGACAGTTAATTTTGCGATCATTTAAAGAAAAAAATTATAAAGAGAGCTTAGTTATAACACATATTAAAAATCAATGTAAAATAACATTTGGGTCCATGATAGAAAACAACTTCTCATATATTTAAAGTATTATATTGCAAATATTACAGCATTGATTGTTATATAAAATTTCATTAAAATAAAGGACATCTCACATATAGTTCAGTTGAAATTCTGTGTATTTTATTCAGGTCATATTACCTATCCCAATTAGGAAGCCAATTGGAAAATATTTTGAATCCGCGATCAAAGGTAAATAGTACAAGTTAAATAGCCTGAGATTGTAATTAATTAATGCTGATTTATTGTGATTAATTGGAGATTAGATCATTTAATAAATATAGACAGGATCTTTTCTAAATAAGCAATAGAATACAATTTAAATAGCATAACAATATATATATTAAATAAATAAAAGAATAATAAATAAAAAATATATATAATAAAGTAATAATTAAAGGAAGAATATCCTGGCTTGCTAACCTGAGAGCATGGTATAGAAAGACCTCAACACAGCTAATTCGTATAGCAATCAACAAAGTCATAATAGCCAGAATGATCGCCAACGTTCGGAACGGACATTCACCCTAAGAAGAAGAGGTATTTTAGAAAAACTTATTACAGGCATTTTCAAAGAGCTCTAGATCCTTTAGGAAGCATTTTTGGAATAGGAGAACTGTGCTAAATTTTCTTAAAATTATCTCAGGAATCCCCAGTTTTTGTTTGTCATAAGATTTTCTGGATACCCTGTATATATTATAAAAAAGATGATATACATAATTTATAAATATTTAATAAAAAAATACCAGCCCCTTGTCTAACAAACCTGGATATATTTTGACAACATCCAAACCAAAAATTCTCTGGTCTCTTTTAGTTTTACCTCTCCTTTTTATTTACTTTATATAAATTTCTAACAGAGCCAAAGTGATTTTAAATATGTCGAGTGGTATCTGCCTTTTTTTTAGTATGCGTAATTTCCGCGCGTAATGGGACCTAATTTCGAATGTGGAATTCGAATTGGCAAAAAGTAAAATTTGTGTTTGTCGGTTGTTTTATAGTGTTGCCCGAATCACTTTCGAAAATTTATTTCGCCTAATTAAACGGACTGCGATGTTTATAACGCAAAAACCGTCCGAATTGTACCAAAAAGATTTTGTTCGACGGTCGAGAGGTATTTTTATAGGGCAAAATTACTGTTTGATGTACTACTAGTACAATCATAATAAAAATATTGGACACAAAAGGCTCGTTATAAATTATATGTAATTAAAGAAGCTTTTAGAATTTTTTTTAAACGAGTAACGCAGCAAAACGAATTTATCGAGTTTATTATTTTGTTTATGTACTGGTTAAAATTACTAAAATTGTTTAATGCATTTTGAAACTTATAACTAGAGAAAAAAATATAGGTAAGCTGCATGTAACATGTGATTGCAGAAAAGTGGGACTTTACGAAATGAAACTTTTAATTTAATAACGTGTTCTTCCCATTTTGTTTAAATTTTGTTAACTAATTTAATCAAAATATGTAACGAAAAGGTCAAACAACTGTCAAAGTCAGATTACATATATTTAAAAATATTACTAAAATCCAAAAGATTCTTCAAATCTCCGCGGCCAATGTCGGCAATCATCATAGTTGAAAAGTTAATTTGATGTACATTGGTCACTCTCTCAGGTTGAGCAGCCATGACATTCTACGCCCCCTATGCTTCTCTTTCCTTGGATCATTCCCTGACTAATCAGTTGGAGCAAGGTGTATTTCTCTCCACGTGCAATATGTCCGAGATATTCTGATTTTCTTGTTTTAATTGTATTTAAAATTTTAAAATTGTGGACTGTATTGTATAGGGCTGGTTCAAATAAATTGGAATAAGTAATAAAAGGTATACAGACAATAGCAAATTAAGTTTATAGAAAGTCTTACCAATATTTGTTCTGCTCCACACTCTCACGGTTGTTTCCGATCTTTACTCGTGGTTATTCTTCACCCGCGAAATCTGTCCGATGCACCGGTTTCTGAACACGTGTTTTGCAAATATATCACGATATAGAGCACCTTTGTCTGCACAGTATTGGCTGCAGTGATCTATTAAGTCAAATTAGATTTAATGTGCCAAGAATTACTTCCAGGTCGACTATCGTGTTTACTTGTCCACATGCGGGAACAAATATGTTACTGAAGTCATCCGTTTATATTATGTGCGATAATTATAACAAAATATGCAACCATTGTGATATTTTTTCATGCTCAATTAATCATCTGGTTGGTACCGCACTAGTTTATAAAGTACCTTAGATTGTTAATGGCATATGACACAGTCCCACTAAATAAACTAAGGGAAGTCCTGGGCACATCAAACATACATCAAACATTGGTTAGTGCTCTCAAAGATCTATATTATGGTTTAAAACTCCCAAATGAAATTCGGAAACCTCTTAGCTGAAAAATTTGCAGTTGCTAAGGGTCTCAGACAAGGATGTTGTATCTCTCCGACTCTAAGATTTATATCTCTGCAGCTCTTAAACAATGGAAAAGGAAAGTCAAAGGAATGGGTATACAATTGAACGATCAGGATTACATATATACTTTACAGTTTGCAGATGATCAGGTGGTGATCTCAAATGACAAAGACGACATGGAATACATGCTTAGAAAACTAATTGAAGAATACCAGAAATGGGGATTAAATATCAATTTAGAAAAGACAAAATGCGTCATCTTCGACCGTAGTGGAAAAGATGAACGAGAAGTAGAACATCGAATTGTACAAGCACGAATAGCTATAGCATGTTTGAACGAAGTTCTTTGGAGTAAAGAAATATCAAAGAAAAGAAAATGGAACATCTATGAGACAATGGTTAAAACTAGCCTACTTTATGAAGCTGAGACATGAAGAATAACCGAGAAATATAAGAAAAAGGTCAAAGCCACGGAAATGGATGCCATCAGAAGATCGATGAGAATATCAAGAGCCGACAGAATACGGAATGAAGTGATAAAACAACAAATGGGTATAGAGGGCACTATAGCTGAGGATATTGAGAGAAACAGCTCATATTGTATGGACATGTGAGCCGAATGGGGGACGAAAGATTGCCTAAAGAAACGATGATATGGCAACCTCCAGAGAAGAGGAAACGAGGAAGACCACCACAGAGCTGGAACCTGGGAGTTAGGTAAGCGATTAGCGCTCGAAATCTGGACGAAGACCTAACTCAAGAGAGAATACAGTGGCGTTTGGGAGTCGAACAACGTCGTAAGACGTTATATATATATATATATATATATATATATATATATATATATATATATATATATATAGATAGTTAATTTTTTTTATTTTTTTTATTTCTTATTTACATAGTGATGTGTTTAATTATATTGTTCGCACTCATTATTTTGTTTTTCACCTACTTATTTTTTGTACATATTTTTGTACTTAGCTTATTTCTCTTAGCTTTCTTCTTCTCTCCATATCATCGAACTGTAGATATCTTAATGAGAAATCCAAACATTTTCTCGTTCATTGCCAGGTAGCATGACCTCCGGATCCTTGAGAATTATCCCATATTTTATGTAAATTTTTTCTGAAACTTCTAAGAATGACAATCAAGTACAATATGCCAACACATGCACGAATTTCAGTTTCATTAGTTTGTCTACAATCTTGATACCTTTGGTAATTGCTCCGTATCTTTTCAATAAAAATATTTATTAAGACAGTTATTACTGTAATAACTGTTTCATCCAAACATAACTGCATGCAATCAATTTCACTTTCAACATTGCGTGCGTTTCCTTTTGTACCAGGCATAAGTTTGATCAGATTCTGAGAACGGATACGAACTTGTAAATTGCATCTATTCTTTCTCTATTTAGTCACCATGCCTTTTCCTATGTAAATATTTGAAGTACATACGCGCTTTATCTAAGTCGTCATATCTGTGCATTGTGAAACAAGAAACAGTCCGTTTTTTTGGAACTATACTACAATGTAAATCGAACCACCAATGTTTAATAAAGTGACTGACTCGTTATTAATTTTGTGCAATTTTTAATTTGTCCTACTATTAAAAATTTTTCTCCCTGTTGATTTAAAAATGCCCTTTTTTTAATTTCCGTTCATAAAAGCTACCGACCGATCCGATGGGTCTAACACGCTGTTCGGTAAAAAGAGCGTATCTAGAAAAAATTGCATCACGACGGAACAGCTGTTACAAGCCGAAGTAGGACCAGCGGGTTTCGCATAACCTTCTGCTGCTGATTCGGTTTACTTCTTATCTTTTCTCGCGTCAGTTTGACGTGTACGACACGGCGTTAACGATGCCTAAACGTTTTAACGAAAACACGCCCTGTAGCTACATCGTAGGTATACGGGGAGGTCCTGGTATAGTGAGCAATGCCTACTAAAAAGGGTTCTTCTTGCATTCAATAACAGGAAGATTCTATAATAAATAAACATTTTTATTATTAGATAATTGGCATTCATTATAATCTTGACTTGTAAAGGGAAAATTTATATTTAAAAAATACTTTACAAAAGTTATAATCATATAAACGAACCCTTTCGTGCTACATTACAGAACGGTTTCGGAATTACTATTCTATCATAAATGCTTTTACTAGGTATATATGAGTTAAACCTCTAAATATGTGAGTTAAGACCTCATAAATGCTGTTAAGTTAGTTTGAAAGTACATTGTTGCTGATAGTATTATAAGATATTTAAATTTTAAACGAAATTTACTTTATGGTAACGTAAGACTTCCAAACTGAGGGTGCTGGCTCTGAAACGAGTCTCACTGAGGACCTGTAGGTAGCAACTGATACAGCCGACTACAAGAAAGTAATAGATTTTGACATTTTTGTATTTTAATATCTGGTAACTGGTTTACTACACTACATCAAATCTTTGAGGGTTTCATTAACAATCGCATAACTATTTTCCAACTGTTCTATTCCATCCATAAGCAATCACGAAATAAAGTGCCTTTTATACATCCTCATTCTCTCTGAATGCATTTTTTTATTTAATGCTTAAGCCGCGAGCACGGTATCCGGTACCGCTATTTATTGTTCCATAATTACGGACAGAAGTAACTTACGATCCTGAGCACTCAGCTAGTTTCAGTATATTGTGTGATTTCAGATTGGCATAAACGCGCTGTACTCAATATTTTCATAATATACGAGGCATGTTTTTTTTTAAGTAAGTACCGTTTTGCGATTCCGCCGCCGCAGCGCTACGGTCGGCGTTCCGCGCATGAGCGCTGGTTACCTACATCTCTTGTCTACGCACTGACGCCATATTTACTCCAGTGTTTAAGATGCCTCCAACAATCGTGAGTCACGCTTATTGTGAAGTACGGGCTGTTATACGATTTCTTAGTGCTAAAGGCGTAAAACCGATCAATATTCATCGTGAGATCGTTGAAGTTTACGGACAAAATATTATGAGTGATGGAATAATAAGGAAATGGACGAGTACATTTAAAGATGGCTGCACAAATGTGCATGATGAATAATGGAGTGGGCGCTCTTCGGTCGTTACTGAAAATTTGGTGCAGAAAGTGGACGAAAAGGTGAGAGAAAACAGACGCTTTACAATTTCATCATTGTCCGACTGCTTTCTTCAGTATTCTCGTAGTGTTTTGTATTGCGTTGTTACCGAGAACTTGAATTACCGGAAATTGTGTTCACGTTGGGCTCCAAAAATGTTGACGGATTTGCATAAAACCCAACGTTTAGGCAGTGCATTGACTTTCCTTGAGCGGTACCACAGTGAAGATAAAGATTTTTTAGACCAAATTTTTTCTGGTGACGTAACGTCGGTGGCCTACGTCACACCAGAATCGAAACAACAATCCATGGAATGGCGACATTTTAAGCAAACAATTTCTGCCCGGAAAATCATGTGCAAAGTTTTTTGGGACAGAAAAGGAGTATTGCCAGTGGAGTTTTTGCCCCGTAATGACACAATCAATGCAGCGTCTTATTGTGAGACATTGAAAAATTTGCGTGGTGCAATCCATAGCAAAAGACGTCGCAAGTTGAGTAAGGGTATCGTTTTGCTGCATGACAATGCCCGTCCACATGTGGCTAATCAGACCAAATATCTCATCAAATCATTTAAATGGGAAACTCTAAATCATACTCCATACAGCCCTGATCTGGCGCCCAGCGACTACCATTTGTTCCTGCACTTGAAGAAGCACCTGAGCGGTCAGCGTCTTTAAGACGATAACGAAGTCAAAACATTTGTGCTGCAGTGGTTAACAAGTCAGGTGGCAGAATTTTATCAGGAGGGTATTCAAAATCTGGTGCCACGTTATGACAAGTACCTCAATATTCACGGAAATTATTTAGAAAAGTAGATTAAGGTACAGGCTTTCATGTAAAAATAAAATTATTGCCATAACTTTGCACCTCTTTTTTTAATTCCAAAAGAGCATTCCAAAAGTACTTGAAGAAATGATACAATAAAGCGGGGCATTCACGTTTCGATGTTCAGTCCGACTTGTGGTTTCACCTCCCAGTTTGGATTCGATATCAGACCGTGAGTGGGCTTGCTGGATTGTTTGAAAATCTCGTTCTACGAGTGGGAACATTTAAAGGGACGATTCGAAAGTCCCTTTAAATGTTCCCACTCGACGATTCGAAGGAATTTATTTTACTTACCACATGGGGTATTACTATGGGGGTTGTATTGGGGACATAAATTATGGGGGTCGAGATAGGGCAAGCAAAACAAATCGATACTTGTGCGAACGGCACTCATTGCTTGTTTGGAGAGCTGGGGTCGTGGATAAGGAAATGGCAAGGGTGATGGAATGGGCAACTACAAAATAAAACAGAGGGGTACTTATATGAATCTCTTGGAACAAATGGGCAAACAAAACAAAACACAGGAAGGAAACACCTCTAGCAATTTAAAAAGGACGCCAAAGTAATTGTTTAAAATGAAAAATATATCTTTTTAACATAAAACTGAGAAGAGGGGATTAGAGAGAGAAATTAACAAAATGGTTAGAAAAAAAAAATAAAAATTTATTGTATCTCACCCCAAACAGTTACAAAAATAAATGACACAATTAAAAAACACTATATTAGTAGTTTCAGAAGTGAATACAAAAATAAATTATTACAAATAAAAAATTTTCTTTTTAAATGAAATTATTGTTTAAAAAACCAAAACAAATTAATATCAAAAATAATAGAACGAGCTGTCATATGTTAATATTAAATTTAAAACAGAAAAATTAAAATGACAGCTAAAGTCGCACCCTAAAATTTACAATTTTTAAATTTTAATAAAAGCAATTATTACTTTAAAAAAAATGTCTGTCTTTACTTTAAAATTTGATCACAAAAAAGTTATATGAATTTTACTGTATAACTTATTTCTGGAACTATAATTGAAACAACCAAAATTTCTGGAGATAGAACTTGGCTTCACTCTCTGTGTAACGAACACACGAACAAATTTATCTCCATACTGCCAAAAGGCCTGGGATGAAAACCAGGGAGAAACATAACGAGGATAGAAACGACGATTTTTCTAATTCTTTATTAAAACTTTAAATGGGCCGATATCTGCCACAATACACTACATATTCTTCATAAAAATTCACGAACAACAAGGAACATTTCTAATTTGACGTAAAATTTGGATCCACACTCAAGCCGACTGCCTGTAACAAAGACCCAAGTGAGAATGAATAAATTCTTGAAAATCATTTTTAGCTTGGTATAAACAAAACACTTAACGGAAATTGAAGCGCAAAATATTAATTTGAAAACGCAGTATCGGGCGGTTTAAAGATCAAAGAAAAATATCGAAGAATTTGCACCTGTGACATAAACAAACAAAAAAAAATGGTTTAGTATCGATTCGATGACGACATGAATAGAACGAAATACTATTTGGGTTTTAACTAGAAAGATAGGAATTGAGATACGTGGAAAAAATTCTTATATCAAGGAATTTATATATCAAAGAATTTGCAAATACTACACAAGTCGAACAGAGTGGGTGTCAATGGAGGAGTCGAAAGTCGGAACCCCTTTCATAATAAATACTAAAGAAATTTATGGATTTATTGATATTTACAAAAATAGTCGCTGTTTATGGGATACTATTTGTGCTCTATACGCGAACCGGAATGTCCTGCTGAATGCGATGTTAAAGTTTCAGTTTTGCTAGATATTATTTAGATTTTCGTTTAAAACTCATTCCTCTGCTCCGTTACATTTAATTCTTAGAAGCCAATGGCCAGGTCGTCAGTATAAGCGAATATTTTTGATTTTGTTTTAGGTAGATGTTAAAGTACGAAAACACTACCAACATGGCGTTCTGTGGTAGTTTCTACAATCTTTCTTATACATGACATTGTGCAACTTCGTGTTACAATATTCCACACGACCATGAATATTTTCTTCAAACAAAATAAATCAGAACCGAAAAAAATATGTGGAAATTAATACTAGAATAAGTGCTATACACCAACAGAACAAGCAACAGAACAAGAAAAAGAGGATTTCTACGAATGCCTTGAAGCAACATTAGAACAAATTAAAAGATCCGGTATGAAAATAATGATGGGAGACTTCAATGCCAAGGTTGGCACTGACAACACCAACCTAGGACACGTTATCGTAAAGCATGGCACTGGCCAGAGAAACAACAACGGCGAACGCTTCATTGAATTATGTGGTAACCATGACCTAATCTTTGGAGGGACTTTGTTCCCACACAAAACAATCCACAAGGTATCATGGAAATCGCCAGATAACCGCACCTACAATCAAATCGACCACGTTGCAATCAGTAAGCAATAGAGAACATCTCTCTTAGATGTCAGATCATGGAGAGGCGCAGATGCGGCCAGTGATCACTACCTGATGATGGTCGAAATTAGATTCAAAATAGCTAGGAATAGAAAAGAACTGAACAAACCTATTCGAAAAAAGTTCAACAATGAGAAACTACAAAATAACGAGACGAAAGTAGAATTCGCACGACAGCTGAGATCCAAAATAGACGAAAGACAGGACAAAAATTGGGAAACGATTAACAAAGCCCTAGTGGAAACAAGTGAAAACGTGCTGGGCCTAAAGAAAGACGTAAAGAAAGAGTTTACGAGATTACGAGAGAAACGTGGAACAAAATAGAACGTCGCAAACACATTAATCTAGAACTACTAAATTCCAAGACAGCAACAGAGAAGAACCGACTAGGAGAAAGTTATAGAGAAGCGAATAAAGCTGTCAAGAAGGCAGCAAAGAAAGACAAAGAAAGTGGGCAGAAAATCTTGCCGAAGAAGCGCGAGTCGCGATGAACATCAAAACATGAGACAATTATATAATATCACTAAACAACTAGCCAATAAAAGATATACTACCCACCAACCAATTGTAAAAAGTGGTACAGGTGAAGATATTACAGCGCCACAGGAACAAGTCAAAAGATGGCATGAATATTTTAGCGAATCTCTAAGTGCAGTCTTAACACCACCAGAAGACGCAGAAAACCTAATACCCAATATCCAACTGAGAATTAACACCAACGAACCAACAACGCAAGAAATAGAAATGGCCATAGAAAAACTGAAAGCACACAAAGCAGCCGGCCCTGACAATATTCCACCAGAGTTGTTAAAAGCTTGCCCAGGTACAGTGGCAGAGCTAATCCAACCACTCTTGAAAAGGGCTTGGAGAGAGGAAAAGTTCCCCAAAGAATGGAAAACGGGATTAATAATAACGATACCAAAAAAAGGGTGACAGAAGATATTGCGAAAACTGGAGAGGAATCACACTTCTGAATACTATAAATAAATTTACAGCAATTATTATAAACAACCGACTAACAAACAGTGTAGAACCAATGTTGAGGAAGAAACAAGCCGGTTTCAGACCAAACAGATCATGCGTGGACCAAATTAACACACTAAGAATAATTGTAGAACAGTCACAGGAATTCAACTCTTCTCTCTTTTTGTGCTTTGTGGACTTCAAGACAGCTTTTGACATGCTCACACATACGGCCATATGGAAAGCACTGCAGGAAATAGGAATACCAGAAAAAATAGTAAATCTCATTAAAAAACTCCACAGTGACACAGAAAGCAAAATCCTACACAACGGCATAACATCTGACCCAATAGCTATGCTAAACGGAGTGAAGCAGGGCTGTGTTTTATCCCCCATACTATTTAACATTGTACTGGACTCAGTATTAACAAAGGTAAACTCTAGTAAAGGAATTTACTGGGGATTAACAAACAGACTGGAAGACCTAGATTACGCTGATGATATATGCCTCCTAGCACATACAAAACAGGACATGCAACTCCAAGTAAACAAAGTACAAGAAGAATCAAAGAAGGTTGGTCTAGAAATAAACATCAACAAAACCAAAGAAATGCGATTTGGTACCAGAAACAACTAACCTATTATGATCAACGACCAGAAAATTGAGAGAGTAGCGGAATTTGTATATCTGGGCAGCATAATTGACTGTAATGGGGGTACAGAGCGTGATGTACATGAAAGAATAAATAAGGCTCGCAACGCCTACAACATGCTTAACAACATATGGAAATCCAGGATTTACCCAACTAAAACGAAATTAAAAATCTTCAACACAAATGTAAAAGCTGTATTACTGTATGGCTGCGAAACGTGGAAGATATCAGCACCCATAGTACACCAATTACAAGTTTTTATCAATAGAGCGTTACGAAAAATCCTTCGTATATTTTGGCCTAACCGAATCTCCAATAAAAATTTATGGAACCAAAGCAACCAAGAAAATGTCATAAAGCAAATAAGGCGAAGAAAATGGAGATGGCTGGGCCACACACTCCGTAGACCGCCAAATGACATTGCCAGGATAGCGCTGAATTCGAATCCCCAAGGCCGACGGAAAGTAGACAGACCTAAGGGAACTTGGAGAAAGGGACGGACTTGGAGAAAAGAACCTAGACGAAGGGACAAAAATGGGAAAATCCTGGCTTGAAATCAAAGCACTAGCCAGAAATAGAGTTCGCTGGAGACACTTTGTGGAAGCCCTATGTTCCTCTTAGAAATCTTGGGACTATATATATATATATATATATATATATATATATATATATATATATATATATATAATACTAGGATAATAATATAACAATATAACGCAGAGGAAATAATTCTAGAATGTTATCGCTAAATTTATATTTTTATTTTACTTTTTTTGCACCATCCCGTTTAAAAAATTATCATACAACATACAACAGTTTCTGTTGTCTTCTTTCTAAGTATCAAATAAGACAGTTTCTCTTGCCTCCTTTTTAAGTTATAAATAGGACCATCCCGTAGATTTAAGACAAAAGCGCGGAGCAGGACGCAAAAAATGTATAATCGTAGAAGAAGCGAGGTGCTTGGTGCTACGGAATTCCGTAATGAGCTGGACCGGTTCGTCTCTGTCCAAGGCTTCTGGTTTCTTAACGTATTTTTTGAGAACTAGCGGGGTGTCTCTTATTCGAAACATTAAACTAAATGCCAATTTAAAACGGTGATTAGACAAGCGATGAAAATATGAAACTATATACTAAACTGAACTACAATAATTATATAAAAAAAATTAAATAATAATAAATAGAATTATATAATAGTTTTACAATCATCCAATGAAGAAGTGTTCTTGTAAAAAATGTTTATTCTATGATAAAATAATAATTTTAATAAGTATCCTAACCCAATGCGTGGAATTGGAAGAAAGGTGAAACTGCTTCATACCTTATACATTTTCTGAAAAACAATATAAATTGATTGCATTGCTTAAATTTTGAGCTTTAGCGATACTTTATTCTAACTTTTAAGATAGGTTATTAACATTGCATCCGTTTTTTCATTTTTGACAATAAATAATCATCCTGAGTTTAAGCATGTGCAGAGCCCACGAGGGTTTCTAAGTTGGTACGACCAATCTTAGACAGATGGCGCCACTTTCATTTTAATGATATATTGCTGTGACAGTTCACGCTGATTTGGATTAAAATGAAAACGAATAATGACGTTTCGAGTTATAAGAATTTATGTTAATTTGTGAAATTAATGTCTGGATCACATTGAAGAGACAATATTGTGGGTATTTTTATATTTAAGAGCATTTTTTGAATAGTTTTGTGCAACGGATATTGCAAATGGGCTGACGCAAATTGATAAATCTACACAATGTATCACCTCGCCAACAAACTGTAAGATTCTGTCAGATCTGTAAGATTCTTTGAGTGCCGTCTCCCAATCAAAGGTTGTATATCATCATCACTATCTTTACTTTATCTACTGCTGCTCTGAAGAGTTCTATAGAACTGCATTTTTAAACCAGTCCCTTAAATTCTTCAACCATGATACTCTCCTTCTTCCTACACTCCTTCTTTCTTTTATCTTTCTCTGTATTACTAGCCTTAGCAGCTCTTATCGCTGTGCCCTCATTACGTGTCTCAGATATTGTAACTTTCCTATTTTTATTGTGTTTATTATTCCGCATTCTTTGTCCATTTCTCGGAATACTTCCGTGTTAGTTTTCTTCTGTGTCCATGGTATTCTAAGCAACCTCCTGTATCACCACATTTCAAAAAATTGTAACTTATTTATGTGTTCGTGCTTCAGTGTCCAGCTGTTAAGTCCATATTGCAGTATCGAAAACACGTAGCATATCAGTGATCTTACTCTCAGTTCTAATCTAAGATCTTTGTTGCAGAGAATTATTTTCATTTTTACAAACGCATTTCTTGCTATTTCTATCCTAGCTCTTATTTCGGTTGTTTGATCATTATTTTCTGAAATCCAGGTTCCTAGGTATTTGTATTTATCAACCCTTTCTATCGGTACATTTTCCAAATGTATGTTTGTTGGTATATTTGTTTTCTTTGGTATTATCATGTATTTGGTCTTTTTTATATTCATTTTTCACCCAATCAATGGTATCACCCTTCAGAGCTCCCAAAGCTTCATATACCTAGGCAGAGAGCTAAACAGTCAGCTAGACCACTCAAAAAAAATTAGAAGACGTATTGAAATAGCAAGATCTGGCTTCATGAACATGCGTAAAATGCTCTGGAACCCCAAGCTATCAATCACAATAAGGTTAAGAACACTAAAGTGTTATGTGTGGTCTCTACTACTATATGGCTGTGAGACCTGGACATTAAAACAGTATGACATCAACAAACTAAATTCATTCGAAATGTGGATGTACCGCCGAATGCTAAGAATAAGCTGGACCAGCAAAACTACAAATGAAGAGGTACTGGAAATAATGAACACACGACCTCATCTGGTTAATACAATCAAAATTAGAAAGACGTCATATCTAGGACACATAATGCGCCATAACGAATTTGAACAACTGCAGGTAATATTAGAAGGCAAAATCGAGAGTAAAAGGGGTACAGGAAGAAAGAAGAAATCCTGGCTCCAAAACATCAGAGATTGGACTCACAACAGGAAATGACTTAATTCATCAAGTCCAGAACAGAGAGAAATTTGCCATATTGATCGCCAACCTCAATAGAGAAGGCACTTAGAAGGAATATATTCATTTTTAGTCCATATTTTTTACAGATACTCTTTGTTTTATTTAGCAGTAATTGGAGTTGTCCAGCAGAGCTTGCCATAATCACGGTGTCATCTGCATATCTTATGTTGTTAATATATCTTTCGTTAATTATTATTCCTTCACTTTGAGATAGTAATGCTTCTCCAAAAATGGCTTCACTATATACATTAAATAGTAATGGGGACATAATACATCCCTGCGTAACTCCTCTCCTGATTTCAATTTCTGGACTGGGTTCGTTATCTATTACGATTTGTGCCCTTTGATTCCAGTAGAGGTTTTTTTATTATTCGTAAGTTAATATGGTCTATATTTTTTGTCTTTAGAATTTGGACCAATTTGTCATGTCTTACTTTGTCAAATGCTTTTTCAAAATCAACGTAACAAACATTCGCATTAATATTTATATCCATGCATCTTTGATCTAACACATTAAAAGCAAATAATGCTTCTCTGGTTCCTAGTCCGTTTCTGAACCCAAACTGACTGTCATCTATTCCTTCTTCCAGTTTTTTATTTATACGACCATGTATTATTTTCAAGAATAATTTGAGAATGTGACTTATTAGTGATATTGTTCTGTATTCACTGCAATATTTAGCGTTTGTATTTTTAGGGATAGCACAAAAGGTGGAGAGTAACCATTGTCTCGTTTTGTATCCTCCTTCTCCTAAGTGCCTTCTCTATTGAGGTTGGCGATCAATATGGCAAATTTCTCTCTGTTCTGGGCTTGATGGATTAAGTCATTTCCTGTTGTGTGAGTCCAATCTCTGGTGTTTCGGAGCCAGGATTTTTTCTTTCTTCATATACCCCTTTTACTCTCGATTTTGCCTTCTAATATTACCTGGAGCTGCTCAAATTCCTTATGGCGCAATATGTGTCCTAAATATGACGTCTTTCTAATTTTGATTGTATTAACCAGATGAGGTCGTGTGTTCAATATTTCCAGTACCTTTTCATTTGTAGTTTTGCTGGTCCAGCTTATTCTTAGCATTCGGCGGTACATCTACATTTCGAATGAATTCAGTTTGTTGACGTCATACTGTTTTAATGTCCAGGTTATTCTTAGCATTCGGCGGTACATCCACATTTCGAATGAATTCAGTTTGTTGACGCCATACTGTTTTAATGTCCAGGTCTCACAGCCATATAGTAGTAGAGACCACACATAACATTTTAGTGTTCTTAACCTTATTCTGATTGATAGCTTGGGGTAACAGAGCATTTTACGCATGTTCATGAAGCCAGATCTTGCTATTTCAATACGTCTTCTAATTTCTTTTGAGTGGTCTAGCTGACTGTTTAGCTCTCTGCCCAGGTATATGAAGCTTTGGGAGCTCTGAAGGGTGATACCATTGATTTGTATGTTGGGTGTAATTTGTTCATCGGGGTTCTTGTGGAATACCATGATTTTGGTTTTGGAAAGATTATTATCCAAACCTAGTCTGTGATTTTCTTCTGATAGTATGTTCATCAATATTTTTAGTTGGTCTTCTGTTGCTGCTAATACTACGGTGTCATGGGCATATCTTACATTGTTAATGATGATTCCATTGACTTTGGCACCTTCAGAGCGATCTTCAAGAGAAGCTTGTTTATATACTGAATTAAATAAGTCTACTATAATGTCTAATGTTTCATCATTCATGCATTTTAAAATTTCTATAAGTATTTGGTCTGGACCTAATGCTTTACCATTTTTGCTGTTTTTAATGCCATTTTAATTTCTTTATTTAATATTTTTAAAAGCATATTCTCTTCTACTTCTATCTCCATTTGTTCTGTTCTATCTATTGTCTTTGAATAGTTTATTAATGTATTCTGTTCATCTCTTTAATTTGTCGTTAGCATTCAACACAAGTTTCCCATTTACATCTTTCAGTATTCCCGGTTTTCTTGTTCTATTGTTGTGAGTTAATTCTTTAATTTTTTTTATGTGTGTTAAAACTATCATGTCTTTTCTGGTATTCTTCTATTTCTGCGCATTGTTCTTATAACCATTGTTTGTTTGCTTTCCTAATTCTGTATTTTATTTGTTTATCCACTTTTTCGTACATCTGATTATCTTTGTTCGTATATTGAAGTCATTCTTCCATTAAATCTAAAATTTCTTCATCCATTGCTTCTTTTTATATCTGGTTAGTATTAGAATTTGTTTTTGACTTTTATCTATTTCTGTCTTTATTAATAACCATTTTTTCTCCATCTCGGTATTTTGCAGAATTTGTTCTTTAACATTCATTAATCCGTTGTTGATTTTATCTGCCAGGCGTTACCGTATGAGTGGGTTCCTTAATTTACTAGTATCGATTTTTGCATTTCTTGTTCTTCGTTTTATTATTTTCATTTTGAGCCTAATTTTGGTCACTACTGAGTTGTGATCTGATCCTATGTCGGCACTTGGATAGGTTTTTGCAGATATAATTGCGTTCCTGTATCTTTGTCTAACATACATAGTCATTTGCATACCTACCAGAAGAATAAATAACAAGGTTATGTATCTCACAGCACTTTAAGAAAGATCGAGTTGAAACAAAACGCTGCAATGTCACACTTTTTTCGAAATGAACAAAATCAATAAAATTTTTTATGTATCAAATCAAAATCATGATGTAATCAAAATGTATCAAATTTATTTTAGTTAGTGGAGTAGCAACGCTCACGAGGTACAGCTAGTGTTTATTAATATTAATCGCCTATATTAATACCTGTGTGTTAAATAATTGTATCGTAACGTAATATGGTGTATTATATTTGCACTAAAGCTATACAGTAAGATGCAGCCTTATAATCGATTTAATAATAACATCTACCTGTTGTATTAAGCGATTTTGCGTTACCTTTTGTATACACCTCAGTGCCGTACCTATTGTGCGATGGAAGATTAAACAGAACACTGTGAGCGTCTTTTGGCTGCGGCGGCATGTGGTAGAATCTGAAATGATGATGTTTCTAAAGAATGGAATGCTATGTAGGAAATTAAGTTTCCTGAACGCATAAAAATTATCGGCTGGAAATAGCGCTAATTATCAACGAGAATCCAATTAATTTCTAATTAATTTTTATGGCTTCCAAGTTCGAAAAAAAAGTGGTTGCGATCTCTTCTAATAAGGAATTTATTATTACGTCTTTGTGTTAGTCACAAAAACCTCAATCAAAATTGGTTTGAAGATACTTACTTGGAATAATGTACCGTGTTTTGTTGCAGCTGGTTATCGACCATAAAATTATATAATTAAAATTCGATATAATCGATAAACATAACAAGGATACTTTTGTAAATTAAAAAAATTAAAATATAATCAGTCTTACAAAGGTCCATGAACATCATTGCTATCTATGTATTTTGTTTACAGGTGCTCTAAAAAGTTGATTTGAAGAACACTTATCTGAACCATTATCTGAGATTACGGAACTAAGACATTAGATTTCGCCTAGGGATTTCATGTATTTTTTTTCTAAACGATAACTTGCAAAAGCCTGTATTTTTGTTCTTTTTCTCACATGGCCTAGTTTTATTGCTATAGCTCAACTTGTAGCATTTTCAATTTCATTGATTCTTTTGACTATATTGAAACCTCCTCGTATAATAAAATATATTAAAAACTCCTTATATATATTTAAAAAATAAAACGAGGAATTCTCCCGTGTTTGTTAGTTCGTATATTTCAAAGTACCCAAAAGTGTTTCATCGCCGAGTAATAAAACCATTTGAGAGTTGTTTATTTTACTTCGGCAAATTTTCTTTATATTGATGCGTCGCAAAAGGATATGTACGCCGTTTTGTTGATTTTGCTATGTCAAGTGTTTGTTTATTTTCAAGTTATGCGATCAATTTTAATAGACAATTTCGTTACTCTCGTTGGAGCCGTGATCAAGAGCGGTTCAGCGTTATGTCCAAATTCATGTCGAGTTTGTAAAATTTTCTGTTTTTGCCCCTTTTCATGGAAAATCTGTAGCCAGTGTGAAGTTATTGGTTCAGTAAATGAGTGAGGATTGGAAGAATAGTCGTTTCCATCCTTGTTTTGTTTCTCCCTGGTTATCATCCAAGGCTTTTGGCAGTATGGAGATAGATTTGTTCGAGATATGGAGATATAGAGATGGATAGTTGTGTTCATTGCAGAGAGAGTAAAGCCCTCAGTTCCAATTATGGTTTCGGATATTCCAGTGGCGTCTGGTTCCACAAATTCTAGTGCATTTTGTTAGTGAAAATCCAGGTAACTTTTTGATCAAATTTTAAAGTAAAGACAGATAATTTGTTTTAAATTAAATAATTGCTTTCGTTGAAATTTAAAATTGTAAATTTTAGGTTTTGAGTTGAGCTGTCAATTGGTGTGTTTAGTCTTTTGAAATTTAATGTTAACTTATGACAGCTCGTTTTTTTATTATTTTTTTTTTTGGCTATTAGCTTGTTTTATTTTTAAACAAGGTTAACCTCCAAGTAAATTTGTAATATTATGTAGTATCTCCAACTCCTGGAGTTTGTAAGCGGATGACACGTAAGTTTTTTTGTATTTTGCATTTCTCTATTTTGTAACTGTTTGTGGTGACACATAAATAAATTTTAAAATTTGTTTATTTTTTTTTTGAGCTAACCCTTTTTTGATTTTTTTTGAAAAAGATATGTTTTTGTTGTTGTATAATTATTTCCCTAGTTACAACTAGTGGTTGTAATGGGCATGATTAGGCAACTCAAGTGGCGCCCTATATTAAATTTCTTGAGGTGTTTTTTGTTTATTTTTATTTTGTTTATCCCAAGAGATTAATGACCCCATTATTTCATTTTTCTGTAGTTGCCCCATTCCACCCCCCCTATCTTTTACTTATCCACGACCCCAGCTCTCCTACCAAACCCTGAGTGCCGTTCGCACAAGTAGCGATTATTTTGCTTGCCTTATCTCCACCCCCTTAGTTTCTTCCCCCAATTTTCTACCCCTTATATTAATTCCCCCTGTGGTAGGCAAAATATTGTCGTTACAAACTAATTACTAATAGATATGGTGAGCTCAGAGAATTATGCATCTAATTATTGCAACGTATTTACCTTCTTAAGACTTCTACAAATTGCTGTACATAAGCCAACATAAAGCAAATAGCAGAAAATATTAAGTACCAGAAATATTAACATAGAAAAAGGGAATTGCCAACCAAGGATCAGAACTATTACCGGAAATCACAATAGACGAAATAAAACTAGCTCTAAGAAAAGCTAAGAATATCAAATCCCCAGGTGAAGATTGTGTAGTTACTGATGCAATCAAAATCGGAGGCATTTGCCTACTTAGGAAAATAAAAAAACCTTTTTAAAATGTGCCTTTTGGACAGTACCCAACAAATGGCACAATGCTGAGGTAATTCTATTGTACAAAAAGAAGATCCTCATGAATTAGAAAGCTACAGACCTATAAGTCTTCTTAGTTACCTATACAAACTCCTTACAAGAATAGTAATGAATTGTCTTGAGAAAAACTTGATTTTTACCAGCTAATAGAGCAAGCGGGATTTTGTACCGAATTTGAAACAAACGGCAAAAGAAAAGACTGTTGAATACAATTGACCACCCGTTCTGGCTTTTGTAGATTTCCTTTAGTAGCCTTTATGGAAATACGAGTAAAGCTGTTAAAACTAGTGGAAGAGGTTAACTTGAAAGTATTATCAGATTTATTTAACATGGATTTTTTTTTCTTTTCTTTTTTTTCGGTTTCAGTGGAAGCATGACAGGTTTTAGTGAAAAAGCCATCCCAATCGTTGGCAGAGGCCATTTATTGGGCCGTTTAGCGGCTATCGTGTCCAAAGCTCTCCTAGAAGGTAACAAAGTCACAGTAGTAAGATGTGAACAATTAAACATTTCCGGAAATTTTTACAGAAATAAGTTGAAGTGTATGTCATTCCTCCGAAAGAGGTGTAATGTTAACCCAGCTAGAGGACCATTCCACTTCAGAGCTCCCTCAAGAATTTTCTGGAAGACTGTAAGAGGAATGTTACCACACAGATCAGAAAGGGGAAAGCAAGCTCTTCGTAGACTAAAGGCATACGAAGGTATCCCTGCCCCATATGATCGCAGGAAGCGTGTTGTTGTGCCTGGTGCACTTAGAGTAATTTGCCTTAAACCAGGCCGCAAATTCTGTCATGTAGGCCGTCTTTCACATGAAGTTGGATGGAAATACCAATATGTTGTACGTACATTGAAAAGCAAACGAAAAGTTAAGGCTGTATTGGCTATCCGCAAACGTGACAAACTTAAGAAGCTCACACAACAAGCTTCTGAGAAGGTTGCCAAGCAAACTAAACCATTCACAAGTCTTATCAATATTTATGGTTATAATTAAAGTTTTTATTAATAAAATGGTGTACGATACGAGAATAATACCACAAGAGTGGCTAAAATCGATTTCAGCGATTTCGGGATGGAAACGTTGATCTACACTTATGCTTTGTAGACTACCAAAGAGCATTCAATAAAGTAAGACAGGAAAAACTAATATCAATACTTATGAACAAGCGCATTGACAGTAAAATTATAAATATAGTGCAAACATTATATTGGAACCAAAGTGCCATAGTTTAAATTTATGGGCAAAACTCAGAAGAAATGAAGATCTGTAGAGGAGTTAGACAGGGATGTGTTTTATCGCCACTTGTGTTTAACTTATATCTGAAGAATAAAGTTTATTATTTAAATATAAATGTAATATATCTACAAGTTTTTTATATTAAACCCTGTCATATGCCTTTTTAAGGTCTACAAAACATAAGTTTTTTTCTTAGGGTGCCTGTTCGTTTCGAACGTTGACGATCATTCTGGCTATGATGACTTTGTTGGTTGCTCTACGAAATAGCTGTGTTGAGGTCTTTCTATACCATACTCTCAGGTCAGCGAGCCAGGATATTTTTCTTTGTCCTGAGGTTTCCTTCAATTTTACCTTGCAAAATACATTAAAGTAGCTCGTATTTGCCTTGATTTTTTATTATATGTCCCAAGTACTGCAGCTTACGCCCCTTCACGATGTTAACCAAATCCGCGGTTGTGTTCATCCTCCGCAGTACGAATTGGTGACTTTGTCTGTCTCTGTCTATCTTTAGGATTGTTTTGTATAACCATAGCTTAAAAGCCTAAAGTTTTGATAGAGTTTTCGCCTTCAATGCCTTTCGCCTTCTACACAACTTATTTATGTTTCTAGGGTGAGGTCTAGGCTCTTAACACAGAGCTCATAATCAAGAATGCAGTTTTTGCCTTTCCGATGCGACATGACATACGACATGTATTGTGAGACATGTTCAATTATCACTTGGTTTACATACAGATTTGCTCCAGTTATGTTTTCCTTGGTGATGATCATTAGCTGGGTTTTGTTGGTGTTTATATCCAGTCCATATATTCCACTTGTTTTCTCTATTTTATTCATTAAGTTTTGCAGCCCTTCTATGGTATTCTAAAACACTATTGTATTATCTGCATACCGCAGGTTATTGAGCTTGACTCCATTTATTGAGATCATCATCATCATCATCTTGGTGCTACAGCCCTTAGAGGGCCTTCGACCTTCTCAAGCTTTCTACGCCATTCTGTTCTGTCCCTTGTTTGCATTTTCCAGTTACCGACTCCGATCTGTTTGGCATCTTGTATTACTTCATCCATCCACCTCAGCTTTGGTCTACCCCGTCTTCTCATTCCTACGTGTTGCGTTCTTAGAACCTTTTTTATCATGTTCGATTAAATTTATTGAGCTGCCTTCATAAATATCTTTTAGAGCCTCTTCAAAAATGTGATCCGAGTACAGATTGAATATCAATGGTGGAATTGTGCACCCCTGTCTCACTCCTCTTAAAATTTTGACCAGATCTGTATATTCTCCATTTATTTAGAGCACCGCTGATTGATTTCAATACAGGTTAGCTATTATTTTTAAGTCATTTCGGTCAATCCCTGTCCTTCTTAGCATTTCTATCACTTGTTCATGACTGACTCTATCAAAAGCCTACTTGTAGTCAATCAGGCATGCAAAAACATTACAGCTAACATCTCTACATTTCTGAAACAATACCTGCTCACTAAATAAAGCTTCCTTCGTACCGTTCACAAATTAAAACTGATTGGCGCAATTTGTTCCTCGCATTTCCGGTAAATTTTTTTTGTTGATGACTTTTAAAACAGCTTTATCAAATGACTCATTAGGCTTATGGTCCTATAATCTTTACACATTTTTGCTTTTGGTTTTTTGGGCAATGGTGCGAACTTCGATTTGAACCACTCTACTGGTTATTTTTCTGCCTTGTATATTTCATTAAATATTTCAGTTATTATTTTTATTGGTTTTGCATCTAACAGCTTAAACAGTTCTGCAGGAATTTCAACAAGTTCCGTTGCTTTTTCATCCTTCATTTGTCTGACGGCTGACGTTATTTCTTCTGGTAGGATTTCGTGACCTATACTTTCTTCAATAGTGGGCTCTTGTATTGTCCTAAGGTGATGAACAAGTTTCTTTAAGTATTCTTTCCATACTTATCTTCTTTGGTTATGGCAAGATTGACTTTAACATCTGTTGTTTTTCCACTGTTGCGTTTTCGGAACTTTCAAGCTATTTCCTTTACCTTTCGATGAACATTAAAGTTATCATATCGACTTTGATCTCTTTTATTTCTTGACATTGTTCTGTTTTTTGTTTCTATTTGGCTTTTTTTTATTTTTTTATATTCTTGGTTTTTTTTCTCTGATCCATAAGTTCAAGTATTTTATCGGTCATCCACGATTTTAGTTTTTTTGTATCTTTCTTTAGGTGTTGTTCTTTTATTTCTCTTACTGTTTCTTGTATAATGGTTAGACTTTCCTCTATAGTTATCATACGTCTTTATCGAGATACTTGTAACCTTCTTTATTCTGACTTTGAAATTACCTACAACTGATATATGATCAGAATTTATATCCGCCCCCAGGTTTGTTTTGGCATCTGTACAGCTATTCCTATACCTTTTATTTACTAGTCTGTAATCAATCTGATTTCTTACAATCCTTCCCACAGAATCCTGTGGAGATTTCCAGGTGTACAGTTTCCTTGGGTGTTGTTTAAACCAGGTGTTCATTATTACTAATTGATTTGCTTCAGCAAAAATCCTCAAAAACAATAAGTACATCTTCTAGTTCATGTCTATTCATCTCTGAACCAGCACATTCAAGCCGAACAAAGGATCTCTTATGCCCATACCATTTCTAAAGCCAAGTTATGTAATTTTATATTCAAATGTTTTAAAAATTCTGCTGTATATTATTTTTAAAAATGTTTCAATTGTGTACTTAAAGCTATTGTTTTGTGATCTGGACAAGATGTTGCACCTGACTTTTTGGGTATTGCTACAAAGGTCAATTACAGTCATTGTCTGGCGATTGCGGCAGTCTGATATATTATGTTTAGGAGTTCAATAATTATATCAATAAGATTTAAGTAAATGCCCATCTAAAATTATTTTCTATACAATATTTGCGAAACAATTAACATGCCATTAAATACCAACACAAGGAACGATTCGATGATATCCAATGATATCCAGATCCTAATATCCAGATGATCCAATAGTTACATTTAGTTTTATATGGATGTGTTAGCTCCAAAGAGCAAACTCTAGAATGCAAACTAGCGAAATGAAATTTCTCACGGGAGTATAAGTTATAACAAAAATTAATGGAGAGAGAAGTAAAGAAGTAAAATTAAAACTAAATATCTACTCAACTAATGAGAAAATACTAGAATATAGAATAAAATGCAAAAAATGTAAACACAATGGGTGAAAATCGATTAACTAAACAAGTATTAATTTACAAACCAAAAGGAGGAAAAAATCTAAGACGCTCTTTGGAAAATGCAGCAAATTTTAATGCCGAAGTGGCATTAAAACAAGAGGCAACAAAAGAAGGAGAAGAGAGTAGTTTAATAAGGAATATTTTATCTTTTTAGATATTGACACAGATTAATTCGTATTGTTTTGTATAAAACTTAAGAGGTCGCTTGTTAAATGATATTAGATAAATAATAATGAAGAAAAAAATGCAATAATTTGACTTTAAATAAAAGTAGCGAAAATACCAAATATTTGTAGCGAATACATGTAAAATATAATGTTGTAATTCAAATAACAATTGACAAATTTAATAACTTATTGTCAATTCTATAAAGAGATTCACTTACCCTTTGTCTGTGGTTGGGCCCCGCTCGAAGTCTATGGTCTAAGGATAAAATGGGATAAACACGAGTACTCGATGTTGATTTTTGCTTACGTTCCCCGCCGATCATACGAAAGAAAACACGTATGTACCAAAGTCGACTAGGGTGGTTCTTCTGTTTTTG
Source organism: Diabrotica balteata (assembly GCA_918026665.1). NCBI lineage: Eukaryota > Metazoa > Arthropoda > Insecta > Coleoptera > Chrysomelidae > Diabrotica > Diabrotica balteata. The sequence continues at coordinate 168,442,387 of OU898277.1, forward strand.
GGACCTCCATGAATAGCAGTAAATTAAGCTTATATATATATATATATATATATATATATATATTATATATATATATATATATATATATATATATATATATATCGGTTTTAGAACGTCTTTCGACGTTGTCCGATGCCTAACTTCCACGTCCTTTTATGATCCCATTGGCCGTCTCTAAGATCTCTTGTACTCATTGCTTTAGTTACCCTTCTTTCCATGTCTTCTTGGGTCTTCCTCGTTTTTTGCGGTTTGGTGGTACCCACTGCATAATTTTCTTGGGTAGTCTTGTGTCTTCCATTCTTTGAACATGACCATACCAAATCAACTGTTTCCTCTCAATGTCTGTTGTTAAGTAACCATCTATTCCAATTCTTCGTCTTACTTCCTCATTTCGAACTCTTTCCCTGCGGGATATACCTAACGATCTTCTAAACACATCCATTTCTACAGCTTCTAATTTTTTTCTGTTGTTCTCGGTTATTCTCCAAGTTTCTGCTCCATAAAGTAGACTGCTTTTAATTAGTGACTCATAGATGTTATATTTTTGCTTTATTCCTATTTCAGAGCTCCAAAGTATTCCATTTAGGCAGCCAATTGTTCTTCTAGCTTGTGCAACCCTTTTCTTTATTTCCTCATCGTCTTTTCCCGTTCTATCGAAGATTACTCCCAGGTACGTATATTCACTACAGGAGGTGATTTCTTCATTATTCTCTAGTTCGATATTGGAAAACTCAGCTCCTATGGGTAGGTATTTAGTTTTTTCTACATTTATTTCCAATCCCCACTGTTCATATTCTTCCTTTAGTTTTCTTGCCATATACTCTAAATCGTCTTTATCATTGGCTATGATGACTTGGTCATCAGCAAATTGTAAGGTATATAAACAAACATCTCCGAGGTCTATACCCATACCGTGACATTTACGTTTCCACTGGTTTAGTGCTTTTGCACTAAATTAAGCTTACAATGACATTTTAAACCTCTACCAAAGGACAGGTACGTTTCCTTAAGGACTCTAAAGTGTTTGGGTTGATAAATGTTTCCCAATAACATTGTTGTTTTTCAGACAAGTGAATTCTCAGAACTTGACAAAAATTAATCAGCCAATTTGAGTTCTAAAATTTAAAAGATGTGCAACTTAAGCCATATTATAGTTAGCTTATATATTATGATTAAAATCAAGGATTTAAAACTAAATAAGGTCATATTCTGAATAACAAAAATAAAATATTTAAATCAGTCTTGATACTTTTCCACACAGGTATAAACAAAAGTTATTATCAAAATAGATATTTTAACAAATATTATAATAGATAGAAAGAAATATAAGCTATAGAAACATGCGCATAAAGAGTTTTTCGGGCACGTAAATTTTCCATTTGTGAAAATGTACCACTTTAAGCAATAATATTGTTATTTGGCTATTTATTTTAAAACGGTTTAATATTTAACCTATTTCGTACTCAAACCATTTAATTTTGGACTATTATTCAGATTTATTGATAACTAAACCTCATGTGATAGTCCGATGCCGTTTCACATCAGGCAACCCAATTAAATAATGAAATACTGTCCACAATTATAATCTTGTGAAACACGCAACGTTTTCGTGTAATCAAAAGCCTTATAAAGAAAAATAGCGTTGAACAAACAAGATGCTAATTAAATGGTTATATAAAAGTTACATTTATACAGAGTACTGGGAAAGTTTGGCGTGAGGTGTATTGTGGGAAGAATATCCAGTGAATACCGTTATTGCGAATAATAAACTTAGAAACTGCCAGTAAAATTTCACATAATTGCATTATGTATTTGCAAAGTTTCGTTGCATTTCAGCAATTTACAATTTTCCGGTATTAATTAATTACCACATCGTAAGCATCTGATGTAAGAGTAATACCAAAAAACAAAGTTAATATTACAGCTTCCATTTACACAAATATATCATAAATATAGCCGTATACTATTTTTCTGACATATATAGTAAGTTCTCGTTTAATATGGTGGATATTAAAAATGATATTATTTGCCTTAGAATATAATAAATAGAAATATGCTTTATTGTCACTGAAAATTATTGAACAATTTTATAGACAAAGCTAAAAAAAATCAGTCAAATAGTACAAAAAGTATAAAACAAAAACAAATTATATAATAAAAAACAGAACAATACAATTTTAAATTAGTAAAATTATTGTATAACTTACATATTTTGTTTAGACAACAACAAATAAAACAAATTGTAGCCACTGCTTGATACACTTAAATGTAATTATAAACAATACTAATTTTGTTTCTTTGTTATACATTAAGAAACTCGTCAACTGAATAATATGGTGGTTCAGACAGACAGATTTTTGTCATCTTACGAAACTTAACGAAAGATGTTGTGGATTTAATTTCTCTTGGAAGGTGATTATATAGATTTTTTGCACTATATAGAATAGAATTCTTTACTAGCTGAGTGGACGGGATCGGTAAATAAACGTTACAATCTGAATTTCTAATGGAGTAGCCATGATCAGGTCTATCGGGAAAAATGTTTAGATGCTTGCGAATCAAACAAACCGTTTCCAAAATAAATAAAGAGGGAAGCGTCAAAATTCCGTGATTTCTGAAGTAGGTCTTGCAATGAGTTGTTTGTTTGAGACCAAATAGATAACGAATTGCTCTTTTTTGAAACTTAAAAATAGTATCAAATAGGGGGCATCAAATGGATGGGACTCGAACAATGAGAAATATGCCATTTTGAGAGAAGATAAATTTAGTTCCTTTGAAACAGATCTTATTGCAAAGCAAGTTGAGGCTAGTTTCTTCCTTAAGGAGTCAGTATGCAAGGACCATTTAAGATCACTGTCGATAAGAATACCTAGAAATTTTACGGAATTAGCGATACTGATTTGACTCTCATTCAAAAGCAAGAGTTGAATGACTTCTTTATAAAATAATGCTACTGTTTTATCCACGTTAAAGCTAAGTAAGTTGGAGTCTGATCAAGCCTTGATTATAAGCAAATCAGCGGTTATAATTGAATGAAGCGTTGAAATTTTAGAGTTGCTCCAAGTAATACTGGTATCATCAGCAAATAAAAAAAAATTGCCTTTAATTTTCAAGTAAGTGATGTCACTAATGAAAAGTAAAAAAAGAATGGGACCTAGTACTGAACCTTGCGGTACTCCACACTTAATATTTTTACAGCAAGAGTCGGTGTCATTTATTCTAACCAATTGTTTCATACCTACCAAGTAAGTTTTAAACCAATTCAAAGACACACCCCAAATTCCATAGAAAGTTAATTATTTTAATAGAATGTCGTGATTTATGCAGTCAAAGGCTTTAGAATAGTCGCAAAAAACGGTGGCGGAGGAGAGGTTACTATTTAGTGATAGATATACCTCATGTAACACAGAAAACATGGCATCACTAGTACATTTATTAGACAAAAAGCCGAACTGATTTTGCGATATAATATTAGGTTTAAGGAGAAAGGGCTCGAACTTTTATAAGCCTTTCAATAATTTTTGATAGTGCTGGTAACAAGGCAATAGGTCTATAGTTGCAGGCATCAGTTTTTTCTCAAACAGTCAACTGCGATATTTATGTATGCTTTATCGATTACCAGAAATCTTTCGACAGAATCAAGCACTGATCAATCATAATCAGATCTGGATAACAAAGACCTTTGAGTAATCAAGAACATGGACTACAACCAATCAGCAACCATTCAAGTGAAAGACCAACTAACAGAAAGTTGCAATAAAGAGAGGTGTACGACAGGGCTGCATACTCTCTCCCCTAGTATTTAACGTCTATTCGGAACACGTCATGAACCAGGCCTTAGAGCATATCGAAGAGGGTATTCTCATAAATGGTAAGCGCCTGAATATCATCAAATATGCAGACGACACCATCCTCTTTGCAGACAGTTTAGAAGGTTTACAGACACTAGTAACGCAATTGTGGAGAATCAGTCAAAAATACGGGCTTGAATTTAACATCACGAAAACAAAGGTGTTGAATCATGGACACCAACCGAGGCATCCATGGGAAAACTCTAGGCGTTTGAGATGTGGTGTTATAGACAAATTCTGAGGATCTCCTGAGAGGACCGAATAACATTGAGGTTCTACTTCATAGGGATAAAACATGTGAAATTATACCCACAGTAAAACAGCGCAAGCTAGAATATCTTGGACATATAATGCGAAATGATCATAGATATAACTAGCTGCAACTTATATTACAGGAAAAGGTCTACGGAAAGTGGGGACCAGGAAGAAGAAGAGTATCTTGGCTCCAGAACTTACGAAAACGGTTTTCCTTGATCACTTCAGGACTACTTCGAGCTGCGGTCAATAAAATTAGAATTGTCATGCTAGTAACGGATAGGCACCACAAAAATAATTTTGCAAGTAAGAGGTTAAAACGTATTAGCAGTTTTGGCCTAGGAATGATGATCGGGAGAAGTTTGCAGTATTTGTATTTTGCAGAATTTGTAAGTACAAATAAGTTTCCCATTTATCTAAAAAACCTTAGACAAGGATATTTTGGTAGCCAAAACAATAGGAAGGATTAATAGCACATTTGATCTAGTTTATTTGTAAGCAGAACAAATAAAGAAGTTTTAGCTACAGAGCTTTAATAAAAGAACATTTTTCTATTTAGAATTTAAATGTAAGGAAAACAGATATATTTTAGAGTTGAAATATTTGAATTTTTTAACTGCTTTTCGAGAACAATATTGCAAAGTTATGAAGTTCTTAAACGAAACAATAATATAAAATTATTTTGTATTGTTTATCTTTGTTAATTTTTCCTTAAGTGGTATCAGTTTTTATAGCCAATATAACTTGGACTGGCAGCTAAATTTTTCAGCATTGTTTTTTTTTGGAAAAATTATATATAATTTTATTGAACAAATTTTAATTTTATTTTTAAGCGTGTACTCCTGTTGTTATTGAACACTAGACAAAGTCAACGGCATTTGTCATCTCAAGTAAGAATTGTGAGATATAATAAAAATCTACTTAGTAATTTGGCGTCTACAACTTAAATTTTTCAGATGTTTCTACTACCACTGTATAGCTTTTTTATATAGTTTACCATTTTTATGGTAGTTAATCCCGAATAAAATTTGAGGTTATTTGAATATTTTCTCATTTATTATAAAAACTGTACAGAGCCCTGTATATTTTTCAACTTTGGAAGAAAAAACTGTAACAGCGTTAATTAGTTTGATGTATGTAATAAGATATGTTAATGAGGTTTATTGCTAGAGGGGAAAGAGATCTTTAGCATGGAAGTAGCAGCCTTCCGAATTATTTACGAAAACTTATTCAACAAACAATCGGAACCAAATGTAAGCGTAGGTGTAAAGAGCCAATTAGGTCTACAATAAAATATCGGGTAGCTATAAAAGTTTTTTTTAGAGAACAGTTATCGTGAACTAGCTGTGAGCTTGTACTAATTAATCAGGTATTTGTATTAATTAATTTAACAGATTATGGAAATGTATTACAAGCAGTTTACCATGTAGCCCACCTAATTACATTCACATATTTTTAATTACCTATTTTATAATTTTATAGAATTTGCAATTATGTATAAAGAAAGCAGAGGTGCAAAACTTCCTTAAGGTTTTTATAGATTTTGTAATATGTATTTATTTTTATAGTGCCTTTAATATAATATTCTAGGTAACATTATACTCTTGAGAATGAGAGCACGAATCTTCTAACATCTATCAACTACTATCCTCCATAAACCATAAGCCCAACATATCTCAAGAATATGAAAATGAATAATTGTATTAAATGTTGGTAATTTTTTAATAATATTTAAACCATATAAAAATAATAAGCAAATTAGAAATAAAGAAGGCATTGAAAGAAATGAAAAACAACAAATCGCCTGGAAAAGATAAAATAACTGCAGAGATGCTGAAATATGGTGGAAAAGTGGTAATTAATACTCTACATCCCCTACATAAGATACTAAAAGAAAAAAGAATCCCAAACAACTGGAAGGAATCAGTAACCATTATCCTACACAAGAAAGGGGATAAAGCAGATATAAAAACTACCGTCCTAAAACACTCCTTAATGTAATGTATAAACCCCTAACAAAAATTTTAACCTATAGATTGACGCCAAAATTCGCTGGATACCAGTCGAAAAAACAAGCTGGTTTTAGAAAGGGATTCAGCACAAGTGACCATTTACTAAGTATGAAAATACTTATAGAACGAGCAAATGAATACCACATTCCTCTATATATGGCGTTTATAGATTTCGAAAAGGTTTTCGACCGTGTCGAACATTGGGCAGTGAAAAGTTCTTTGACTAATAGCAGAATTGACCACATATATACGGAACTAATAGCCAATATATATAAGGAAGCCAAAACAACAGTTAAAGTATATGAAGGAACAAAATCAATACAAATAAATAAGGGCGTGAGACAGGGTGATACAATATCACCGAAACTTTTCAATTGGGCTCTTAAAGATACTTTTAAAATATTAGAATGGGAAGCAAAAGGTATAAAAATTTGTGGAAAACGATCGAACCATCTAAGGTACGCCGATGATATCGTATTGATAACTTATAAAAAAGAAGAATTATTTGAAATGATGAAAGAACTGGACGTAGAAGCTGGAAAGATAGGCCTTAATATGAATTACAGCAAGGGCAAAACCATAACAAATACAGATTAAGACATCACATACAGATGAAGACAAACAGCAGAAATAAAGAGAAGAGTTAGACTAGCATGGGCGGCATTTGGCAAACTAAGCTACATTCTTAAAAACAAAAGATATCCACAGCATCTTAAGACCAAAGTATACAATCAATACGTACTACCTGTTCTTACATATGGTTCCCAAACGTAGACATTTACAAAAGCAAACATGGACAAAATCATAAAAATCCAAAGAGCAATGGAAAGACAAATGTTGCACATAAGACTAATGGATAAAAAGAGAAACGAGTGGATAAGAGAAAAAACAAAAGTGAGGGATGTTAGACAAGAAGTTGCAAAATTGAAATGGAGATTTGCCGGACACAATATAAGACAAAAAGAAGACCGATAGAACAAAATTCTTATAAGTTGGAGACCGCGGGAATATAAACGAAGCATCAAGAAGATATCAAGAAGCACGTGGGCTCTAGGTGGATGACTGTAGCGACAGACAGAGAAGAATGGAAAGGGATTGGGGAGGTATATGTCCAAAGATGGACCGAAGAAGGCTAATTAGATAGATAGATAGATAGATAGATAGATAGATAGATAGATAGATAGATAGATAGATAAAAATGATTAATTTTGGTAATATTCATAAGTGGGATACAGGCTGGGTGAGGTAAAGGGTAAAAGGGGGAAAATGAATATTACCACTCGTCAGTTTAGATATTTACAAAAAATGTTAATGGTATAAAATTTAGTCTGTTACATATAAAGTATTCTTACCCTTAACTGGTGACGTGCCACAGTTGTCACGCAACTGGTGACGTGCCATCAAATTGACAACGCCATCAAATTAATATTAAAAGGTTTCCGCGCCGAAAGGAAATGCACGGATAATGTCTTTTGTCTAAAACAACTAATCGAAAAAAATTAGCTACCAATCAAGAGACCCATCTTATGTTTGTTGACCTCCGTAAACCATACTACAGCGTTCCTGTGACTAAATTGAAGAAATGACTACAAGAAACTAACATTAGCTACACTCTAATCAAAGCTTTAAAAAATCTATGTGAAAATTCTACATCACAAGTAAAAATTGGCAACAGACTATCTAAAAAGTTTATCTTTAACAAGGGCCCGTAACATTACCCTGATGAATCATATTTTGAAGCTTTTCCTACAAGTAATACACAATAGAGTATACAATAAACTAGACGAACACACTGGTCTAGTGTGTTCACACACACTAATCAGTTTGGTTTTAAGAATGAGTTCGGAACAAGAGAAGCACTTTTTTCAATACGTGTGCTAGTTGACAGATGTAGAGATGTCGATTCTGATGTATACTTGTGTTTTATAGACACTTTCAGAAGGCGTTTGACTTGCTGAAACATGATAAACTAATAGATATTTTAAGGTCATGTAATATCGACGATAAAGACTTAAGGATCATTTCAAACCTCTACCAAGAACAATAGCCTAAAATCAGAATAAAAAGAGAAACATCTGGAAAAATTAATATCGTGAAGGGAGTAAGACAGGGATGTGTCCTATCATCTTTGCTGTTCAATGTTTACTCTGAGAAGATATTTCAGAAAGCTTTGGAAGGCACCTCGGATGGTATAATTATAAACGGGCAATGTATAAATAACCTGCGAAATGCTGATGACACTGTCATACTGGCAGATAATGCTGAAGCCCTGCAACGCGTAATGGATCGAGTACCGACAGTCTGTAGAGAATTTGGAATGAAATTGAATACAAAGAAGACAAAAACGGTGGTCATCAGCAAGCACCAAAACAGAAGGGTGAAGGTCACTGTCGACGGAACAGATCTGGAAAGAGTAACAAGAACAACGTACCTTGGAAGTAATCTTGATGAAACTTGGGACCACTTACTAGAGATAAGAATACGCCTGGAAAAGGCACGTACAATGTTTTACAAAATTCAAAAAGTTCTATGCAACCGCCAGCTGGGCATCTCATTGAGAACTAGAATGCTTAAGTGCTATGTTTTCTCCACCTTGCTCTATGGTGTTGAAGCCTGAACAATGACAGAAGCAACACAAAAAAGAATCCAAGCCTTCGAACTCTGGTGTTACTCTAAAATGCTCAGAATATCCTACATCAGTCATACGACAAATGCGGAAGTCTTGAGGAGGATGAATAAGGAAAGAGAGCTTATACTTATAATAAAAGAACGGAAAACACAATATTTTGGTAACATCATAAGAAATCAGAAGTATGAACTGCTCCAACTTATAATCAAAGGCAAAGTCAATAGCAGAAGAGGACAAGGAAGAAGACGCAACTCCTGGCTTAAAAACCTACGGCAATGGACGAACATGACCTCCATAGAACTATTCAGGGCTGCTACAAATAAGATTAAATGGGCAAATGTAATGGCCAATGTCCTTAAGGATAAGGCACCGTAAGAAGAAGAGAAGGGCCCGTACCAAGGATGCTGTATTTCACCAACGTTGTTTAAGATATATGTTGCAAAAGGGCTAAATCAGCGGTAACGTAAATTTAAGGGTATGAGTATAGACCTCGGAGAGGTTTGTTTATATATCTTATAATTTGCTGATGACCAAGTCATTAAAGCTTATAATAAAGACGATCTAGAGTATATAGCAAGGAAACTAAAGGAGGAGTATGAACAGTGGGGCTTTGAAATTAATGTGAAATAGAGAAATCACATTCTGTAGTAAATACATGTACCTGGAAGTAATCTTTGATAGAATAGGAAAAAACGATGAGGAAATAAAGAAAAGGGTAACACAAGCTAGAAGAAGAATTTAATGCCTAAATGGAATAATTTGAAGCTCCGAAATAGAAATAAAGCAAAAATACAATATAAAACACTAATTAAAAGCAGACAACTTTACGGAGCGGAACCTTGGCGAATAACCGAGAAAAACAAAAAAAATTAGAAGCTGTAGAAATAGATCTGTTTAGAAGATCGTTAGGTATATCCCGCAGGGAAAGAGGTCGAAATTGAATTTTAAGACGACAAATTGAAGTAGACGGTTACATAACGACAGATATTGAGAGGAAACAGTTAATTTGGTATGGTCATGTTCAAAGAATGCAAGACACAAGATTGCCCAAAAATTTTATGCAGTGAGAACCACCAACCCATAAAAAACGAGGAAGACCCAAGAAGTTTTTGATATAATTTTCTGAATTTCATCCTCTATCTCACGAATTTTGCTCTATTTTCCCTTTTCTGTTTTGGTTGTATTTTCTTCGCTTTTCCTGTTAGAACTTATATACTTTTTTTCTCTTTATCGGATCTTATGCCGTTGGTGAAATCGTGGGTATACATTATTTTTTCTTTGTGTTATGTTCTGACATTTTTCACCAAACCACTGTCGTGCATTGTTGTTTATATCTGAGTATATTTTCTAGACTTTGTTTTATGTTGTCTTTATATTGTGCATTTTTTCTGTTATCTGTAAGTTTCTCGGCTTCTATTTTTATTTTTTGTCCCTTTTTTGAAATATTTTGTTTGAGAAATATTTGAAGTTTGAGCTCTAATCTTACTTTTCACCAGATGGTCGTCCGAGTCCGTATTGACCGCTCGTCTGCCGCGTACGTTTATTACATCTATCTGGTACATAAAGTCAAAAGTAACATAATCTGTCGTGTTTATTCTTCTTCTTTTCATGGCGCTGTATCCTTTCGAAGGTTGGCGATCCAAATGGCAATTGTGGTTTTGGAAACTGCTGCGCGAAAGATTTCTGCAAATGAGCGGTCGAACTATCTCCTTAGGTCTTTCAGCCATGAGTTCTGGCGTCTTCCTACTGATCTTTTGCCCTGTACTTTTCCTTCCAGTATAACTTGAAGTAATTCATATTTTTCGCCTCTCAACACATGACCCAAGTGTTGCATTTTCCTCTTTTTGATTATTCTTAGTAATTTTATCGTGTTTATTGTTGTCTAATAAAAAGATCTCTATGTTTTCTTGTGGATGCGTTTTCGCTGGAAGTATATATCGGCAATGATAATATCTAAAGGAGTGTGTAAGTTTATTAACTTTGATCGTTTATTAATTTGTACCATATTAGAATAACTAAAACTCTTGTGCGGAGCGAACATGCATTTCTGCTATCTGATTCCACAAATATTGTTTGATTATTTTAGAGACTGTCACATCTGAGGAAGCTATTGTGTAGCACAGAGTTTTCCAAACTTATCTAAACGGCGTCCCCTTTTTGCTAAAAAATTTGTTCGCGTCCCCCCAATTTCCCCCCACTTATTTATTCAATATTATTTGACAGAAATAGCGTGCCTAATTAACAATTATCTGATGGTTTCTCAAATTTAATTTTACCTTACTGTTTAAGTTTAAATCAAAAACAATTACTTTTTTTAATACAATTATTTTAATGATTGCGATATGTCTCACTAGTAATTAGTAGTAGGTACTTCTGCCAGAATAGCATTTGCAATAAAAATAAATAATAAGAAGTCGACTTCACATTGTACACCGCGACATATTAGCTTGTGTCTACATCGCAAAACTCCATGATAATTGCGAAAACGCTTGCTACTAGATGGCACTCTGGAACGTTCTCGTAGCCTTGTTTTGGCTTTATATAAGCGGCGATGCGCAACGAAACCTCAGTTCGAATCCAAACAGCCTATGGTGGCGAACGCGGTGTTGAGTAATGAGTAAATATTTTACGACTTACGTATTCCCGTTTACGTATTTACGTCTACGATAAATTATAAATTATGGATAAGTTTTTAAAAAGAAGTGCAGAACCATCTACGTCTGAAAGTGGCAGTAGCATCAATAAAAAGAAAAACAGATTCTACATTGATGAATATCTTAAATATGGTTTTTACCGTTATTTCCAATAAACCACAATGTGTTATTTGTGGACAAGTCTTGTCAAAAGAAAGCATGATGCCATCAAAGTTACTTCTACATTTAAATAGCAAACATCCAGATAAAAAAGTCAAGCCCGTAGAATTCTTTGAAAGAAAGCTAAACGTCCTTCACAAACAGCAAGACAGTTTTCCCTTGGCAACCACTACTAATGAAAAAGCATTATTAGCAAGTTAAAGTTGCTTATCGTGTTACCAAAACTAGTAATCCGCACACAATTGCTGAAAATCTGATTTTTCCAGCAGCTGTTGAAATACATATAATGTGTGGGAAAAGAGAGGCTGCAAAATTAAATACAATACTGTCAATTCTGTCAAATAATACTATAAAAAGAAGAATTAGTGATATGGCAGAAGATAAAATCTTAATAAATGCACGTACTTCTCTCTTCAAATGGACGAATCCACAGATATATCTAACTGTGCCCAATTCATTACGTTTGTAAAATATGATACAAATAATGGCATTCAAGAAGATATTTTATTTTGTTCTCCATTGGAGACCAATACCACTGGAAAATGTTTACTCGACACTTTTGTGAAACGTACAAGTAAATATGATATTGACTAGGGTAAATGTATTGCTATATGCACAGATGGCGCTAAAGCCATGACAGTACATAAATCTGGTCTTGTCGTCAAATTACAAGAAATAATGCCTAATACCAAATGGAGACATTGTTTTTTACATCGAGAAGCTCTTGCGTCCAAAGCTTTACCTCCTGAAATGGACTGTGTTATGAAAACCATCATTAAAGTTGTAAATTCAATTAAAAGAAAAGCTTTGCAAACCCGTATTTTTAGAAAAAAATGCGAAGATATGGGTGCTTTATTTAAAAATCTTCTCTACCACACCGAAGTAAGGTGGCTTTCAAGGGGCAATATCTTAAAAAGAGTATTTCACTTAAGAGCAGAGCTTTTAGTGTATTTGAAAGATTAGAAGTCCCCATATGAAAATCAATTTTCCGGTCCTATTTGGCTTCTGAAACTTGGTTTCCTTGCTGATATTTTCGAGCAATTAAATATTTTAAACAGTAATTTAAAAGGTCGCGACATTAATATAATTACAGCCACAGATAATACTAAGGCGTTTCTAAGAAAAATCGATTTATGGTCGACCTCACTTGGCAAAAAACAACTCGATTCATTCCAGTGCCTTCAGGAATTTATGGAAAATGTATCCCATTACAGTGCTACAAATTTTTAACAAGTTTTTGCTGACATGCATGTTACTTTGCCTATTTTAAAATAACAGCTCTGTGATTATTTCCCCGAAGAAATTCAAAACAGTTACAGCAGTTGCAGATGGATACTAAATCCGTTTTTAGCCGATTCATTTCACCATGTTAAAATACCAATAAACATGAAAGGAAAACTTATTGAAATATCAAGTGATGGAATGTTAAAGCTCCAATTTTTTTCCCAGAACTCAGACCAATTTTGGACCGAAAAGATGAAGGAATACCTTATTGAATATTGATGAAATTGATATTGAAAATGATATAATTGTGTGTGTCTCAAATACACAGCCTAGATTTGAAAGATTATTTTCACAGAAACAGGCGCATAGCCCTCATTAAGATTAGAATATTTGACTTTGTTTTTACTCTTTTATTTTTACGGACTTTAATATTAAGTTTTATATTTTGTCTGATAATTAACTGTTAATTTCTATTTACGGCGTTGTTAAAATAAAAATACATGATCTAACAAAGTGGTGCTTTTGTCTTATTTTGGAAATGTTCGACGACCTCCCTAGTACCTCATGGCGACCCCCCAGGGGGTCGCGAACCCCACTTTGGGAAACATTGGTGTAGCGCAATATGACAACTTGACAATTATTCTGTTGAATTTAATTAAAAAATAAATGTTATGTAATATTTATTTAACAAACATATCTATTTTATTTATGCTTGCATGAATTCCATATTCACTACTGGTTATTATTAAAAAAGTGGGAAATATTGTTTGATAATTTAGTATTGTATAAAGACTTTTTCAAAAATACATATAATAAAATTTTTAATAATATATATTTATATAGAAACATTTTTAATATAGAGTATATTTGTATATATTTGCTGCTGCCTTTTTTGTGAAACTCTTTGACAGCAGTAAAGCGTTCATAACGATGGAATTATAAAAGTGAATAGGGGCGGAAATCAGAGGAAATTCCAATTAAAGGAAAATCAATTTAATGCCGGAGCGTGAATTTAATTATATTTGTATAGTTCCTATTAATTTGTATAATATGTTTGTAACAATATAACGAAGAACAGTTGGATCTCTGTCATAGGGTTACGTCAGATTAATTTAAATTTCGTTTAAATCGTAACTGTTTCATTCATGTGTACAAATATGATAATGGTTTCGTTAATCAAAGTGTGAAACGTTAGAGTCTATGAGATTGATAGATGGAAAACATTTCAACTATCAATAAACCGCGCAGATCGAAATTGTTTTGTTACAATATATCCAATCAACTATAGTGTTGGAAAATAAATTCGAATTGTGAAATAAAGTCTTTATTTATTGTTTTAACAAAACTTTAAAATATTTTTATAATACGTTAAAAACTACACACGCTAATTTATTGTATAAGCTTTTGTTAGATTTGTTTTATTTACATTTAAGACACCTCAACATATGTGGTTATTAGCGCCGCTCGGTATTATAAAGATACATTTTATATTTCTGGATACATAATATAAATTAATTTTGAGATACATAGATTAATATATCGTATCTAGAACATCAGGAACTAAGTCTATATGCCGACGACAAAGCGATAGCGGTCAAACACAGACATAGCGGTAAACAACCTGCAAACAGCATTAGATGATACTGAAGAGTGGAGTTTAAAATGGAAACTTGCCTTAAACTCTAAAAAAACGCAGGCAGTACTGTTTTAAAAGAGGCACCAACAATCAGAGGAACAAACAATGCAAAACAACCTTATCGAGTGAAAAAGTGAAGCATACTATTTAGAAGTCATAATGAATACAGGCTTCACATTCAAAAAACACGTAGACGCTACAATACAAAAAGCAAACATAGCAAAAGCGTCAATAGGAATTTTAAATTCGTCTTTAAAATGATTATAATTTAGAAGGTGAAGTGCGTATGTAGAATCGGTTTTCTATTATTAAAAGCCCTTTTATGTTCTGCTATTTGTTTATTAAAGTTTCTACCAGTTTGACCGATGTAAGTTTTTGGCAGTCGCCACATTTAAATTTGTACACACCACTGTCTAAATGATTTTTGTTGTATATTTACCTAAGTTACTTATGTTGTTAGTTGTTTTGAAAGCTGGTGTTATTCCTCTGTTTTTTATGTGATTGATTTAAAATTTTATTAATTATTTGTTCGTTATATCCATTGTTTACTGCTATTTGCTTATTGATATTTAATTCTGTCTCAAAAATGTATTTTGACATCGGAATTTCTGTTAATATATGTATCATACTATGATAGGCTGCCAGTTTATATTGTGTGGGATGGGATGATCAATTGTGTATATAGTCGTGTCAGTATGGGTAGGTTTATGAAATAGGGAGAAGTCATGTTTGTTTTTAAGTCTGATAATTTTTAAATCTAAACAATTTATGGATTGAGTTTGTTCTGTTTCTATTGTAAATTCAATATGACTATGAAGTGAATTAATATACGATAAAAATTGGTCGAATTGCCTGTTAGTTTTGTTTATTTCAATTAATTTCAAATATTTACAATTAGCCTATATTTGTCCACTGCTGCTATTTATATTTTGAGCTTCTTGCATCCAGTTTGTGGTGATGCGCTTGATCATCTTCCTCATTCATTTTCCCCGTTAATGACATGCCACAAACTACGTGTCTCCACCAATATAAAAACTGTTTGAATATGGAATGTTTTGAAATCTTTGTTTCTAGATGATCCATAAAAATGTCTGAAAGCAATGGGCTTAGAAGATTTTCCATTATAGATAGATAACAGTTTTTTTGAAAGTTTATATGATGGAGCTATATAAAAAGAAACTACAGGTCTTATTGAGTGATCCGGTTTGTGTAGTTTAATAAAAAAGTATAATTTAGGAGGCTGTGGGTTCATGATATTGAGGTATTTTTGTTCTGTTGGATTTACTATTGATTTTGAATTGTCTAACGCTAGCTTAATTTGTTTTTGATAATTTTCTGTCGGATCTTTATGTAACGTTTCAATATTTTGATTATTAAAAAATTCTATTGTTTTTTATTATATTCTATTTCATCTATAGTAATAGTAGTGTTACCTTTGTCTGCTTTTGTAAACACCATGTTGTTTTCTATTGATTTAATTTTATTTGAAATGGCTGTTTTATTCTCTTTGTAACAGGAATTTTTGGTTACACAACACACGTCTGTAATAAATTTTGCAATTATACTTTTTTCGATATTTTTAGCAGTTTTGTTTATTGCTACTTTACATTCTACACTTAAATAATTAATAAAATTTTAAATCAAAACTACACAAGAAAGGCCTAAAATTAGTATTTCCACCACCATAGAAAACACCCAATACCTTCTGCTCGATTACATATATGGGCAAAATATCAACAAAAATAGCCAAACACATGAAAAAAAAAGGAATAACACCAGCTTTAAAAACAAATAACAACTTAGGCAAATATATTAAAAACAACAAGATCCAAAATAAAAAACACTTACACAGTGGTGTGTACAAACTTAAATGTGGTGACTGCCCAAAAACTTACATCGGCCAAACTGGTAAAAATTTTAATAAACGAATAACAGAACATAAAAAGGCTTTCCATAATAGAAAAAAAGATTCTACATACGCACTTCACCTTCTAGATCATAATTATTCACCTTCTAGATAATATATTATAGATCTTAGTTAATATCATAATTAAGGTCTTAAGCTAACTTTGTTAGAATCTATGGAAATCAACAAATTAAAAAACAGACATATAATTCTGATTGAATAAATTAAGATAAACAGTTCTCCTTTCCTCAACCTATTTCATTAGAGACTATAAAGTGTAAACGCATGCCAATGCCAAAAGTAGATCACTTGAGAAAGGCAATCAACCGAAACAGCTGTAGTAATAAGAGTTTATAATAAATTTTGTGGAAGTTCTGAAAACAAAGTTTTCAGTGTTGTGTTGCTACATAAAATGAATTTTAACAATAAAACGAGCGGTTCTAATTTATATAAATATATTTATATATGATTACAGTACGATATCAGCTAACTATACTAATATTAACACAGCTTATATATAAAAATTATTAAGAACTAGAATAATCTGCAATAGTCTATATCCATTCTCGCTTGAGCGCCTCGATCTTTTCAGCCAGTCGATACATCAGAAACATTGTCGACCACATATTATCGGACGAGAGATGTAACCGTTATATAGGGTAGGTGGAAATAAGTTTGTTCGTTACACTGTTCCCCTCTTAGATCTGAACGTCCGATCAGCAACTTTATATTTAGGCTTAATTCTCTACTAGACACTCACATAGCCTTGTCAGTAGATTAGACTTTTTCCTCTAATTTGAATATGCCGGACATTCGATTAAGATATATATGTTGTACTGTAGCATGTATAAATTACTTATAACCATCAAATATTCAAAGTATAAAATTTTTCTGGTACACCCCTGGTCTGTATATAAAATTTCGTTGAGTTTCAGTTTATATTGTGATGTAAGCGTCTGGACACATAGAAGAAAAATTCCAAATTCGACTACGAAGTAAAAATATGATTATGTTTGGTTTATTTTACGTCTGTAGTATTTAGTTCTGTAATTTTCAAAGCTAAGGATGATCAAGGTCAAATACGATACCCTGTGAACGCGTCGTTGAAAATAATTTCGATTGGCTAGTCCCTTTGAATGATACAGGAAAGAAAACTGTGAAAGCCGATACACAGAGCCTCAGGTGCCAAGGTCAAAATCAGATTTGGAAGAGATTTTGAAGGGAGAATATGCGGCGTGGGTAGTCGGTGGGAACCGGCAAAATTTGTTGTAAAAAAGTGAATGATACTCGAGTATAATATGCTAGTTTTTGCAAGAGTAATCACTGTTTTGTTTTCGTGCCGTCTCTTACCAAAGGGATTTGATGAACAGGGTTTTCAACAACTTGATGAAGGATACCCACATCGTTCTATTGCGTTTGAGTTTACAAAAAAGCCAAGTTTCAGAGATTGTGTCGAGATAATCCAGTGTCCAGCTTTCACCCTCCTTTTGTTTGTCCCTGGTCATTCTTCCCGACTATTTTCTCAGTGTGAGATGCATTTCTTTGTGTTGTAGACAATTTGAGTCTAGTTACAACCCCAGAACTCTTAAAGGAAAAATCAACATTGAGTGAAAATCAGGTATTTTTCTTTGTTAAATTTTTTTAAAACTAAAAATAGACATTTTCCATTAATAATTGCTTCCATGACAAGTTAAGAAATTGTAATAATGAAAAATTATAAATGATGGAGAGTGGTTAAGCTGTCATATTTGTTGTTCTCAAAGTTTTGAAATTTAGTATTGACATATGACAGTTTTTTGACAATTTATACACACCTAATCATAAATTGAACATTCTGTTTTGTTTTGTTTTTTAAAAAAAGGTTAACCTCTATGTATAATTTCTATTAAAAATATATTTTTCATTCGTAATAATTTATTTCTGCTACAAAATGTCGCCCATTAACAATTGTAAATTCTTATAGTATCTCCAACTTCTAGAATTTGAAAACCGACAGTAACATAGTAAGTTTGTTATTGTTATTTTATACCTTATTATTATTATTTACTATCTACGACCCAGCTTTCCAAAAAGACCCTGAGTAGCCATTCGCAAACGTTTCGGTTTGTTTTGGTTACCTCATCTTCACCCCAGTGATTTTTGTCCCCAATCTTTAACCCTTATAATGATCCCAATGTAGTAGGCAAGTAGTCGTTAGAGTACACTTAAGCTATTAAAACACTTACCGCACATTGGATCAACACTTACAGTACTTCTTTTGTTATCTGTCTTAGTGACAATTTAAAATATAGTGGAAATGGTTACGAAAAATCAATATTATCAATTAATTTACGACAAAAAAATAAAAGGATACATGTGCTATTAACTATTTAATAATCAAACTTTTTGATGGGTGTAAATACCGAACTTACATTTTTACAATACTTTTCTTGCTCTCGTGGTATTAAACAGTATGTGCCACATTTAAATGTTATATATGTTGCAACTTTATAAGTAACTCCACTGTGATACATTGCATACATCATGCGCATACTTTTTAACTAAGTTAGTTGCATATAATTTGTCTGGGAATCTTTTTCTTTTACGGCTTGTGAACTGGTATAACGAGCTCTCTGGTGCATAGAGATGACGTTGGACTAACTACAAAGTTTGTTTTATATGTAGGAGAAAATTTCTGCAAAAATATAAAATATATTTTAGTTCTCGCTGTGCTTACTTAACTGTCTTAGAAGTACCATTGGCGTGGTTGAAAGAAATTTAATAACATATTTATATAAACCTATGAAAAAAAATTAATCTGTTGCTTAAAATGAGAAAATTCATCAACAATTTTTCATAATAAACATTAAAACGTATGAATTCTAGCAAAAATATTTTATTTCTAGCTTTAATAGAAAATAACCATAATTTTACTTTAATTAATTTACCTTTAAATTTAGTTTTACATGTAAGAGACTGAAACTATTCAGTTTTATAATCAGAATAATAAATTTAAAGAAATTATGATTATCTTCTTCTTCTTAAGGTGCCGTGCATTTTTTCGTAGGCGTCCACCGTACCTCGTCTTGTCGTGAGATGTTAAATATTTAGTATTAAATAATTCTGTTTTTAGCAGCATTACAAAGCATTTTATAACTGTGGATTCCTGTCCATTGTCGAATATTGCGCAGCCATGACATTTTTTTACGTTCCAGACCTCTCCTACCCTCTATCTTCCCTTCGAGTATCAGTAGCTGAAAAGTGTATCTTTCTCCTCCTGGTATGTGCCCCAAGTATGCAGTCTTCTTACTTTTTACATAACTAAATAGTTCCCTATGCTGTAAGCCCGCTCTTCTGAGTACTTCCTCATTTCTGACCCTGTCCGACCATGATATTCTAAGCACTCGACGCAGGCACCACATTTCAAACACTTCAAGTTTGTTAATGGAACTGGCCTTTAACGTCCATGCTTCCATTCCGTACAGGAGAACAGGCCACACGTAACACTTAAGCATCTTGTATTGGAGGTTGACGTCCAATTTGCGATCAGTCAGAAACTTACGAAGCCTCAAATAAGCATTTTTGGCTTGTTCAACTCTGCACTTTATTTCATTCTCGGGGTTCCAACCCTGGTTCAGCAAATAACCCAAGTATTTGAATTGCCTGACCTGTTCGATTTCTTCTCCAGAGATATATATCTTTGCATTGGGGTAATCATTTCTACTTATAATTATTGTTTTTGTCTTCTTGATATTTATTTTCAAACCCCGAGCTTTACTTGCAAGAGTTAGATCATTTAAAAGGCATTGAAGATCTTCGATGTTATCTGCTACTATGGCTGTATCATCGGCATACCTGATGTTATTAATAAATATGCCGTTAACTTTAATACCCTTATTAGAGTCTGCCACTGCTTCTGCAAAGGCTTTTTCTACGTATAAATTGAACAGAATTACAGACCGTATACAACCTTGCCTTACTCCTTTGTTAATGAAGAAATCTTCTGTTTCGTTGAAATTTTAAAGACGTACTGTTGCTGTCTGGTTCCAATACAGATTAACGATAATTCTTATATCCTTGACATCCAATCTCAACTCTTGTAGGTATTTTATCATCAATTCGTGTTTTACATTATCGAATGCTTTCTCGTAATCGATAAAACAGACAAAAACATCCTTTCTTTGATCTAAATAATTCTGTAATAATGTTTGCATACTAAAGATTGCTTCCCTCGTGCCAAGTCCATTTTTAAAATCAAACTGACTCCATCCACTGACCTCTTCACATTTCTTAAACAATCTAGTGTAAAGTATTCTCAGGAAAAGTTTTAAATAGTGACTCATTAGGCTTATTAGTCGGTGGTCCTTGCAGAAGTTCGCACGTGGTGTTTTTGGTAGGGCGATACATGTAGATCGAAGCCAATCTTTTGGAATCTGGCCCGTATCGTAGATGTCGTTAAAGAGCTTGACAATAATGTCAAGGTTTTCTTCATTAAGTAACTTGATTGTTTCTGCGTACATATCATCTGGTCCTGGGGTTATGGATATAATTAGTCGTAAAATTCATATTTGTCCGTCCCAACAGTAGTGTTGAATGGGATTTTAAGGTTACATCAGTAATAAAAAGAGCAATTACAAAAAAAAATCTATTAAAAAATAAAGTATACTTAAAACCCACTTATGAGTAGAATGTTGGGACATTGCATCCAACCCATAAAGTATGGCTTTCCTTTTTCTTTTGAGAACAACTTAAACATCTTCGTTTACTACTAGTTTGTTCTCCAATATTTGTTATAATTTTTTGCATTGTTGTGTGCCTACCTGGACAACCAGAGACTCTTCTTTTAATTTTGGCTTTGAATCTTCCCAAACTTATCAACTGTTCAGCTATAGGTACTACATAATGAAGAAGAAGAACTTCCATTTTTTTATTCTGAATTGAATACAGATGCCATTAACAATTTGTAGAAAACTTTACGCCACCATTTAGTAGTTCTTTTGTCTAAATGATAGGTAGCAATCTTTTGATCAGCCAAATCAACCCCTCACATATAATGGTTGTAAAATACTACAGCTTCAGGGCTATTAAATGTGCATTTTTCGCATGTTTTTTATTATTTTTTTTTCAATCTGCAATGAAGATAGTGAGAGGCAGTTTATTAAAAGTAAAACTTCAATAGTGTCATGACATCTAACTGCAACTTTATCATTTACCAGTAAATCAGATGTAACTCTAGATAGCTTCTTATCAATAAATTGTGGCGTATTCTTTCTGCATTTTATGTATGAACCAACGCATGAACACTCAAGATTATTCATGTAATCAACAGTGGTAAAAAAACGATCAATACACAAATATTTTTGATTTTTAACTTTTTAACATAATGTCGCTACCACCCACTTTCCAAGAGTCCCCTCTAGTGCTGTGATTGTTAAAGTCGTATATGTAACCAGTCACTAATCACATTGTTGCCATAATTTGATATCTCTCTTGATTGGTTTGTTAGGTATGTATTGTTTAAGAGATGATCGCCTTTTGACTTTTACCATCATATCATCAATGCATTACCATTGTTGTATAATGGAGCAGCCATTAGAAGACTAGATAGAACCTGGTTCCAAGACCTTCTTCAGAACTAAACCAAAATAGAATAAGGTGAGACATAATTAGATGTCTCCCCTTCACGCGCATAACCTGTATCACATTTACAGATGCATCTAAAAACAATCTTGTGCGTTTTTGGACCCTACGCAAAACTATTTCGAGACTACTACTCAAGCTGAACAACTTGTTATATTAGAAGCATTTAAATATATTAAAACTAATTTTTTGAATGTGTTGCTTGTGTGAGTTCATTTAAAATAGGTAAAAGAAATAATAAATAAGACTTACTCACAATCAGTTATCTAGACAACCGGTCTCGCTTTCTACAATATGCAAAGCATCTGCAGGTATGTCCATACAAAGTTAATTAAATGCTGAAATATTAAAACCCATATTATGGTGTTGTCTTATAAAGATAAACAAAGATAAATAATATAAATTACAGTAATTATGCCAATAATATATGTCTGTGGGTTTTTTTTAATGAATAAACTGTGTAAGCAGACAAAGTAAGACCCACAAATTGGTATAAAAATAGTCTATTGAATTGTAATAAATTAGTAAATAAACAAAACATTACTTACATGCCGGTACACTATTAATTAATGGTTGTAAAAACATAGTTCAAACTATCCTGTATTGCTGAATGGAGAACTTTAGTTATACTATTGTAATTGTTTAACAAGAAACGTTGAAGTTTCTCGAGGAGATAGATTTTATCCAATGAATTAGAAAATAGGTGTAATGTGATTGTTTGTTAAATGAAAGTGATGTTCTGTATTATTTAATTCTTTAAAAGTTATTTATATTTATTCAAGAGATACGCTTATCAAATGTGTGTTATTAATTGAAATTTTATAATTTTTATATTAAATTGTGAGGTGTGTAATATGCCATGCAGTTCTCTATCCATCTTGTGCTTTAAGGATAGCTTAAATGGTAGTTATTAGAAAAAATATAAAATATCAGAATACTATTGAAGAAAACATTTTGCATGTCCGAAATAGTTTTTGAACGTTTAGTGGAATCAGTGAACAGACCAGCGGTTTTCCTCATTATATACCTCTAAATATATATATATATATATATATATATATATATATATATATATATATATATATAATCAAGGATTTCCACAGTTTTCACTGTATTCCTTCACTCAACCGTTTTCTCCAATTTTTCCTGTTTAGCCAGTCCCCTTCCTGTAGGTTTCTTCTTCTCATTACTTCGTCCACATCATCTCTAAAAGATCTTTGGGGTCTGCCTCTCTTTCTTCTTCCAATCGGGCTCCACTCTGTTATTCTATTTATTCACCGATTTTGGTCTGCTCTTCTGACATGTCCGTACCAGGTTAACCTCTTCTGTTCGATGTAGTCTATTATGTCGGTGTTCATTCCCATTCTATTCTTAATTTTCATATTATTTATTATATCTCTTCGTGTTACTCTGCAGCTTCTCCTTAGGAATTCCATCTCTGTTGTTCTTCTTTTGTTTTTGGTTTTCTTATTTATTGTCCAATTTTCACACCCATAAGTGAGGATACTTCTTGTCATGGTATTATATATTTTTTCTTTGTTTTCATGCTGATGTTTTTATCCCACAGTACCGGATTCAATTTTCGTATGCAGTCTCTTGTTTGTCCTAGTCTATTTTTTATATCTTCCTCCGTTGTTCCTTTGTTTGATATTATGAAACCTAAATCCTTATACTTGTCTGTTCCTTTGATTTGTTTACCTTCGTCTATTTCCAGCTGTTTTATTTCTGTATTCTCCGTTGTTGGGTATTCAGTTTTCTTTATGTTTATTTCCATCCCATTCTTTGTATATTCCTGCTCCAGTTTTCTCATCATAAAACTGAGGTCATCCTCGTCTTGTGCGATCACTATTTGGTCGTCAGCAAAACTTAGCGTATATAGATATTCGTTCGTTCTTTTCCATGGTTTCAGGGTTCCAGGAATATTTTGAACAGGGTGGGGGATGTCGAGCAGCCCTGTAGTAGTCCCTTTGTTGTTTTAAATGGACTGCATATTCTATTGCCCGTTTTGATAGCTACTTTGTTATTCTTGTAGAGTGCTTTTACCGCGTTTATTAATCTTCGTGGAATTTCGATGTCTTCCATTGCTTCCCATAGCTTGGTTCTAGGTATTGAGTTATATGCCTTCTTAAGATCAACAAAAGCCAGATGGACGGATCTGTTTTTGGCCATTCTTTTTTCTATTAGTTGTTCGACCGTGTAAATGTGATATAAGCATGCTTTCTCCTGCCTGGTCTTCTCCGATTTTATCTTGTACATATATTTCTAGTTTTTCCTTTATGATCTTTCCATACAGTCTGTCTATAGACGATATAATGCTGATTCCCCGATAGTTTTTGCAATTTTTTCTATTTCCTTTCTTGTATGTTGATGTCATATATGCTTGAGTCCATTCTGCCGGTAAGTCTTCTCCATTCAGTGCTCTCTCAAACATTTTGTTTATCATACGGAATAACTTTTCCGATCCGTTTTTTATCAATTCATTTGGTAATCCGCTGGGACCTTCTGCTTTTTTGTTCTTTAAAGTTTTGATCGTTCTTTTTACCTCAGCTAGGCTTAATTCGATTTCGTCATGTATGTAGATTTCTATTCCGTCTATTTCTGATTCTTTGAATTCGGGGCGGTCTTCGGTTAGCAATTTTTTAGACACCTCTAAATAATTGTACATATAGTGGCTCTCAGGATATTGCCAAGATTTTTTCTCATCATTTTGGCTCAATTGATCAGGTATCATCCACACATTAGGCTAGTTCACAGGAATCTTTTAATTTTTTAGTAAGAAGGGAAGTAGGTTTCAAGCTTAGTATAAAAAACTTGAAGCCAAAAAAAGGTCACTAGTAGTAATAATATTCCTGCTTACATATTTAAAGGGTGTTCTAATATATTTTAAAAACCATTATTACATCTCCTATTTAATATATCTCTTAAAACGAACAGCTTTGCAGACAAACTCAAAAAACTACCATTACTGTAGATTTTAAGTCAGGTAATAGAAATAATATAAAATACTATCGTTCTATAGGTAACCTTAATTTCCTGGCAAAAATATTTAAATTAATTCTGTATAAATATGAATATAATGAAAAATTTTTCAAATAAATTTGCTCCAGAACATCATGGTTTCTTGTCTGGGATATCTACAACTAGTAACTTTTGCATTATCTCTAATTTTGCTTGTAAGGCAATAAATAATAAACTTGATCAGTTTTTACTAATTTTATAAAAAATTTAAAAAGCTTAACCCTTAACCTTGAATTAGTAAGGTAAGCAATGGAAAGCTATTTTCAAGCCATCACCAGCATCAATCTGCGGTTTCGCCATGACCTTTCACTTTTGACGAACCGACACTGCTAAAAATCATTAATAATTGATAGTTTAATTTGTACAGTAGACCGCACTAATATCACTGGCGTTTACCATCCCTATGGGACGGGGATTCGGGTGGGATATAGGGTGCAGAGGGTCTTCGCAGGGAGATGGTACAGTGTTTCACAAACCGCCGCTTTTCATTTATTCATAAATCATTTAATTATTAATACATCACTTGAAAGGTCTATTGATCAGATGAATAGTGCCAGTAGATATATTAATTGCTTTCATATAGACAGGATCATGACAATCATATGTATGTACGTGATTTAAATATTTCGTTTTACTTTTTATTGATTTGGTATGTTCATATAGGAGCATGATGAGATAAAATAATATATTAGGCTTTTAACGTCTTTATACGGTCCTGTAAGGTCTTTCAAGGTCAAATAAAAATGTCAAATAACAATAAATCCGGAAATTAACTATTATAAATTTTATAAAAATGGTATTTACGTAAAAAACGTAAACGTAAGTGTCGCTAATATTAGTTTTTTATAATTTATAACTTACACTTTTTTATAGTACTTACAGTTTTGCCATAAACTAAACAATAAACTTTGTCCATATCCATAGAAGGGTTACTCCAAGTAGCGACAATAGTTATTTTTGGTATGTTAAAATTAAAATAGTTAACCCTTTGTGCCCGGAGTTAATATGTTCTTTTTAATACTAATTTTTTTGGTTGATTTATGAACCGGTACACATAATAAGAGATTTTTTTATAGAAAAAAAGTTTTTTTATTTAGTTTTTTTCAAAAACATGTGGTTTCATAAAGTGACCACTAGGAAATTAGACCAAAATCAGAATCAATTCTTTTGGTGAAATTTATAAAAACAATTGTTTTTTTCACTTAACCCTACAGCAGGCGCGCCGACTACTGTTTCATAACCGGGCGCGCTGTGTATTTTGTACACAAAACACATTTTAGTTTATTTTACTAAATTTAGTGCGTTTTAACAAAGTGACAACCACGATTTACAAAAATAGTTTATTGTTACATAAAATAATAAACATAAATCATGTACCTATGGGTTACTTCACTCGATTTCTTCTGATTGCTGCCGTTCATTGTTCTTACATTTTACGCAGGTAATTGTGGTTTCTGAATGCATTTTATATACAAATATTCTACATAGCCCACATCTAACTGTTGTGCTGGAATTTTTTAAGCCTGGACATATTGTACAACGTCCACGTTTTCTAGAGCTTTGCACTTCTGTTCTAGTAGGTTCTTCAGATGATGAATCTGATGAAATCTATGAAATATCTAATGAAATATATTTCATTAGAAAACCTTGAATATCCTGAGGAAGATATCGCATTGTCGCTCGTTCTGAAAGATGTACTTTCATTAAACTCAAGCTTAAATTCTTTAGAAAAATTCGGCAACATATTTTGGGATTTGTTTTATTGGCACAAAACAACACCTGCGCGTTGATAATTGCGATATCCATTATTAGAGAAAAAATATAATTAGTGGCCATCTTCTGGTTATTTTTTTTACAGAATATGATGCACAC
Organism: Diabrotica balteata; assembly: GCA_918026665.1. Lineage (NCBI taxonomy): Eukaryota > Metazoa > Arthropoda > Insecta > Coleoptera > Chrysomelidae > Diabrotica > Diabrotica balteata. Next base: position 168,469,222 of record OU898277.1, read on the forward strand.
ATTTGGTCAATAGTGTACACACCGCCTTTTGTGGCAATATAATCTAGAATAATTTCTGGTTTTTTAGTTTCGACGTCTACGGTGGCAGTGTCATGCATCGTGGATAAAAATATGACCAACTTACTTTTTTTTGGAACAAATTAAACCAAGACTTTCAATTTGCTCTGGTATGCTGGGTACAAAACTTTCGGTAAAGGGTGCAGTTGTAGTAAAAAAATTGCATTACTCGTCTATTTGAATTTTTGATTTGGAGCTGCCTCAATGTCAGCATCGTCGTCATTCTCACTGTCGCTATTATTTGATATGACTTGAAACTCGTTATCCTTAAACTCATCTAATTCATCCTCAGATGGAGCCCCTGAAGTGACAGACTCTAAATCTGATGGTATTTCGTCAATCAAAGCATATGCCTCGTCTGAGTCCAACTTTCTAATGTCCATGACCAACACCTGAAGTAAAACAAAAACAGAGATGTAGGCATATCGCACCGACCTGGTGGTTACATAAAGGAACGGCATAACAAACAGAAATAACAAAAAACTTACCGAATAAATTGCTGATTTCAAATAAAATATATTGTTTGTCGTTCTTCACTTCATAACACTCGTGACTTATACAAAGCAACTGTCGATTAGTGTGTCTGAACAGTAAAATAATACGGCGGCAAGATTTGTATGAAGTGGGGATATACGCAGAAATGCACTCCGACAGTGTGGTTCCAAGCAATCACTTCTAGGCCGTTAACAAAAATTATTTTATTTGTGGTATCTTCATGGAACCACTAGGCCCCAAAGGGTTAAGATAGTTCAAACACTCCTGATCATGGAAGCTGTGCAAAGGCGGAGTCAAATTCACGTAACGGCAGAAAGGTTTTATTGTAGGTGAAAATATATAGTGCATACATAGTACAATGCGTTTCGCATGGAAGTGGGGACTAAACCAAATTTCGTCTATTGCGCCGTCATCAGAAGTGCTTGCACTATTCTTAAGAAATTAAACAAGCTTGACTGATAATGCTTAGGTCTTCATGTTCGCTTTTGGGAACAAAATTTTTAAATTTCTCTTTTATTACCGAAATATAATCGGTTACCTGCTACAACAATACCAAGAATATTAGGTAGTATCTGTAGGTACTATCGATAATATTAAAGAACGAAATATCAAAATAAAATGAACATTGGAATTTCCAGTTAGTAAGTCTTACCAGTATCTACGGCTACATAAATAGTAGTTAAAATGCGCAATTTGAAATGAATTGACCTTTATGCATTAAATTTTTTGTATAAATAGGTATGCAAAATTTCAGATATTCTAATAATAATCCCCTCAGTATGCAAGTCTGTGCATTTTTCATATTTGCCTAAATCTAATCATAACCAATAATACTAAAATTTTGTAAAAATATGTAGACTGCAAAAAAAAACTATAAAAGTTATACAAAATTAATACTTACAAAATAAGATTCGGTTTAGATTGTTATTTCTGTATAGGTCATCGTATCTTATTGAATAACTTGTTACGCTTAGCCAAAAATAGGTTTCTAATCTCTAAAAAAGTGTTTTTGAAAAATTTTTTAAAACTTGAGAAAATAGTATTTTAAACATAATTCAAAAGAGTCCTTAAACATTTTTTTTTTCTTGTTAAATAATTTTTTAACAGTAACATGTTACAAAGTGCGTTAAAAAGCAGTGAGGTCATGAATTCGTTACAGTTTCACGTAGTAGGTGAGAGTAGCCAAAGTGCCGCATTAAAATTTTCATATTTAAACTTTTCGCGAAAGGTAGTTGCCAAAGAACACCCGGTGGGACGCCGCCGGCAGCAGCACAGCGATAAGAATTTACAGCAAGAAGGTCACAATGGAAGAATCCTTGTTGTCTTATCTGTTCATGGGTAACATTTCAAGGAAAAATAAGAAATATTGGTAAATTTACAAATTAAAGAGAGTCTGTTTGCTTTCGTCATTAGCGGTTCGATTTTGCAAATTTAAATAATTAAAAGTAATAAAATATAAAAATAATATGAGAAAAGGCAGTAAATATTTGATTTCACGCAAACAAATCCTATGTATCTCTTGATACGTATTTCGACCTAATAGGTCTCGTCAGAAGAGCTATTCATAGGGCTTCTCAACGTGAAAAATCAATATTTTCTGCCTTTTAAGAAGCAACAATAACATGGCTTCAATACGGACGCAATAGCGATATCTAATTACAACAATCGTAAGATAGTTTTGAAACACAATTCAGATTTCTGCTTTATAATCTGAGCCTTCTAAAGATTGCAAGGCAAATAGACGTTGATAAAAGATGTTAAAAGAGACATGGGGAATCTAAAATTTGCATCCCACATGTACAAGAAGCACAATTCGCTAAGGATTTCTCGTTAGTTGTAAAAGACATGTCGTGGAATGCAAATTTTAGATTCCCCATGTCTCTTTTAACATCTTTTATCAACGTCTGTTTGCCTTGCAATTTTTAGAAGGATCAGATTATAAAGCAGAAATCTGAATTGTGTTTCGAAACTATCTTACGATTGTTGTAATTAGATGTCGCTATTGCGTCCGTATTGAAGCCATGTTATTGTTGCTTCTTAAAAAGCAGAAAATATTGATTTTTCGCGTTGAGAAGCCCTATGAATAGCTCTTCTGACGAGACCTATTAGGTCGAAATACGTATCAAGAGATACATAGGATTTGTTTGCGTGAAATCAAATATTTGCTGCCTTTTCTAATTTTATTCGGATTTACTCTGTGTGAGTACAAGAAGCACAATTCGCTAAGGAATTCTGCTTAGTTGTAAAAGACATGTCGTGGAATGCAAATGTTAGATTCCCCATGTCTCTTTTAACAACTTTTATCAACGTCTGTTTGCCTTGCAATTTTTAGAAGGCTCAGATTATAAAGCAGAAATCTGAATTGTGTTTCGAAACTATCTTACGATTGTTATAAAAATAATAATTTAACCCCTATAAAATTGTTGTTCCTTAAAATACGTTTGTAGGTGGGAAATTGTACAGTTTGCGAAAAGATTTATTTAAAAAATACACATATATGGATGACAAAACTAATTTAGGTCTCAACTACACAGCAAATGAAATGATTTAAAACATTTTTTGGGAATAAAAAGACTTAACAATAACTAAATATAATCTTAGTTCGTTTTTCTTCTTTTTTGTTAATTAAAACGATCGTCTTTTTTAATTTTTTTGAACATCAGGTTAATGTGGTCCTTCATTTCTCAGCCAATTTCGTCTGGAACACCAAAGTTTCCCGTTTTTAGTTTTTAAATATCACAGCTCGAGATGCCTTTACTGTAAAGTTAGCTATTAGAGCTCTTCCAAAGCGAAGCCGAAAATTCCTGGTGGAAAGTATTTTTTGATCATGAATTCTTGTGTACATAATATATACATTAAACACACCTGTATCTAAAAGAAAGAAGAACAATCTCATTCACGATTTTCTAGACCTCCTACGTATGGGATATGATTCCCTAAAGTGATCAACAACCAAAGATGTGTGTGGAACATTTTGGCACAATTCAGTTACAACGTTGTATCCCAAGCCATCATTGTCAATGTCTTTAGTTTTTGCAGTGTAGATAATAAACTAGAAGCCTTTGAGATGTGGTTATATCGTAGAATGCACAGAATATCATAGGTTCAACACATTTTAAACAGAGAAGTCATAAACAGAGTAGGTCAAGGTAAAGGTGACTTAACAAAGATGATAAAAAAGAAAAAACTCGAATATCTGCGGCATATAATAAGAGGAAGCAGATACAGGATAATGCAGTTGATACTCAATGGAAAGATCGACGGAAGAAGGGTAATTGGTGGAAAGCAATACTCATGGTTTCGAAACCTTCGTCAATGGACTGGTTTATCAGCAGATGAAATATTACATGCCGCGCAAGATCGAGAACGATATCAGCAAACCGTTATGGAAGCTACCCACGCCTAAAACTTGGGCACAGTACGCAAAGAAGAAGAAGAAGATAACAAACTGGTACAGATACCCAGTAATAGCATCACACTTTGACTAAATTTCATAAACATGCTTAATTGGATTCTTAAGCATACTCTATTTGATAGAACTACGCCCTTTAAATTTCACCATACATTCATCAATAGAAAATCGATTTCCAGGATTGGCTTGTTATTTGAAAATTTTAATTAGTCTATCTATAAATGGTCTAATCTTATATAGTATGTCAAAGTAAGGTGAACCTCTCTCTGCAGCTGCTGTCATTTAGATGGATATTTTCTATAAATTTTCCGAACCTGGTTATTATGACAAAATGATTACTTGGCCATATAAATCTTTGTCTGCAGTCCTATTAAAATAGAAACACGTAGCAATTCCTTCATTTCTTCTTGGCTAGGGATTTTGTAATTTTTGCTGTCTTTTGTACAGCAGATAAATTCATTTAAGCAACAATTTCTTCTATTAGATCACAAGAAAAAAAATTCTCAAAATAAAGATTGGTTTGCTTTTATATGTGAATTGAATATTAAACTGTAAAACAGACTGAATTTTTGGTATTTCTGGAACAACTGTTTTAGAGATCCATTGTAAAGCAAATTTATATATTGTTCTGAAGCTATTTTCTTGTGGCATTTTAGATTAATTACTATTTAACTGGAAATAAGCCACAATTAAAGATAAAAATACGTTTATTGGCGTTTCAATTTCCACTTCGGAAATCGTTCTCAAATTACAAACAGTGTATTTTGAGAACGATTTCCGAAGTGGAAATTGAAACGTCAATAAACGTATTTTTATCTTTAATTGTGGCTTATTCCCAGTTAAATAGTAATTAATTTAAAATTATATAGTTAGCGTAACACTAAACTCTGTTCTACTAAGGTACTTAAGTTTTTTTGTAGGTCATTCTCAGATGTTTTTCAGTTGTGAAATTAACATCAACGGATGTAGAAGAAACAGCTTCATTAGATTCACTAAGCAATTGCTTAATTCTGCTATCAATAACATCTCTATCTAGGGAAATTGGACAGCTAGTATTTAGCTTACCCAAACAATTTATATCAAAAATATAATAATTACTTTGTACTTAGCAGAATTTTTGGAGCCGATTCACCAAATAATTTGCAAAATTTTAATAAAAATCAACTTCTAGCAACAAGAAATATCATAACCCATTAACATATAAATGTCGATTGTAAAATTCAGATCCGTCAAATAACTCTCAGAATAGTTGGTGTATTTATCTATGAAAACAAATATTATCACAAAATTCAACATTCTGTGTATTAACAGTGACAATCGAAATTTAACGGCAAAGTAAAATGGATAATATGTTCCCGTTGTCTTACTAAGGGTCAAAGCTATATTTTGGTGTTAGCCAATATTAGTGTTAAAGCATAGTTTGGTATGAAACTATGGAATTTAAAAGAGAAAATTGTAGAGAAATGTTTGAAGTTATACTTCTATACGCGCGTTTGAGGTTGGAAATTTGTACGGGAGTGAATCGACAAAATCATTACATATGTAAGATATGGGTAGGGGAGAGACAGAAGATATATTTTCTCTCTCTTTCTCTCTCGAGAATAAAAATGTTCCTTTTGTACATATATTTAATATTTATTAATATTATTCGTTTTTTATTAATATTATTATCATGGTAAATTATACATATGCGTAAGTAAGTTATGTATGTTGTCAGTTTTGTATTTTTATATTAATAACAAAATAAACAATGAATTTTACTACAGAGTATGTGTAATTTTTGCATTCAACTCCTTATATACATATATGAAAATAAAAATATATATTAATTTTCATTAAAATATTGATTCAATCCTTCAGTTACCATACTCTTATTACAGGTCAAATGTTTACATACAGCAAACGGTGCACCATATACCTATATACCTAATTATTTTTCTCTTTCTGATCTCTCTTAAATTTAGCATTACATATGTGATGATTGTGCAGATTGACTTCCATATAAATTTGTAACGGCGAACGCGTGTATAGAAGTATAATTTTTACCGGCAGTCCAACTGGACAGCCACACCCGTTTTTTTTTCTTATAAGGATAATTTATTTTACTAGCTAGCAATATTATCAAAACCATCATTCTAAAGAATATTAATTCTATATGCAATCATATTCATGAATCCTTCAGCTATGATTTTTACATTTGGCCTTTACCGTTTATTATTAAACGAATAATTATAAAGAGTTCGTCTCTTGTAATATGTTTTGACAAAGATAAAAAACTGCCTCTTGTTATTTGTTAGAAACTCCTTTTTTCTGTTCAATTTGGTTTAAGATATATGGAATATTTGTATGGCAAAAGACGTAAAAGCAGTAAATTTCCCTAATGGCTTAAGTATATAGGTAATGTAAAGCATCAGAAAAAGTCATTATATTGTTGCAATTAAAGATATAGTTTGAATTTTTTTGTAAATGGACTAGTAATATCGATCAAATTTTATTATTAGGATATTAAGTAAATATATTATTATATTGGGGCTTACACTTATAAACACGGTAAAAAGTTTGATTGGTTGATATCTTAACCATTGGTTTTAAGATTGATCAGGTTTGCTAGACCCGATCATAACATTTGTAATTATATAGAAATATTTATATGTCATATTTATTGTAAATAGTATCGCTGTCTCTAATTTGTGTGTCCCGGCTTTTTCCAAGGCGATATTAAATAGTAGGCAGGCTATCCATTATCCCAATGGTTCTAGAATTATTCTCTAAATATATGCCGTCACTGTCTTTTAATTTAGCCATTGTCATTTTCGTTGAACCGGCGTAGGAGGCAAAATGTTCAGCAATATTTTCTAGAACTGGAAATCGGCGGAACTTTTATATGGAAAGCTGCGAAATAAGTGGGTCTAGTCATCACGAAGACAAGTCTTTGGAAGTCATATTTTTAAACCTATTTACGATTTCACATACCTTGGCTAGGTAGTAAATAATACTAACAAAACAAGCGAACAAATTAAAGAAAAATAAACCTGACAATCAGAGCATACTTTGGAGTTCAAAAACAATTCCACTCAGGAAACAACAAAAGAATAACGAGAATTATTATATTCAAAACACTGCTGAGGCCGACCATCACGTATGGGGCAGAAACATGGACACACACAAGGGTGAAACACTTTTGGGAATATTCGAGCCTAAAAAAATTCCGCAAAATATTTGGACCTACAGACAACCAAGGACAGTGGCGCAAAAGATATAATATTGAATTATACTAACTCTTTGTTCGTACATAGAGTATTCTTGTGGTATTTAAACCTTCTAATATTTATTTTTTTGGTTTTCTTATATAAACTTTCAAATCTGTATTCTCTTATATGAGGAAAGATCGGCAACACCGTGTCTATATTTGTGACCGTGGACCAGTAGCAGATACACTTCAGTCGGCAGTGTCCCGTGGCACGTTAAATTATTTATGTTGCCTGGCTCTGTAATGCGACAACATATATTTTACATTTTGTTGAACTGCACCAACACTTAACTAGCAGCAGATATTTTTATGAATTTTAGAAGTATCCTTCGATAAAAGACATGCAAAACATAAAATTTGCAGTGGAAGGTTCTGGTTTATATGGCGCCGCATGTCTAAAAATCAAAACAAAATTATTCAGTTTATACAAAGAAAAAAAAATGCTTTTAATTTAAATAAAAAAAATTGTTTGTTTATAACATTAAGGCGTAAATTGTTTAAATAATATTTTATTGTATACTTTATGGTCCTTCCATTATAAAAATAAACAATCAAACAAACAAACAAGGCCATCGTACTGGAAAAAGTAATTTGAAAGATCCACATTGATATGAGTGGTACATATGACATCGACATAATTCTAAGGTACAGTTTGTCAAAACTAGGAACGACTTTGAGAAACCTACAATGGGCACGTCCACTTGATACACCGTAAAATTGCTAGAAATTATCTTAGCAAAAGAAGTAAAGTTGAGCTGTAAATTACCTTTAAAAATCAGGTAGGCAAGTTCCAACGATCATCCATTTGTTTTGAAATTTTCGAAATTTTTAAAAATTTCGAAAGTGGTTCATTTGACGAATAATACACAGAGTTCATGACTGGAGCTATTTCGTCATTCATAAGTTGCTACACGATAATTGGAATGGTAGAAAAAATCACTCGACCTCAGTGTCGAGTGACACTGAGGTCGTCACTCGACACTGAGGAGTAGGCAGATTAAGACCTCAGTGCCGAGAGACAGTTCTTGTATTCATAATACAGAAAACGGTACTGTTGCGTTTCGAGTGAGGGGAGTAGGCAGATTGAGACCCGAACTCGAACCAACCGTATCCCTCTTGATAATGGCTCCAAAATGGGAGCCGAAACGTCGAGCATTAAATTCTCAACGCGGTTCTTCTGACAGGTCTGTCAGAAGTAAACAGCGAATGTTTTGTTAATACAGTAACAGGTGGCGTTATGTGCAAACATAATCATTCATTAAAAAAATGGAATATAATACAATTAATTTTAAATGTAAATAACAAATAAATTTTAAAATTATTTTATTTAATTTAAATTTTATATTAAATTTATTTAAATTTAATAAAAATATTATTTAAATTTTAAAAATATAAAAAATATAGGTAGTATGAAGCTTTGATATAATTCAATTCATGATTTCATGATGATTATTTGAAAGCTATTTAATTTTTAAATATATTAAGCCAACCTAACTTATTTAATTTTTTTTTTTCAAATTTTATTATATCCTTTCAAAAATTTAAGAAAAAGGATTTAAATTATTTGAATGCGTGCAGCAGAATCAACAGTTAAATGTGAACCATAGATTATATTAGCAAAAATTAAAGACTTTTTTATTGACTAAAAACAGAATAAACAAAAAAAGTAAAGAATATAGGCAATAAGTAACATAATAAGCAATACAATTGAAAATATTAAAAGATTAAATAAAAATTGATAGACAATTTAGCGTTAATCAACAAAATTATTTTACATTATAACAATATTTCAACTTCTCAGTTAGGATACTAAATAAACTGTACATCCAGATTTCGAAAATTAAAAATCTCATAAAAATATTTTACATTCAACTTTTCAAACCATCTGTTGATTTGATTTAAAAAATCACTTAAAACCTCTTCGAAACTCTTCCACTTTGCCAACATATTACCCAAATTCCTGTATTCGCAGATTGACCCAGTTATCAGTTTTGCGTTTGCTCTGAAAATGTTTTCTTATCAGAATCCCTACTTAACTGAAAATTCCTTCTCGTCCTCCCACAGAAAATACTTTAAAAAAGATAATATTTGCATACTTTCTCCAACAAAATTTCCCTTTACTAAATTTCTTTGCAGTAATAAAAAAGTTTCGCCTAACCCTATATATAGAAGAATTCCAATAAAAACTTGCCTGATAGGCGAATATATTGTTACAGTTATTACGTCTTGATCCGAAGAAAATAAGGTAGAAAGAAGTTTGGTGAGTTTTGAGGGAGTTGCTAGGAGTTTCGTTGGGAGTTTTGGCAGCCAGATTTCTCGCTTGATATTCTAATTTAAAGTTATAAAATGCAGTTGCTGCTTTGGATGCTTTCGGGCTATTTTCTTAGATTTATGATTTTCTCGAGGAAATGCGACATGGCTTGCATAGGCAGAGATCTCTGCTCGATAGCAGCTCGTTTTTCACGAGTATTTGGCATTTAATTTACTTTTCTATCTACAAATATAATAAAATTTGTTTAGTGTTATGGAATTTTTATAATTCAGGTAGATTTTATTTGTTGTAGATTGCGCACGATACTTTTGCATATGTAAAACCATATTTTTATTGATATTTCTACTAAGATATTATAGATTCTACCCTATTACTGATTAATTATTGTTATTTGCTACTTTATAAATAAGTAATTGCCAGCTGGAAGAAACCAGTTTCTAAATACAAAGTTTTTAAATTTTTTTAAATAGAATTTTAAGATGATTATTTGCTATACAAATTGCTAAGTATAACATTAAAATAAGAATAATAAATCAAGTTTTAAATGAACGTTACTTCAGGCAACTTTATACCATCACGCCACGGAACTACCTCAGGTTAGTATAAATAGATTTCATTGAAATGGGGGTACACAAATAAAGATCTTATTATAAAATCAGTGCCAGATGATTCTAACGAAAATTAATTAGATAAGGATACCAAGTACTATTAATTATACTTATTTTTGATGATGAGGGATTTTTAAATTTATCACTTCTTCTTCTTCTTAGTCGTTAACCTGATGCAGGTATTGTGATATCATGAAGCTATTAGCCAATTTTTCCAATGTCCCTCCACGTTTTTCTATCTTTTGCCATTCTAGCACATTCTGACAATGGAGCGCCAATGGTAGCAACAATATGGTCCGTGTATCGTGTGGGAGATCTACCTCTATTTCTTTTGTCTTCTACTTTTCCCTGAATGGTAAGTTTTTCAAGACCAATTCTTCAAAGCACATGTCCAAAATAGCTTATTATTTGTTCTGATATTTGTGTTCTTAGTCTTTTCTTTATGTTTAGCTGCTCCAGTAGGGATTCATTTGTTCTTCGGGCCACCCATGGTATTCTCCGCATTCGTCTTCAGCAGTACATCTCAAATACATCTATGTTCTTTTTGTTTTTCTCTGTAAGGGTCCGATGCATAAGTAAAAACTAAAAAAACTAGCCTTCTTACTAGTCTCATTTTTGTATCGGTAGTTATTTCATGGCTTCTTGCGATTGCTGACCGCCGCTTTATTTCTTCAGTACAGCCTCCTTTGTTGGTTATTAATAAGCCAGATACACAAATTTATCTACAACAGCGATATTGTTTATCATGACCAGATGATTTTGATTGTTGTTAGCTCTGTCAATTATCATGATTCTCGTTTTATCTCTGTTTTTTTAAGGCCCATCGTTAAGCTTACGTCTTCTATCGGTTGTAGTAGGTGAATCAATTCAGCTTCAGAACTAGCGAGGATACTAGTATCATCTGCATATCTCAAGTTGCAAATCTTTTTCCCGCCAATGGTGATGGCACTGTCCCAGTCCTCAGTAGCTTTCCGCATTATCCATTCACCATAGATGTTAAATATAATTGGGCTTAGTATGCAGCCTTGTCTCACGCCTTTTGTGACCCTAAAACTATCGGTTAGTTCCCCATTTATTTTAACTCTGGTTAAATTGTTATTCTACAGGCTTTTAATTAGCAGTATCAGATGATTGGGGACTCCCATTTCAGACAAAACCTGCCACATGTTACTCCAGTTGACCAAATCTAAAGCTTTACTATAATCTATGAAGCACAAATATGTTGTGATGTTGAATTCTCTGGATTTTTCTACAATCTGCCGTACGTTTAAAATTTGTTTTCTAGTACCACGTCCGGGGACGGAACCTGTTTGTTTCTTCACAATGTTAGGTAGTAAAAAGGGCTTTATCCTCTCGAGAATTATGTGTAAGAGTATCTTACTGTAATGCGCAATTAGAGCAATTGTGCGATAGTTGCTACATAAATCTTTCGCTCCCTTTTTATGTATGGGATTATATAGTGATTGTGTCCAGTCCTCAGGCCATTTACCTGTCTCCCACACTCTTTGACAAATTTGATGTATTATATCCACTCCAACGTCATCTAGGGCCCAAATCATTTCAATAGGTATGTTATCTGGACCGGCAGCTTTCTGACTTTTTTGCCTCATAATTGCTGTTTCAACTTCAATTTTGAGTACGTCAGGTTCCGTCGCGAAACTGGCATCCTCTTGTTGTGATGGGACGTCTGTGCTTTCCTCCATCATCAGTCGTCCGCAGTATTCTTTCCATCTGTGTAAAATATATTTTTTAGAAGTGAGTAGAGTTTTGTTATCATCTTTGATAGCAAGGTAGTTTGGTGTAGAGGAACGTGTTATCTGCTTTATTTTTTAAACTCTGTTTATGATCTCAGTTTTGGTTTTATGCTCTTCTATTTTCATGCAGATTTTGTTCAAGTGTGTGTTCTTGTCCTTTTTGTAGTCGTCGTCTTATTTGACCGTTCAGCGCTTTATAGACCTCTTTATCACTTTCACTGTTCAGTCCTGTGGCTTTTAACCACTTCCTCTCCTGTATTTTAGTCCACGTGGAGTCTGTTATCCATTGTTTCCTTCTTACTTCTCTATCACTCTTAATCTTTTTCTCAGCATTATGTAATATGGATTTTGTTTTTGTCCATAAGCTGTTTAAGAACTCTTCTGGATTTAACGATTGTTTGAGGTCACATAGCTTTTGCATTGCGGTTTTTTTTGTACGGATCGTTATATCTTAGATGCCAAATTTATCACTAAAGCTATGTTAAAACAAGAAATGATTTTTAGTGTCTATATTTAAAATTCATGGAATATAGGAATACATAAAAGCGTGGTTGTTCAGAATAAATTATTAAACTAATAAAATGTTTTATTTTATTGTTAAGTTGTCCATCAGACCCGGTTTTCACAGTTATTGTTGTAGTTTGTTTATACTTCCATAAAATCTGTCAACCAAATGATCATTTACGTTGAGAACTAATAAACAACGATTATTAAGGCGGTAATACACGCCGCCTTTATTTCCTGGCACAAACCATTAAATTTACTATTTTCTTAACCCGTTAAAGAGAATTCATGCTTTCACAACGTACTTCTCGCTCTTTTCAAAAAACGGAATACCTGTCTAATAAAAGAAGACGGATTATTACCTCTTTATATCTAGATTTTAAAAGCCATCAACAAATTATATACCTTCAGGTAACATCTTTAACGATCTAAGTTTTTCTCAAACTATTTCTAAACCATTTAAGTTCAGAGTTGATGTTGATAGTGAGGGGCCATGGCTGTCAAATGTTAGAAGAGGCCATGAAGTGTTTAAAATAAATTTTCATGCAGAGTAAGTAATGTGAGAGAGTTTTTTAAATAATTAGGAAATATATACATTCTTTCTCAGCAAAAAAAAAATACTAAAATTAAAAATATAAAAATTAGAGAGAAAAAAGGAAGTACGAACAACAGAAATATGAAAAAAGGAATAGGCAACAGTCAAGTGGTCTCGCATTTTACAAATCAGTATTAAACGAAAAGAAAGGCTTCAGACCTAGATGCGTATCTGTACTCAGAAAAAATGATGAATTAATAACAAATAAAACAGAACTGCTCCAAACATGGCAAGAATATTTCAAGACTTTACTAAACATACATCAAGAGGGAAAACATGGAGAAAATATATATTTTGGGGTAGACCTACCGGTAGAAGATCCCAAAATAGATGAAACATTGCAACCAATTAACAAATTGAAGAACGGAAAAGCTTCAGGCTCTGAAAATATACTGGCTGAATTCGTTAAGTACGGAGGAGAAACTCTACATAGACAAACACACAAACGAATAACACTTATATGAAAAATACCAACAAAACGGCACGAAAGTGTAACACTCCTCATCCATAAAAAGGGAGACAAAACCTAGTGCTCTAATTATAGAGGCATCTCCCTACTTAATACGGCATATAAAATCTTATCGAACATCCTTTTAAGTAAGCTGACATTGTTTGTAGAAAATTTCATGGGAGAATACCAAGCCGACTTTAGAATACATAGATCGACCATAGATTAGATCTTGACTCTAAGACAGCTGCTTGAAAAAGGATGGGAATTCAATAGAACTATCCATATTCTCTTCATGGATTTCCGGCAAGCGTACGACAGCATTAAAAGGTATCAGATGTGGAATGCAATGGCAAAACTTTTAATTCGACGAAAAAGGCTCCACGAATGCGATGGAGAGAAAACATATGGTCAGATCTAAGAACAATGGGGCTACCCACTGACCCAACTATTGTGGACGACCGTTTAAGATGAAAGCAAGTTGTGCAGTCAGCAAAGACCCACCCCGGGTTGTAGTGCTACGAAAAAGAAAAAAAAAAAAGGAAAACTAAAATAATAGTCGTCAATTCAACTGATAATAATTACTACCATAATTTTTGTACCATATACATATCAGTGTATGAAAGCCGTGTCACCAATACGATCATTTTTTTATTATTCTGCAGGTACTTGTCTGCAGGGAATAATTTCTCACCATTACGATTTGAATTTTATATAGCAAGACCTACAGTAGGAACAATATTTCGAAAAACCTGTAAAGCCATTTCAAAATGTTTAAAAACAATCGAAATGCCGGAGCCTACTATGGAAATGTGGTCTTAAATTGCTGATAATGTATACAGAAGGAACGATTTCCCAAACTATTTTATCGCAATAGATGAAGGATGTACGAAACACGGCGATGTATGAATCATCGAAAAAGTGGATCGAATTTTTTCAATTACAAGAAACATTTGTCTGTAGGTTTAATGGCTGTGGTCAACGCTGACCTGAATTTTATTGCCATTGATGTGGGTGCCACATAGGGAGACTGTACCGTATTTCGAGACAGTTAATTAGAAATAAAACTTTACTAAGGTTAACTAAATTTAACACCATCTCAATGTTTTAAAAAAATACGGACGAAAATCCTCAACCTCTCATAATGGTTGAAGATAAGGCATTCAAGATTTCAACAACCTTTTACTACCATATTCATCTCGCGGCTTTTGCCCATGCAAAGGAGTCTTCAATTAGATACTCACAAGATGTCGACGCACTGTGAAATGTGCATTTAGAGTATTACCGAACAATTTAACGAACGATTTAATTGATAAAATAATTAAAGCATCCTGAATTTTACATAATTGTGTTCGTAAAAGACATGGAATTAATTATGAAGAGACTAAAACATGCATCTTTGTGGTCATTAATCAATTTGGTTAAATACCACGTGGTCATGGTTGAGAAATTCGTGACTATTTCGCTAATTATTTATGGGGCCTGGTTCAGTACCATTTTAAGCGCATTTCGTTTTATTAAAAAAATAAAGTAAAATTGTAGAAATATATACTACAATAATAAATGTCCAATTATACCTAATAGTCATAAACATTTTTGCTAGCTTCTATCAACGCTTTTTCTCGACCATTTTTGTCACTGTATTCTTTTACATTTTTATCTCAAAGTGGTGACTTCTTCTGAATGCAAGTAAGCTTTCATAAGAATGATTGGATCTTCGATGCATCCCGGTGTTCCGGTCTAGCAGTCTCGCCACAGCTAGTTGCAGCGATGTCCGATAAATGCGGCAAGAACGCATAGTGTGACAAAATTAAATATCATAGAAAGTAGTGAGTTATCGTCATCCTGTCAAACAGGAGCGTTTCCACCGCACCTGGCCAAAACACCTAATGTGACATTGCACTAACGTGCCTCAGAGAAGTCTCAAATCTCTATTTAGTCTGATTTGTCTTTTGCGTTTTGTAAATTAATTATCACACCTGCAACGTGAGATCGGTAAATTATCGACAAAGAGTTCTTTGGAGCCGCTATTTTGCGCGTAGCTGTAGCCAATTGCATCGCCAAACTTTGAAGGAAAGCGGGACACTGAGAAGAAAATCTAACTTGACGGTGTCACTAAAACTTCAAAATTGTAAGGTTCAAGTTGGCCATTTTACAGCATAATATTCAGAAATAATGTAAATATTGTGAATCCACGTAGCCAGTTGGCATGAATAGTATAATTATAAAAGTTTAATACTTCACGCTAATGCATTCTCCTCATGATGTAAAAGCACGTGAAGTAATAATGAAGTTGTCAATACTAACTTTCAGAGAAAAGATATCCATAAAGAAACATGGAAAATACCAAAAAGTAATGAATCAGATTGACAACATCTTTATCTCAAAAAGATGGGCAAAAGGGGAGCAGTGGTAGCAAAATTACGGCAGAAAATCGCAATGGAGAAGGGAAAAATAGCCAAAATAAAAATGGAATGTTTAAGGATTTAAAAGTCCAACAAAGACATAAGAATATTAAAAGATTCTACAAATAATATTCAACGGAATTAGAGAGGAAGACGCTGCAAAGGAAGTTTGGAGACAATTAAAAACAATAATAACGGAAGTTGCAGAGAAAACTGTCAGAAAAAAAAAATAAGATTGAATACCAGAATACAGGACATTGCATGTAATTTACAAAATCTTTTTTGGCATTATTAATACTAGATTGTAAGAATACTCCGAAAATACTTCGAAAAATAGATTCAGATCAAACAGAGCCACTACAAACAATATAATCATACTTAGAACAATACAAAAGAAAGTTTTAATGATAAGACTACCAAAGTGAATTAAAATACTCTTATAAAAATACTACCTCAATTAACTATGAGAGCTTATCGTCTATGCTTCGTCTAGTTCAGTCTCTCAAGTGTGAATTCGTCTTGTCTTACTACTATGAATTAAACTATGAATTAAAGCATGAACACTTAGCTGGTAGCAAATAAAACGAAACTAAATGCAAAGGAATTAATAAATTAATAAAGAAATTAAAATAAAATAATTATATAAATAGAAATTAATAAAGATGTAACGTTTATAAAGTTAAAAAGTTTATGAATATGACATAGAAATATATAATATATAATATGTTAACATCTTTTATCAACGTCTGTTTGCCTTGCAATTTTTAGAAGGCTCAGATTATAAAGCAGAAATCAGAATTGTGTTTCGAAACTATTTTACGATTGTTGTAATTAGATGTCGCTATTGCGTCCGTATTGAAGCCATATTATTGTTGCTTCTTAAAAGGCAGAAAATATTGATTTTTCACGTTGAGAAGCCATATGAATAGCTCTTCTGACGAGACCTATTAGGTCCAAATACGTATCAAGAGATACATAGGATTTGTTTGCGTGAAATCAAATATTTGCTGCCTTTTCTCATAATATGTATGGACTTTGAACAAGCTTCTGATAGTGTGAAAAGAGACAAAATGCCGGAAGATCTCCGACATCTAGGTATACCAAAGAATATATCAGCCTCATAAAAATGACGTGCAGGGTTCCAAAGCCGCAGTTAAAGTACATGAAGAACTCCTCTGTTCAACATGTGGGTGAGACAAGGAGACGCACTTTCAACCAAGCTGTTCAACCACCACCTAGTTCTTGAAGCAGTCATCAGAATAACCAATGTTAATGGCTATATAAACACCAAAATGATACAAATTACTGCATATGCGGACCATGTCTCCATTATTAGTAGAAGCAAAACACGACTGATGGAAACGTTTAAGGAAATTTAACCTGAAGCACACAAAAGAGGGCTTCAAATAAACGAAACACAAACTAAGTACATGACCATCAAAAGAACATCTGAAAATAAAAAAAATATATAGCAACTGACAACTATACTGTTGAACATGTGAATGTCTTCATTTATCTGTGTTCCAGTGGAAATCGTACATACACACTATGCTAATAAAAGATTGATGACATCGAAATTATTAGAAAAAAGAACTAAAATTAATACCTACAGAACTTTGATTAGACCCGTAGTAACTTATGTTTATGAAACCTGGATAATGACGAAAAACGAGGAAACCCAACTTAGAACATTCAAGAGGAAGATACTGAGAAAAGTATATGGCCCGTTGTAAGAGGAAGACAGCAAATGGAGAATAACGAGAAACGACGAGGTTAATGAACTAAATAAAGGGTATGACATTGTAATATTTGTGAAAAGTCAAATGCTGTCTTGGCTGGGACATTTTCAGCGACAAGACGACAAGAAAACGATAAAGAAGATGTTACAGTGGAAGCCGGTAGGAAGGCAAAAAAACGAAGGTTCAGGACGAGATGGTTGAATGACGTAGAAGACGACCTGAAAACCATGAATATACGACAATGGGGAAGAAGGGCCCAAGAGAGATCTGAATGGAAGTACATAGCCAGACAGGCAAATACCCATTCAGGGTTATGATGCCAAAGGAAGAAGAAGAAGAACGTGAAGTGCTTATCACGATAAAAAACGTAAATTAGAGTACGTTGGACATATTAGACGACATATTGAGAGATATAGTTTACTTCGGTTGGTTATTACAGGGGTAGTTATTGGGAGCTCTCGCTCCAAGAAGACGGCGTATGTTCTGATTCCATAACCTACGAATTTGCTTCGATTCGTAGGGTTAAAACATTCAAAATTAGGGTTATAATCGCAAACATCCGGAACAGATAAGCACTACAAGAAGAATTAGTTCATTCATATTTTCATGGTGTGTTGGTTTTTTTAGTTGTTGCCTTATATCCCACTGAGAAACAGCTTTCTAAGTATTATATACATATATTATTTGCAACATAACATATATTTTTTTGTATATCGTTGCAAAAGCTACTCGACTATGTGACCCTTGCGGTGTTTAATGTCAAGGTGACTAAACACCACACGTACCAATACATAACCGGCCAACGAAACGAAACGACCGACGTGTATGTGAGAGTGTTTGAATAAACGGGAACAAATCTCCTCTTAAATCTGATTTTAACGACTCGCCTAATGAGAGCAATATTTAGTTTTCGTAAGCCGCAAAGGACAGAGAGATATAAGCAGCTACAAATAAATTGCAGCAGAGGCGCAGCCGACGAAGCAAACGGTTTCTTTTGAGGAACAACTTTAATTTTCTGCTCTAAATGACGTGAGGTTACCAGTACTAGTAACGGCTTCGAAATCAATTAATGCTTTAAGTGGAGTTGTTATTGCATTACTGTAGTACACTATTCATCTGTTAATTTTAACAATTTACTGTTCTGGTAACTACAAAAAGATTAAAGATTAGAAATAATAATTGAAAAATACTTATTTTAACTTACCGATGGTTAACGTATTATGTAGTATTTTTACAAATATAGATAGATCTACAAACTATATAATTATATATATAACTATATAATATTTACTAACAGATAAATCATTTTACAAAATATAGAAAAAAGTACATTTATATAGTCCAGTTGTTGGAGATTTAATCTCTAAAAACGAGATGAACAAAACTAATGAATAATATAATAATAATTTGTGCTCGATATTTGTCTTAATTTTTTAAAGATAATATAATAATACCCCAACAGCATGGCTTTCAAAGGGGAAGGAGCACAGTTTCAAACTTGTTGGTCTACCAAGATGATATATTGGGTGCTTTTGAGAGGAAGTACCAGGTGGACAGCATCTATACTGACTACTCAAATACATTCGATAAAGTAAATCATCGTTATTTAATTAGTAA
This sequence comes from Diabrotica balteata, assembly GCA_918026665.1. Lineage (NCBI taxonomy): Eukaryota > Metazoa > Arthropoda > Insecta > Coleoptera > Chrysomelidae > Diabrotica > Diabrotica balteata. The sequence continues at coordinate 168,488,378 of OU898277.1, forward strand.
ATTATGAGCCATTGGTATAGCTGGCAAATGGCTTGATAGTTTTCTTGTGGGTAACAACCAGAGCATTAAGATAAATTATGTGTTATCTCAATCTGTTGACATCCTCTCTGGAGTACTACAGGGGTAACATTGTGGTCCTCTTCTTTTTATCCTCTTTGTTAACGATGTTAAGAAAGTTATTAAGTATTCAAAATTTCTCAACTTTGCTAATGATAAAAAAATGTATAAAGTCATTGCTTGTCAGTATGATCAAATTCAGCTACATGAGGATCTTAGCAGATTTAGCGATTGGTGCAAAATAAATCAATTAAAATTGATAATTGATAAGTGTTGTGTTATTACTTTTCACAGGAAGCAAACAATTTTAAATTAAGATTATTGCATTGACAACACTCAGCTATCTAGGCAGGACTGTGTTAAGGATTTAGGTGTATATTTTGATTGTAAATTAGTATTTTGTAAGCATCTAGAGGTAACAGTGCAAACAATTAGGGTTTATAACTAGAAACACTTCTAAATTTTCATGTTCTGTTTTACCAATTCTTTTTAATAGTCTCATTCGCTCCAAAGTAGAATATGCAATAGTTGTATGGGGACCTTACTATCAAACATCTACAGACCAGCTTGATCGTGTTCAGCATAAATTTGGTAAACACTATCATTACCGTTGTGCTTTTCATGACCTCTCTGTCCCATCCAGTTATAGTATGATACCTGATCACTTAAAAATGGTTTCTATGAATCGGCGAAAAGATTATTTTTGCCTAATATCCTTTTACAAAATTGCTAATAATTTGATCAATAGCCCTGAACTTTTAAATCGATTAGGTCTTAACACTCTTCATTGAACTAGGCATACTTTATTATTTCATCTACCATTTCATCAATTTAATTATAAATAATTCAAGCCTCTTACTTATATTGTGAGACTATATAATAGGTACCATAGTGATCTGGACTTATTTTTCCATTCCTTAGGACAATTTAAAAATGTGATAAAGAGACTGCTATTTGTGTGATATTAGTTTGTATTCAAGTTAATTATTAGGTTTTGTTAAACTTTACTAATTAGTTTCCAATGTTATGCTTACTTTGTAAAATTTTATATATTATCTATATAACACTTTATGTCTGTCATTTGTTTTGGCCTTGGCTACTCCGCGGGAAAATCAAAGGAAAATCATTTGAAAAGAAAAACTAGATTGTTAAGAAGATAAAAGGAACTGAAAGTTATAAATAAAAGAGAAAGTCTGACAATCTCCAAGTGCTTAAGGAGCTTTAAGAAACAAGAAGGCAAAATATTGAGAAAAATAAAACTTATTGATTTCTATTTTTAAACAATAAATCTCTTATTTTAAGCCCCACATTTCGACGACACTGCTAATCCTGTTCATAATTCTACAATCCACCGACATCCTTGACCTAGAACACCATTACGGAGTACATAACGTAGGGCACATAGGTGAGCATAGGTGATAATTAATAAAACCGCAAAGCAACTGCTTCCCTTTTGCCCATAACTGTGGATTCTCCGAATGGAAGCAGCCCATTATGCGGTTTGCTGGCCCGTGCTCCCATCACCGACTATCCAGTAGTCCCTGAGACCCAGGTGTGACAAGTTTGCCGTGTACTAGCAATTTGTGGTTAGATTAACATACTTGCATTTATTCCTAATGCAAATTTTAGATGGAATATGGTAGAAGTTGATTTTGTTTTATGTAACTTGGTCGTAAGAGGATATATTTGGTGTACAGAGATTTTAGAAAATGGTTACTTTGTTACATATTACATTCTAATATTGATCATCTACCATGATTTGGAACATGAAAACAGAATTACAATTATTATTTAATAATAAACATTATTAGGTTTTAACTTGTAATTTAATTGTATTAACTTGTATTGTAATTTAATTTAGTATTACCAACGAGACACCATATGAACACTTCAAAGATTAAACCAGAAGAGTTATTTAGAAGAGGAAAATAGTTTAACACGTTAAGTGCTACGTGGCATAATGCGCGTGCCAAACTCAATGTTGTTGTTCGGACCGCCTGGTACATATGTTGTGCCTTAATGCAGTCTGGTATTTTGGGGACAGTGTGCCGCACTTGTATAGTATTTATATGGAAGTTAAAAATATGTGGCCCGAAAAGCCAAGTAGTGATTTTGGTCAGAAAAAATATTACACCTATATATTATATTTTTGTAACTTAAAAAAATATAAATTATTGATATATTTCTTTTTGTAATATTTATTCAAAAAATATAAAATAGGGATACTTGAAAAATGTTTAAGTACCTAAAGACTAAAACCCACCAGATGCGTCTTTCGTTCTAATAATTTGGTTGCCAAGGAGAGACTTGTATAATATAATTATTCGTATACAGTTCTCTATTAGAATACAGAAGATCGTCCATTAGAGCAAACACTATATTCGAAGATGCTTGACCGCCATTTTCGGTATCCGCTCCACAATAAACTCGAAGATTATAAGTGTATCCTCCTTCCGTACACAACTTGTACAGTTTTATACCGAACTTGTGCCTTTTATTTTTTATGTATGGCCTAAATCGTAGACGACCACGAAAGTGTTTTTTAAAAGAAGATTTTTAAAAGAACTGTAAGGAGAGGAGTAATTTTGCGTAGTCTGTAGTCTGCAAAAGCATTAATATTATTATCGCTAAAATGCCACTTACTTAGCAATAACTCAAAACGGTTCCTCGACATAAGACAGTTGATTTTATTTTGATATAGTAATGATTTTTTCCAATACGATCGTATAGTTGACAACTTACACCAATAACATTTTTTACATTTTGTAAATTTGAACGGATATTATCTGACTCTGTTTATGAGCTAATCAGCAAATCTCCAGCATTATTAGAGGCAGATAAACTATTTGATTTGCTTGAAGATACTCTGGAATCTATTATAACATTTACTTCTTGAGATAATTTACGTTTTTTGGGACAAAAACTGCACTTACATCGCTACTTTCATCATTTCTACCCCTTTTCTTAATCTCGTATTGTGCGTACATCTTGTTCGTCTAAGAAACTAACAACATACTGGCTTGCACGAGTTGCTTGATTCTCTAGACGATTACTTTGTCCTTGATAACCAGCCAGTACCATAGCACAACATAAAAATATTAGCAAACAGAGACTATTACAAAAAAATTGGTCCCTGGGAACAATAATTTTTATTGTATGATGGCGCAATGTTAACAACTAGTGCATCCGAATCAGAAGTGACATTTGAGAAAACTCCAACTAACAGAGCGGCAATTTTAAATTTTAAATTTTATACCAGTGTAGTGCCAAACTGAATGTTTTATTTTGAAAGTTGTATAGTTTACCAATTAAGCTATTTCTTCACTTTCATCTTAATAAGCTACATATCTTTGGTAAGGTAACCCATGTGCAATTGTTTTGACTATCGGTGTTTATCTGAACGATGATGATGGGGATAAGAACTGAACGGGATCAAACTGTGCCCACACAATCATGATTTTCAAACCAAGGTGATTTACAACCAGCACTAAATTCTAAACCAGCACTGAAGTCTACAGGAGAATCCTAAAGGTGGGACTCGTAGAATTACTAGATACTTTGTCATCCCAATCTTTCAATTCGGTTTTGGAGCTAAACGCTCCCCACAAAACGCATTGACTGATGCAGCAATCTTCATATCTCAAGTACCCAATTAAACAAATAGGTACGCCATAAGCACTTTGATCAGATTTGGAAAACAGGCCTGATAGAAAAGATCCACTTTGCTGGAATGCTTACTCCCTTCGAAAATATAAACTATACTCCTATACCTATTTTCCTAATTGGAGAATCCGTTTCTAAGTCTCTAACACGTTATTAACAAAATTCACTCCGCAAGCTGGAGTCCCCTAGGGTTTAATTTTAGCACCACTATTATACACAATCTACAACAGTGATATTCACCACCCGTTGACTAGATCAGAGTCAATAATATTATTTTCTGACGATACTCCACTCTTCTCTGTAGAAATATACAATCAAACGCTGAGACATGCGTCTGTATTTGAAAGAGCACGGTACCATTTGAAGAGAATTCTCAGGTGGAGCAACAAATTAAGAGTCACAATAAATCCCTCCAAAACTCAACTAATTCTATTTAAATCCCCTCACAGCTGCGATGCTTAGAGGAACCCGATAGCTCTCCTAGGAGAAAATCTTAATTTAAGAAACTTGGTCTCCTATTTGGGAGTTCATTTTAGCAGGAATCTCAAGACTTCTCAGAACGCTGTCTGTAAAACTCAAAAATATCTCAAATAAAATTCTGTTGCACATCTACAAGACTTTTACTAGGCCCATCCTCAAATACAAGATGTGTGTACAAAAAGAAACATTCTCAGAAATTGCATGAGAAAACGTGCACTTTTCCGTCAGAAATAATTCACCAAATTAGAAATCTACAACCAATAAAGAACAGAGTTTGCCCCTCAGCAAAAGATACATCTTTTAACAACAGGTCTAAGAAAACTTTAAGGACTTCTTGCCACCTCCGTGAGCAAAAACTCGTCAGGCTCTCCCAAACAAAGGTTCCACTTCTTCCAACCAAGTTTCTACCTTTTGCTAGTAACAAACTTTCTGATGAGTATTACGACACCTTCCAAAAATCGTAGCCAAAAACGCTAATTCAGAGCCGTTCCTAGTATGACTGATAAGACCTGAGGTATCTTCTGCTCGTGACTTTGTTGGCGTGTTTATATTCTCCCTCCTAGCGCTTTTTTTCAACACCACTAGTATCAAAACCCCCGCTCTATAGCCGCACAGCACTTCAAAAAACCACTTACTCTTAACTAAGGTTGCTCGCCCCCATCAAAAGCCTACGCAAAAAAAGGGAACAACCCCTCCTTGAAAAAGAGTAAGCTTAAGTCTTCAGATTAATTTATTAATTGTCTCTGTTAAACTTTTATACAAAGTTTAAAAATTTTAGAGAACTCAATACGACATAAAGCACTTTTGTATTGGAAAGTCTTGTTTGGCATTTATTCTTAGTAAATTTTCTCGTGAAAAAACGGAAGATACAAAACTAGGCATAAAAGTACAACCGATCAAATTTTGTGTAACGTATTTGCCGGCTTTACTGATAGCATAATACACATTTAACATACTGAAGCGGTAAAAACAAAGCAACGAGATTTATTTCCTTTCGCAATAATAAAATGTTCGGACATTGTGTATACAGGACCATAATGTAGAGGATATAAAACACCAAACTGGATTGTTACAATGTTTAAACAAGGGGCTCAACGCTTGTTGGTAAAGGTATATAAAAACAAAATCGTTTGGAATTTTATTTACGTTTTTGCGAGGGTGAATTCTGCAAATACGTTTTTTTTTTGGAAACTGTTACTCGTCATACAATTTTATATCAAAATGGTATGTTTCTTGTATAAAATTATAATTCAAAAAAATTGCTTGTAAAAATTATCTAGTAAAAATTGATTGTTCTACAAAATATTTAATTTTTAAAAACAAGGGCATTAATATCGTAAGCTAAAAGAGTATGTATCTTTGTACCGAAAACTAAAAGCTCAGAACTGGAACTGAAAGAACTGACAAAACTGGAAGAATTTAGTGAAAGCCTGTGTTGAACTTTGAATCCAGAAGGCTGGTTGGTGATGATGAACCAAAAGCTTATATTTAACACATAATTATTACATCACAATTTAAGTGAGTGTATATAAGTTTTATTAAACCTTGTTCATTGATTTGACGAAGGCATTTGACAGAGTTCGCCTGGGAGACATTCTAAATATATCAATAGAAAATGAAACACCGACCAGTATAACTAAGATACTCCATAACCTAAATAACAACAACGTAACCAAAGTTAGAGCAGGAGACGAATTCACTGAAAATATTCCAACAGCGAAAGGAATTAGACAAGGCGACAGTTTAAGCCCCTTCTTGTTTAATCTTCTCATGAGCAAAATTATCAACAAAGTAACATCTCTTAATCTCGGATATAGAATGGGCAACAAAAGAATTGGTATGGTGTGTTACGCAGACGATGCAGCAATTATTGCCGAATCAGAAGATGATCTCCAAAGGCAGGTCTTTCAGTTCTTTCAAACAAGCCTACTACTAAATATGAACATCTCTACCAACAAAACTAAATGTATGACAATAGTAAAAGATCCGCTCAGATGTAAGTTAGTGGTTGAGGACAACCCCATAGAACAGTTGATACAATTCAGATATCTTGGCATAGATATATCAAGCACCCACGACGCAGTAAAGGACCTGAGGAGTCAGATCAACAAAGCATCTGCACTTTCAGGATGTCTGCGGGAGATAGTCTGGTCAAATCCGTATATGCGCACAGATAGTAAAATTAGAATCGATAAGACTTGCATACGACCGATCATGACATATGGCATAGAAGTGCGCGAAGATACCAACAAAACGAAACAGATGCTAAGGGTTGCCGAAATGAAAACCCTAAGAACAATAATGGGGAAAGCAAGAAGAGACAGAGTGAGAAATACAAACATTAGAGAGCAGTGCAAAATTCAAGATATTGTAAGATGGGGAAGGCAGCGCAAGAGGATGTGGTACAACCATGTAAGACGAATGGATAAAAATAGACTCCCAAAAATTGCCCTAGAAAACAATCCGACCGGTTCAAGACTCCCCCTACCCAATCCCCCTACCAAATCCCCATTGCCCATTGGCAATCTACCTCCCAAGAAATTAACCAGATGCAGCTTCAGAATTAAACAGATCGAAAGATCTACAAAAAGTAGAAGAAGAAGAAGAAGTATATAAGTTCAATCCGTATATCTTTTTTTTTGTTTAAGTAACCCCATCAACCAGGAAGTTTATTACCAATGGAGCAATACGTTCGTCTTCTTAGTGTAACTTTATGGTTTACATATTTGTTTCTTTGAGGGCCTGTGATTTGAAGCTGCTTTAATCAATGCATTTGGTGAGGAGTGTTTACCTTTGAATCCAAATTGGCAGTTGGCATGACAAAGTGTGCGTCTAGAAATTCTACAAGTCTCTCTCTTAGGATTTTCTCGTAGACTTTACCTAGGGTACTGAGTAGACAGATAGATCTATAGGATTCAGTGCTGGTTGGGGATTTCCCTGGTTTGGGAATCATGACTGTGTTGTCTACCTTTCAAGCACGACGAAAGTACTTCAACAATAGATATGCCTTGATTATGCTTGTAAACAGCGGGATAATACTCTCTGGGAGTTTTTGAAGCATCTTATGTGCATGCCATCAGGGTCAGTAGATGTGCTTTTTAGGTAAGTTATACATCTGTCTGACGGTGTTCTATAGCACATCAGCCAACATTTAATGAGGATGGGGTCCCATGTGCATTTGAGGGTAATAGGGTCGGTCTTCCACCCTCCTGTAGGTATCCATTTTAAATCGTTCGCTAAAATTGGACAGTAATTTTAACCGTTTCTGTAGTCAAGGCTAGCATAACTTGTCTCCGCTGTTCTTGCTTGGTATTCTTGGAGAGACAGAAAACAACGAAAAGTTATATTTAAAACCGTAGAAGAATTGACCCAGAACATTAATATGGAACAGATATATTACTTCTGAAAAGAAGAGCATATTTCGATACAGTTCAGTCCTCATAAATTTTCCTGAATATACACTGAAAACACTTGTAGAAGAATGGTGCAAAACTCAATTTTATATATTCTCTCTCCTGCTGCCGACATTAGAGAGAATTCTTTTGGTTTTTGTTTTTAAATATAGTCTATTTCCTTATTATTTTTATATGGTAATAGACATACTCAATGCCAAAAGGAGAAACCAGCGAGTTGTAGATTGAACATATATAATCTCCTCTCTTTCTGATGGCTTTATATGTTATATAGACGTCATCGTATGTGCAGAAAGCAACAATTTACAGGAATTTAGTTTCCTTGTAGAAAAAACGAAGAGGTAAGACTAAAATGAATATATTATGAGTAGGACACATAGCTCAAATCAAGGATGGGCGACGGGCAAAAAAGTTATTGGAATGGAGACTAAAGCAAGATAAGCAAAACACATTAACAACTTTTTCTACTGTCGGAATTCATCATAATTGAAATGTAAAAATATTTTTAAAAATATTAGACAAACAATAATAATAAATAAAAATGTTTTAATTTTTTGCAGTACTATTAACTAGTAATGTATTTTTCATATGCATATGCAGGTTGTCATAACACAACCTGCAGTATGTTATGTAAATCCTGTTTTTTTAAAGAGTTGCAACCAGTTGTTTGTAATTCATAAAAGCGAAAACCGTGTCAGTTTTGGTTAGCCCTTTCAGCCGAAAGCACAATATTAGAAATCAGGTCAGATCTTTTCGGCCCTTTATCACTTCTCTACTCTGCATTCCAGCATTTTTTCAATGGCAGGAAGAGCGATGACACAACAGGATTGTATTGAGCGGAAGCTTTCGTATTGTTATGCACAACATTTCCGCTTAATTTTTGATTTGCTCTTATTTTCATAAAAAGAGAAAATAAATTGGAGGTTTTTGATTTTCAGAAAAATAATAAAAATATTTTACACGACGCAGACTAACTCAAATAGTCAGCAGATAATAAACATAAACAAAAATTATCATGTTGAAAACAGTTTTAGTGTTTTAATAATTATTTATATCCAGAAAATGTTTCTGAACTTTATCTTCAGAGACAAAAATTCCACTCAACCTCCGAAAAACTTACGAAAATGCGTCAATTTTGGGACGCCAGAAAAAGATGAAAAAGGTTTTTAGTAAAAACGGAAAACATCAGTTTAGCAAGAATCTGTATAGTGTAGAAAAAATGTTTTAAATAAGAAATGTAGCACTTTTTATACAGAGTAAACCATTCTGTGAGAAAGAACGCTTGAAACTATAAGCGATTTTAAATGGCAGGTAGTTTTAATAAAATTTGTATTAACTCGACGGTAAAAATTCGATATTTTTTGATCAGACTGTTCTATCGACAAAATTTAAAATGTATTTTAAAGACGACGATTGCAGATAATTTATGCCATTTTTAGCATTTAGCCGCAAATAAAGTCAGTTCCAATAAAGCTGTGAAACGTCCAGGCGAGATCTGCCGAAAAGCAGACTGTAATGGACATTTTCTATTTTATACAATAACATAAAAAGAATTTTTTTTCATGATAAGTTTTTTAATCTATGGTATGCAGCCAATAACTGAAAATTTTCCTTTTAAAGTTTTAACTAAGCTTAACTAATCTTTGTTTCCTTTAACACTTTCAAAGAAATCGACGATTTGGTCCAAACTGAGTTGTTTAAACAATATTTTTTTTGAATATTTTTCTAGTTGGTTCCAGTAACAGCAATATTTCATTAGATTTTGGCTCACGTGTTTTAGCCAAGCAGGATTCTTCTTCAGTAGTAGATCAAATTTGCTTAAAATATGATAGACAATATTCTCCTTTATGCTAATGATGAATTTAAGCAAAAAATGTACTTTTAAAAAACAAGCAGTCATATCACCATAGAACCGACATTACTGATGGGATATAGGACCTCAACGTTGGTGACAAGGTCCACATACGATATTTTTAGTATCCACCTGTAGATCCACATCTCGAAGGCTTCGATCCGCTTTTCTGTGGCTTGCTTCAATGTCCATACTTCAACTTCATTTAGTAACACTGGAAGAATGCAGCACTTCATTATCCGCATCTTGGTTACCAAACTGAGATAACTGCAGCACAGCAAGGATCTCAACTTGATAAATGTAGACCCTGAAATTTCAATTCTGGATCTAATCTCTTGAGGGTAGTCCCATTGTTAGTTGAGGGTAGTTCAGAAGTAAGTGAATCTGTCAACTTTCTGGATGACAACCATGAATTTATTTTTCGCAATATTAAGGTCTAGTCCGTATGTTATGCTCACAGTTCGCACTCGGTCTAGTAAGGCCTGCAGATCGTTTAGGCTGGTTGCTAGTAACACAGTGTTATCGGCGTAGCGGATATTATTGATGTGTTCACCGTTCACTCGGATTCCCATCTCTAGGTTTGTGTGGGGTTCAGTAAAAATCACCTCAGAGAATATATTGAAAAGAGTCGGCGATAGTACACAGCCTTGCCTTACTCCTTGCATGATCTTCACTTGGTCGATCAGCTGGTCTTCGACCTTCACTTAAGCACGCTGGTTCCAATATAAATTCATAATGATCCGAATGTTCTTCTTTTGGTATCTTTCTCAAAACACCATGTGTTTTGTTTTTGAACAGTTTATATTTAGGCCAAACTCTCTTCCCACTGTATCAATGGCATTTAAAAGGCATTGTAATCCATTCATGTCATCACTTAAAATAACTGTATCGTCTGCATATGTGATTGTATTTATCAGAATTCCATTAACTTTTACGCCCCATTCCAAATTATACAGCGCTTCTTTAAATATTCTATCTGAATATAAATTAAATAACAGTAAAGATAGTATACAAACCTGTCTGACACCTCTTTGTATTTTACATATTTCTGTTGATTTTCCGTTTATGCAAGCTGTCGCTGTTTGACGCCAGTATAACTTTTCTATGAATCGTATGTCTTGACTATCAACTCCTTTATCTTTTAATATTGTAATTAATTTGTGATGCTGTACTCGATCAAAGGCGTTTTCATAGTCAATAAATACAGCAAAGACGTCTTTCCTTTGATCTCGACATTTCTGCAGTATTACATTTAGTGCAAAGAGGGCGTCCCGAGTTCCCAGTCCATTTCTGAAGCCAAATTGTGTTTCATCCTGATCTTCTTCACATTTATCTCTGATTCTACTGTGGATGATGCGTAAAAATATTTTCAAAGTGTGGCTCATAAGGCTTATCATTCTATAATCGCTACTTTTTTTCGGACGTTGTTTTTTTTGGTAGTGTTATGAATTCGGACTTTAACCAATCTTCAGGTCGAATAAACATCATTGAAAAGTTTGACCAGTATTCCAAGGTTCTCCTCATTTATAAGCTTTAACATCTCTGTCAGTATGTTATCAGGGCCAACGGCTTTCTTGTTCTTTGCTAACTTTATAGCATGCAGTATTTCTGATTTTAGTATTTCTGGTCCTTCACCTTCAACTAAAGTCTCCGGTTCTTCTGGTCTATCATCATTATACAGTTCACTTATATAATTATACCAGGTTATTCGAATTTCATGTTCGTCTATTACCATTTTTCCCGACGAATCGGTTATAGTATGTGAAGTTTTCTTACGATAAAGACCAGCTACTTCTCTAACTTTTTTAAACATATTAAACGTATCATGAAAGAGTAACAAGAACAATGTACCTTGGAAGTAATCTTGATGAAACTTGGGACCATTCACTAGAGATAAGAATACACCTGGAAAAGGTTTACATGTACAATGTTTTACAAAATGCAAAAAGTTCTATGTAACCGCTAGCTGGGCATCTCATTGAGAACTAGAATACTGAAGTGCTATGTTTTCTTCACCTTGCTCTATGGTGTTGAAGCCTGGACAATGACAGAAGCAACACAAAAAAGAATCCAAGCATTTGATCTCTGGTGTTACCGTAAAATGCACAGAATATCCTACATGAGCCATACGACAAATGCGGAAGTCTTGCGGAGGATGAATAAGGAAAGAGAGCTTATGCTTATAATAAAAGAACGGAAAACACAATATTTTGGTCACATCATAAAAAATCAAAAGTATAAACTGCTCCAACTTATAATCGAAGGCAAAGTACGGCAATGGACGAACATGACCTCCATAGAACTATTCAGGGCTGCTTCAAATAAGATTAAATGGGCAAATGTAATGGCCAACGTCCTTAAGGATAAGGCACGGTATGAATAAGAAGAAACCTATCATGTTTTTCATTCAACTTTTCTAATTCGTTGCATTTATCCTCCATCCATTTTTCTTTGGCCACCTTTATTTTTTGTTTCATTAGTTTCTGTTTTTCCTTATATTCTGTCTTGTTACCTTTCAGTTTCCTTCTCTGCTTCATTAATTCCAGGATTTCCTCAGTCATCCATTGTTGTTTTTTGTGCCTGTGTAACGTTGTTAAATATTTTTCTATTACTTTCAAGGCAAGATCTTTAAATGTGTTCCATATTTCTGTGTTGTTTTCATTGATTGGTTTCTTTAGCTCATTATTTAAGTCATTTTCTATTAACGTTTTATTGGATATTGAAATATTTAATTTTGGTGTTTTGGGGCTTTCTTGGACTTTTTTGAGGTTCACTTTGATGTCAGTTATTACAGGGTAATGGTCTGAACCGATATCTGCACCAGGATATGTCGTTACTCTGGTAGGCAATTCTTAAATCTCTTGTTTACCAGAGTATAGTCTATCTGATTTTTAATCATATGTAGTGAATTATCTCCTGGTCCCCGCCTGGTCCCCTCCATGTGTTAAAGACTTTATCAACTATAAATCAAACGATAATAAAATTATTCTGGGTGAAAAAAATATGCTACAAATTATTGTTGAAAATGAAATAATTTTTATGAATATATCCAGATTTAAATTTGTAGGAAAACGTATTTATAAGTTACTAAAAATTAAAAATAATAAACCAGATAAATTTACAGCAAATTTAGAGAAAAATCTTAATTAACTTTAATTAAGTAATAAAAAAGGTAATTAAAAAAATTTGTAGTAAAAACTAAACGTTTTAGATCTTATTTCTAACAAATTATTACTTTATCTGTTTTATTTAGGCCTATTCAACAAACCCTTCAACATCAGCTCTCGTAAAATAAATAAGCGCCAAGAATAAAGACCTACAAACCTGTTAATCGTTTCTTATAGCATATTTCTTTGCCAGAACAAAAACTGACCTTGATTAAGACGAAAAACGTAATTAGATTTTGTGGCATAAGAATGAAAGTGTTTTGGAAAATGTAATTCGAAAACAATGTCCAAAGAATGTTTTAATTATATGACGTAAATCCTTTTTTAATTGAAATTTTAATGTGAAAGCTTTTTGTTTTGATTTTGTGTTATAATTCATTTGTAATTATTTTTTGAAGGTGCAAACTTAATTGTAATGCCAAGAATATTTAGAGAAAAAGATTCAGATCCGAAATCTAAGGGGAAGTGAAGAAAATTTTAACAATTTCTACCTTTTTGCGACTTGGTAAAATATTACAGGGAAGTGATATTTTAATAAATTTGCTTTACTTTTTTTATTTTTTTATGTAGATATATGTAGACTAGATAGAAGAAAACCGTAGAGGACACAGATAAAATCAGAATTAACAAATATAATGGCGGTTTATGTGCTGAAGAAATGCAAGCCAGAAGGAGCTTAAGAGTTTTATGAAGAATTTCAGTATGTGATGGATAATCACCTTGGGTGACTTTAATACTAAAATCGGAGACTAGGCAATATCAGGAGTAAAATAGCGGCTCAAAGACTATATATAAAACAGTCATGGGAAATTATTCATAGTTTGTTTATTAATGAATTAAGCATAAATAACCAAAATCCATAATATTATTACTGGACTTATCTTAGGAATGTAATTTTGCTATACATAAGCCTTAATTCTCCTTTAATTTCTGTACTGGAGAGAAATCATGTCCTAACCCCATTTTCATAAATTTGAATTTTTCACACAAAAATTTCAATTCGCCTGGAAAGCATGGTATGGAAATGTCAAAACTCCTTAGCATGAACTACTTCATTCATATTTGCTTGTGCTCAAGCAAGGTAAAGGTAGGATTTAAGAATAGTGACCAAACGAACACTGCACGTAATTTTGTATAATGTAAAAACCTTATCAACAAATAAAAAAGTTATAGAACTGGAAAAACTCAAACATGTCAAAGATATAGGAATTAACTAAGCCAAAAAAAGTGGAGCAGATTAGGTTAAACTAAAATTATGCAACATATTCCACTCTAAAAGGATTACATTTTGTTTAACTATTATTTATACATAAGAAATAATATAAAATATTTTGTCTTTCTTGAAAGGAAACTTTTAACTTTGGTGATAAGAAAAACAGTGTGTTTACCGGTATCTCTGTCACTAGTGTAAAATCTTAGTGAAAATAAGTGACTTAAAGCAGCAGGACATTTTTTTATTAAACAATTTTACTACAAACATTTACAATAAACATTTCACTACCAAAAAATTTTACAATAATTCTTCAAAATGACAGTCATTCACTTCCATACAATAGTACAATCTATTTTGAAATTCTTCTCTGACATTGTTTAATACGTCACATAAGAAGAAATCTAGCGGTGTTAAATCCGGTGACTTAGGTGGCCAAATGATCAAACCTTCGGAAAGGTTTTCATCATCTTCTACTATTGTTCTAATACGACCAACTACTTGCCTAAGTTTCCAGTGATAAAGAAGGCTCCGATAATGTTATCACCTAGGATACCACACCATACGTTTAACCTTTGAGGATGCATTGTGTCATTAATTAACAAGATTCGAAACGGGGATCAAAGTTTTCTTTATTTAACGCTTGTACTAATTTAATTTTATACGGATAAAACTTAAATTTATGGAGGACTCGGAAGGCTGTAGAAAATGAAACACCGATTGCTCAGCTTACTGCTTATTGTTAACAGTGATTGTGACTGCTCAGCCACTAAGTTAATTCGTTAACTTCGTTATTTACAAGTCCCCGTTGGTTTTGTTTTTTATTGCAAATTAACTCATTATCGTTGTCAGTGTTTCATTAAAAATTCTATCAGCAGCTCTTGCACAATTACTATTTTTGTAGTAGAAACCTACAATTTCGATTCTTTTTTGTAAAATGTAAAACATTTCAGCTATCAAATTGTACACGTATATCAAAATAAGCTGTTACAAGTTACACCGAATTGTCACTGGCATTTACCGATTAAAATTTCCAAATAATATCGAAAACCTTTGTTAAAACTTTAATAATAAAAGGTGAAGTTTGCTTCTTCGTTTTTGAAGGAACTACAAATGGTACGGTTAAATATTTAAAGCGTTTAAATTATGCTACAATCTATTAACCTATTTTGTTACAGTCAATTAAGGTGAGAAAGATACTACCTTGTTAAAAGAAAAATTGTATATCTCATAAATTAATTACTTTAAGCCAAATGTATTATACATTTTGGCAATCAGTACAAAAAGGAGGATCCAAATCCAAAATAAAATAAAGGGATGATACGGGGTTGACAGGGTGCATTTCCCAGCAACCTCAAATATGATATAATGTCTTCCCCTTCAAATATTAATTGACGTGTTTTTGCATTTTTCCTAAAAATTATAAGTTATTGACTTCTTTTATTTGCCAATAATTGACCAAATTAACAAATCTCTGCATTCACCTGCTAACTAACGGGCAGTATATATTTATAAACATTAAAAAATAGACAGAATAATAATAACTTGCTGATGCGGTCCTGTTATATAGAATCTGACTAGAAAACTAAAAGTTTGCGGAGTAAGCAATGGCCGTGGGTTAAGCAAAAGACAGATTGTCCGAAACCGCATCATAACCTACTGCTATCTGGAGTAAGCACGAGAGAGACTACCAGGGCGAAATAGCGGTGATATTTTATTTAATTTTTACTCAAATCTTATATCGCGCGTAAATATGCTGCTATGTCAATTTGTTCATTAAGAATTAATTGAAAAAAATTTTATTCGCTATGCTTTTTGTGTTAAGTGTTTTAAATAATGAAAAATTCTAAAATTTGCGTTGTAAAAACAAACAATGTAAAGGATTATTTTTCGTAGTATAGGACATTTACTTCGAAAATACTGCTTAATTTTTTTAACATAAAGGTGCCCCAATATAACTTTTGACAATATATAATTTTAGACAAGGGCGCAAAAAGAATACGATATCATAATTGAAAAAGGAAAGAAGAATCTCTGCGAGTTTCAGAGACTTTCAGAAGAGCGCTATTTCTAATACAGAAGCGGCTTGATAAGGCATTTTAAATAGCTGGAAACGTCCACCTACGCGACAAGGAGAGTCCGTTATCCAAATGTAAATTTCTTTCAGTTTTAATAAAATCTATAACCAGGATAAGATAAGGTTTACTAACTTAAACCAATTTTCATTTATCCCTTTGTTTTCTAGTGGTTTCACTGTGAAACCACATACAAATAAATTTTATGCTACGTTCTCAGTGGTATTTTCCTGAAACCGCTCACGTTATATGACGTATAAGACTTCTCCTACTATAAAATGTATCGCGCATCGCCATTGACATTCTCGTTATTCAATTATTAGTTGGTAATAACCCGTGTTTTGAACTGTGCTGATGGTATAAGCGATTTTGGTGTTTTTTTTTATATTATGTTATATGGCAGGTAACTTTATTTTTTATATACAATATTAGAAACATTTGTATCTATGATTAGTACTTCCTATTACTAAAAGTTTTCAATTTACAATCAGTATATTGATGATATAAAATGCAGGTTTCATCCTGAAACCACTAAGAAACTAGATATGTGCCTAAGTACTTATTTTTTATTTCAGAAAAAAAGTATATTTATTCAGACAGCTAAACAATATGTCGTCGGGGGATCTATTCACATAATTAAAAAATATTCCTTCAGATAGCGAGTCAGATGAATCGAGTAGTGAGAAAGACGATTTGCTTGACATTGCGAATATGCCAATATTATTTGAAGATCAGCCAGACCAACCTTCAAGAGGCGACAATTCAGAGAATATTCTTGAACAGAAGTGTATTTTTTAGTGTAGCTTTAGGTATTTTAAACAACCTTGCATATACAGGTAAAATAATAACAAAAATAGTCAAACACAGGAAAAACAAAGGAATAACACCAGCTTTTAGAACAAACAAAAACTTCGGCAAATATATTAAAAACAACAAGAGCCAAAATAAAAAGCACTTAGTGGTGTATACAAACCTAAATGTGGCGACTGCCCAAAAACTTACATCGGTCAAACTAGTAGAACCCTTAACAAACGTATAGGAGAACATAAAAGGGCTTTCAATAATTGGAAAACATATTACTATAAAATAATTAAAACACACAGGCACAATTATGAATGACCAACTTGAGACAAACAGTTCTTCCCTTCTCAACTTATTTAGTTGAGGATTTAAAATTGTAACACGTCCAAAAATAAATAAATTGAGAAAGAAACTCTTCCGAAACAGCTGTAGTTATAAAATATTATAATAAATTTTTTGGAAGTTTTAAAAACAAAGTTTTTATTGTTTTAATGTTATACAAAATGAATTTCTAAGCAACGGTTAAATCCATCATTTAATAAAATTACTATATGAATTTTTTAAAATATTATTTAAATTTTAAAAATACACATAATATACTAAGAAGCTTCGCACTATTCTATAGTACCACGTACTGTACCACTTGATATCGTCTTGAAAGGGCTAAACAAAACATTCAACTTTAAATTCTCTACATCGTCGACTACTTGTTTTATTAATTTTTAAACAAAAAGACATTCCAACTCCTACAGTACCGACATAAAAAATATGTTCGTAATATCAAGTCATCTGTTTATTTCGAAAAAGAAACAAACAAGTCAGGCACACCTTTTTTCATACTCCTTCATTGGTATGCTACGTACCTACATCTACTTATTACTATAAAAACGTTTTTCATCTTGTTATTTGCTTAAACAAACAAAGCTTATCTCCGCAGTAGGGAACACCGTGTTGGCCACGCCTTACAATTGTTTTCTCGCAGCATAATTTGAATGTTAAATCGGACATGAGTGCCGAGCCGCTTTTCTCTAAAGCAAAAAGAAGAATTAATTCAAAAATACTAATTATCAGAGACGGAATAGTGTATAATAGAAGTAATAAATTGAATCGCTTGTAATTTTACTGAAAGTTTAGTATATTTATACAGGTTCTGTCAACAAAGACTAAGAAGAGGGTAGTTAAAATGAAAATTTAATTATTTTTCTCTATTTAAACATTTATCGTTTTAAATTTTGAGTTTTGTATACCTGTAAAGTAATTTTGTAATGCTCACCTCATTTCTTATACTTTTTTTGCTGATGTGGAAATTGATCTAAGCCGGTCTTGGAAGATGGTGCAGGTGTTGTCGCATTCAACAAAGTATTCGGCGTATCAAAATATTGTGTTAGTATACTGAAATTTGTAATATTGTTGCGTTTATTTATGTGGAAAATGGTCCCCTTACAAGCTACTGTTCGTTTTTTTCTGACTGTTAGTACTTCCAAATAATTTTCAGCGCGTCGTCTAAAACACATGGTTCTCCTCTTAGCCTTTTGCGACCTTGACAGAGGCTCTTAACCGGCCACACTTGTAAGGTTTCTTTGTGTAACTTACCCATCTCAGCTTGGCTGCTTTAATCTATCAGATAAAGCTCTCTATACAGCATAGCCAACTAGCTGTCACTTCCTTTATGCCACACCACTTATTATATTATATTTTGAACCTTTTAACTTTTTAACTTTTTTTTTATTTTTAACTTTTTAACCTTTGCTGCGTAAACACGATATGTTTCCAGGTAAAGTGTTAAAGGTATATGCTATGTAGTTAACTTTTTTTAAATTAATTTCGAAAACCTTTCCAAACAAATCTATTTTACGTGTATTTCTCCTATAATGTATATTGAAATTTCGTCGTATATGTAATATATTGAAATCCCCTCATATATGTTTGAAAAATCGCAGAATATTTTTTTAGTGTGTTTCAATTTCCCATTCGTACGTATTAAAACCCAAATAATATTTCGTTCTTTTCAGCGTCGCCAAGTAATAAAACCATTTTAGAGTTGTTTATTATTTTAAAGATGTGTTCTTCAGCAATTTCTTATAATATTATAATAATTTTTGTACGTCGTAGAAATGGAATCTTCTGCGTTTTAATTCCTGTCAAGTGTTTGTGATTTCAAGTGAACTAATTCTTAAGAGAATTTCGTCATTCTTACTTGGGTCGTTGTAGGCTCAATTATGGATCCAAATTCTTCCGTCGAATTTGTAGTTTTCTGTTTTTAAAATACCTATGTAGTTTTGTGTCAAGTAATGGTTCAATTAATGTTTTAAGTTGAGTGAGAATTGCAAGAATCGTCGTTTCCATCCTTCTTTGTTTCTCCTTGGTTGTCATCCAAGGCTTTTTGGCAGTTTGGAGATGGAGTTGTTCGTTACGCAGAGAGAGTAAAACCCCAGCTCCAGTTATGGTTTCGGAGGTTCCAGTAGCGTCTGGTTCCACAAATTTTAGTGCAGTTAAAATTTAAATATACTCCCTCTGTGGCTCAGTGGTAAGAGCGCCTACCTTTAAACCTAAAGGTCGTGAGTTTGAATCTCATCTGGGTGGAGAAATTTTCATTTATTCAAAAATTAATGAATGAAAATAATTTCTATCCTTGTGCGACCAGTACTCACCAGAGGGACCGCAGACGTTCGGATACAATTAGCGTCTCTTAGCAAAGACAATGACGTCGACTTTGCTAAGTATAAAGACAATTACTCTACAAATACACACACACTACACTAGGTACCTGACTGTACCATGCCAATGATCATAGTTGTCGAGGCATTAACCCAATAAAAAAAAATTAAATATATTAATATTTAATATTGTAAATTTTGGGTTTTGACTTTAGCTGTTATTTTATTTGTTTTCAGTTTTTAAAATTTAATGTTAACATATGACAGCTAGCTTTATTATTTTCGATATTTATTTGTTTTGTTTGTTTAAAAAAAAGGGTAATCTCTATGCGGTAACATTTGTAAGTTTTTTGTAGTATCTCCAACTGCTAAAATTTTTAAATGGATGACATGTAAGTTTTTTCTGTATTTTTATATTTTGCGACTATTGAGGTAATATGTTTGTATTGTTTTTTTTTTGAGTATTCTTTTATTCTCTATATTTTGTAACTGTTGTGGTAAGACACCAATAAATGTTAAAATTTTGTGTTCTTAACATTTTGTTTATTTTTTTTTAACTAACCCTTTTTGAGTTTTATTTGAAAAAGATATGTTTTTTATGTTTAATAATTATTTCCCTAATTACTACTAGTGGTTGTAATAGGTATAATTAGGCACATCAAAGTGGCGCCCTATATTAAATTACTAAAGGTGTTTTCTGTTTGTTTTTTGGTTTGTTTATTCCAAGAGATTTATGACCATTTGTTTCATATTTTTGTAGTTGCCCCAATCCAAACCCTTTGTCATTTACTTATCCACGACCCCAGCTCTCCTAACAAACCCTGAGTGCCGTTCACATAAGTAGCGATTATTTTGCTTGCCTGATCTCCACCCCCTTAGTTTCAGTCCCCAATTTTCTACTCCTTATATTAATACGATATGTGGTAGGCAAAATATTCTGTTACAATAAAAAGTTGAAAATATTGATTTTTGTAATTGTTTAAAGAATAAATAAGGACTTTTGGTTATAAACATTCATTCTGTGCGATTGATATTTTTTGTTGTTCGTAAATTTGTGAGGTAAGAATATCAAATATATCGTGGGCCAATGATTCAATAGATAGAACAAATCTACCTAATACATTGGAAGAATTTGGCATACTATCAAAATAAATATGACTAGTGCAAACGACAATGACAGAAACAGAAGCCCAGGTATGTATTCAAGGACAGATCATTGATGCGTTAAACAAGACGTTAAACAAGACGACAGACTGGCTCCAACGCTCTTTAATCTTGTTCTTGAATATGTAATTAGACGGTTGACGGTGAGCGGAAATAACATACTTACGAACAAATCTACTCAATTAGCAGCATACGCAGATGATATAAACCTAATTAGCAGAACAATGAATGCAGCGGAAAAAACCTACTTTGAGTTGAAACAGATTGCAGAAGCAGTAGGGTTAGCAATAAATACAAATAAAACAAAATTACTCATACAAACCATATCAAGTAGACCGGCGCAATAACACTTTATTGACGATATAGATTATGTGAATAGATTCACGTACCTAGGAATAGATCTGGTCACAAGCAATGAAGAAGAACCGGAAATAAATAGAAGGCTTGTGCTGGCAAATTAAGCCTATTTCGTGATGGGCTACATATTTAAATCACGAGATGTACACCGAAAAATAAATATCTGGGTCTATAAAACAATAATCAGGCCCATAGTAAGTTATAATTGTGAAACATGGGTGGTGACACAGATAACTGAATACAACAACTGGCGAATTAGGTATAATAGAGAAATATACGTGCAATATAGCGAACCAAATATAGAACAATACACTAAACTGCAGAGATTACGGTGGGCAGGGCACGTGGTCGCATGCATGAGAATAGAATCCCCAGAAAATTACAAAATACAAGAATGCAGGGAAAAGACCCGTTGGAAAACCTAAAAAGAAATGGGAAGACGAAGTCGATAAGGATATCAGGAACTGCCTGGGAACGCGTTCGTGGAAAAGAACAGCGGTAATCTAAATGATTGGAGAAGCTTGTTGTAGGAGGATTTGGTCTGCAGTGCCATTGAGTGGATGGATGGATGGCATAAAAATCGACCCTTTCACAGATATATTTTTTTCATTTCTCAATTGTGCAATATTGACCAGAGATATCAAGCGAAGGTAGCTTTAAAGTGTTCAAGACAAAAGAAAACTCAGGTGAAAGGCATTATCCACCGAAGAACTATTAAAATCATCTAAAGCTACGATAAAGAAACCCCCGATGTAGCACAAAAAAAGTTTTTTCAACTTTGCTGATTCGAACTTGCTTAAAGAGGTAATGAGACAGTACACTGAAAGATTTACTTTTTCCAAAAGGAATTTAATGTTATGGTAGAATGTAGGGCCCGAATTAAATACAGCATTTTTTCCAAAACAAATCAAGGCAGTTCAAAAAGAGTGACCAGCAGAAAATGGCTAGTAAGAAATTCATTAAACGAAAATTTATGCCCAGTTAGATTATTTTTAAAATTAACGGAAAAAAGGAAACCAAAGATTTTATCAGACAGACAATCTTTCTTACCGTTTACCCCAACTGAAATCTGGATCTTGGTTCAAAAACTGTCCACTTTAAATTAACACCGTATCTAAGTGGACAAAGATTTCAGCTGAAACAGTTGGAATAGATACAAAAAAATATAAAATAACCCACAATTCTCATCGATCTTCGGCTGTATTAGCCTTGTTCAAGCAAAGTGTTTCTGAACAGAAGTTAATTAAAATAACGAGTCACTCAAATTCAAGCTCTCTAAAACCCTGCAGCTGGATTCCAGTCACCACCAGAAATTGATCGAAAACCCAGATCAACAAATAAAGTTGGTCCTTAAAGTTCCCAAATGCTACAGGTCAATAGTACACAAAATCATACTTTGGTAGAAAAGAATGAGCAAACTATTGTAGCTTATAATAATGGTACATTTAATATTGTTAACAAATAAATAAAAACTATGTTTCGTTGATATGGTGCATTAATTGTCTCGTGAAATGGTCTTGTCGAATATCATTCGATAGAAAATTATTTAGCGGCAAAATTTTCTTCTGGTTATATTCAAGTTTGTTGCCTTTTGGCAATTTTTGCTTATGAAATTTTGACAAAACTGACATTTAACTATCAAAATTTAATTCGCAAAAATTGCCAGGCAACAAACTTTTATACAAGTTAATAAAATATTACCGGCAAAATTGTCTCTCTTATATTATATACAAAAAACCAATCACAGAATATCTGAAATATAAGCAATAATCAAACAAACTAACAACTACTGTTACCTTATAAGATTTATCCACCTACATCTCTCTGAAATTTTAGAAGGGAATACAAAAAACTTAAATGTTTTTTGTTCATTGTAATGTCTACAGCTTGAAGCAAAGCACATAACCGTTTTATTAATAATGAGATGGATGTAATAATAAAATTACAGTAATTATTCACCTCTTAAACTTCAGTTCTTATTAACTACAAATCGAATATCTTTAGTCTTTTTATAGGATAAAATTACTGACACTTTAAAAAAATAAAACACTAACTTAAATATTTTTTGACTTAAATAAATTCAATGATTTATTGATTAGTTTGAAAATAACCCTAATACAAACAACAACAAATTACCTTAAAGTAAAGAAACAACAATTAAAGTTTTAAACAAAAAATAACATAACCTTAAAATATGAATTTCGATAGTAAATATCTGACTTTAATATTCTTACCTCACAAATTTACTAAAAACAAATATTACCAATCGTACGGAATCAATGTGTGAAGAATGAAATATTCTTATTTGGAAGAAAAGAATTTTTTCCAAATAAATGAAAAGCAGTTCAATCCAGAAGATTTAGATTTCAAATAATCTAGTCAGTTATATTAATATTGCCTATGCACAATTAAAGTAAAATTAACATGAATACCAAGAAATCACAGTTGATTTTAGATTACAACCAAACAAAAGGAGGGGTTGATGCTGTGGATAAATTATATTCATCATCCAGTGTTTTACGAATTACAAAAAGATTCGTGTGTTAATGAATATTATCGGCATAAATGCTTTTGTTGTACATTTGGTTGCAAATTGTGGAAAACCATTTAAAAGAAGACATTTTCTCAAAAACCTTGCAATGAACTTGACGACAGATCACTTTTATACATGATCTCAAATCAAAACATTTTCACTTGATAATCAAGCTCCTGTTCAAGATGTTTCCGAAGCAAGGAGTTCCTCATCAAGAAGACGACACTACTGCTAAATGTGGGATGCTGCAACTATAACAGTAAAAAAATAAATTAGTATATGTCTGTGAAATGTACAAAATGTAGTGTAAACGATATTCTAAATCTAACGTTGTATGTACAAACTGTAATGATCAAATGAATTAAAGTTTTTTTAGGATTTATTAAAATTAGTTAAATTAATAAAGCTTTTTATTTTTTGACAAAATAATTAATAATACAGTTAGTCAATAATTAAAAAAGTGTCTAAAATAATAAGGAACTACATGACAGCCAATTGTTGCAGCGCGATCAATGTTGCTAAAAAGAAATCATAAAAAAACAATAAATCTATTACTAAATACTAAATACTTACTAAGTATTTTTATAAAATAACTCTCAGTTCGTCTTTATCTATCCTCCTCCATTATTACGCGGCAATTCCGATTCTGCTATTCTAAAATAAAAGCTCAAAAAAAAACAAAAAGAATAATGGATTCAGTTGAGAACAGAAGTACTAATTGCAATTATATTTCACCTTTAATTAATGGTTTTAAAACGGGATATATTAATTATAATGTGAGATGTCTAATTCTGCTTTTAAAATGACGAAAAATAACGGTGCTTTGCTTCAACGAATACTAAACGTGTAATTAAGTTTTATAAGAATAATGTCTATAGCATATCTCAGAATTGGAATATGTTACATTGAAAACAAAAAGACGGGCATAATAGTAATTATGTATACAGGGTTATTTAGAACGAAAGGAAAACGAATTGACAAATGAATTTATTTTACGCAATTGTGTTGTAACTACAAAAAATGTCAGAAGAATACAGAAATAAAATTTTATTAGCTGTGTACCGAAACAAACTAATTGTTGGGAGAAAAGGGAGAAATTGATGAACTAATAAATAAAGAAACCGAAATCATAAAATATATATAATATGTGGAAGCAGCTTAACAATAGATGTAAGTTTCATGAAAAGGTCTATAATAAGAAGTGTAGAAGCAAAATCAGCAATCCCCAGTTTGACAAATTTTTCAGCAAATAGAATTCTTTGATAAAATTTTAGCGTTTTAATAAAGTTTTATTTTTTTTTTGGTATTTACATTTTTTGCATTTTGACTTCTGACAAGATCTCTGGTTTACTTTGAAACACTTACAACTTATCACTTGAAAAGAAAAAACTGTACATACAACTGCAAAAAAATAAACACCTTCCTTGAAACTAAATTTTTATTGAAAAAATCTTAATTTTAACAACTAAATCTAAACTCTTATCTCAAGCATAAACTTCTCCTTCAATATATTGAATATCTACTTCATTTTCTTCAGAATCAATAATATTTTCTAGCATATCATTATTCGTGTTAGCGTTATAGTAAAACTCAAGTGTTTCCCGTCTTATTCAAAACATTTTGTTAGGAGTTTATCGTCCCAAAGTTTTAAAGGGTTAACTTTAATAGCCCCAAATTCCATATTATTAGGATTAATCATCCTGATATCTTTTCCAGCCTTGTAAACACTTTTCGGTCAATAGGCAGTGCCTTTAATCACACTATAGGCTTTTTCTCTCCAATTAGCAATGTCAAAAGCTTTTCCCATACGAATTACGTTGCCAAATTGACAATACCTCATTGTATTGCTCTGACATGGTAACATCTTCAACCCTTGTTTAATTTTGCCAAGAACGCAATCGCTAGGAAGAAATGAGTGACCTGTGATTGGGTATATAAGTTCAATATAATGTAAATTATGTGGGGCATTCAAAAACCATCTAGCGCATGTAGCGACTATAATGCAATTTCTTATTTTGACCACCACATTCATCGAAAACCAATTTCAAAGATTTAATGCCTTTCAAATGCCTTTTTACAAAGCAAAGGTTATAAATAAATATATAACTGTCTGCTATAGTAAGCATTTTGATCCGGAACCGCTGTCATTGGCAGTACTTGATTTTTTTGACAGTCGAAGCTTACTGTAATTAAAATATCTTTAGTCTCTCGTAGTACTGAATAAAAAGCGTTTGCTCTTAGTTTATGGAGGCGTTTGTTAATAAATAGGTTTTTTATGCGCATTATTTGTTTCAACTTTGATTTGCTCATCAAATAACAAACAAGTAGGACATACATCCTAACCTCAAGTTATAACATTTGTTAAAAATATTTCGAAAATAATACTCTTTAACTTAAAAATTGTCTGTAACCTCGTTATTATACATCCTTTTCATTTGTCTTATATTCAACTCAGATGAAAGATATCGCCTAATAGTTGTTGCGCTTCTTGTGTAGTGAGCTTCTACACATTTAATTTTTTTAAAAAAGTTCATCACCGACTTTTTTCTACTTTTAATAAACTTAAGCTGATTCGGTCGTCTTCTCTTTTTTCCGATGGTGATTGCCCGTCATAAGATAATTTTTCATTACGCCTTGAAACCTATTTTTGTTGACATGCAAAATATTTAAAAATATTGCTTGACAAATGGGAAGCAAAATACCATTTTGCGCTCTAACGAAATATTTAACTATGGATGTTTTAGGGGTATGGCGATCATTTTTTGAACATCTTCTTTTACAAGGTTTAACTTTACAAAATCTAGGAAAAAATGCATCTGGATCTGGATTCTGAATTTGTTTATTTCGTGAGGCATAAAAAATCTTTTAAAAATCAGCAATATCTGCCAATTATAAGCTAGCACATCGATAAAATTTCGTATTATGGCTGAGTTTCCTTTTTTTATTGTTTTCACTTAAATATTAAGTAAAAAGTAGCAAATCGAATAAAGCAAGAAAAATCATTATGTGGTCTTTGTTTTCAGAATGGATCTTGAAAAATTTTATGGCTCATCTAAATACGTTAACTGTATTCTTGGTAATGGAGACCTAAATGAAGACGATTTAGTTTTAAAATCCGATAATAATTATATTCTTTTTAATAGAGAACTAAGTGAAGTTCAGATTTCGATAATGAGTGTATTCCTCAATGTCGTCAGTCCAATCTGATGATAGTCCTAACAATGAACAAAGGCATTTGGATAAACATAATATACATATTTGCTCTGGTATACATAGAATTGTCAACAATTAAAAGAAATATTGTTCTGAAGCTATTTTCTTGTGGCATTGTAAATTAATTAATGTAAAACTGGGAATAAGCCACAATTAAAGATAAAAATACGTTTATTGACGTTTCAATTTCCACTTCGGAAATTTTTTTCCACTTTCGAAAAAAAGATTTCCGAAGTGGAAATTAAAACGTCAATAAACTTATTTTTATCTTTAATTGTGGCTTATTCCCAGTTTAACAGTAATTAATTAAAAAAACCTGAAAATATTTCATTGAAATCAGGCCACTTGAAGCATTTTAATAAAAGTGATTATATATTTAAAGGTGTTGTAGAGCTACCAGAATGCATCCTTGAGTATCCCAGCAAAATCCGAATCCCATCCAAAAAATAACTAAAGAAACGTGGTTTCCTTGTAGAAAATATTGCCCTTGTTAAAAACGTAAACATTAGTCTAATAACTTGGTTCGATAATAAGCCAGTAAATATGTTATCAACTTATGCTGGTAGTGAACCAAGAACCACAAAACTTAGGTACTTCTGTAGAGAAAAAAATAAAAACAAAGAGATTCCATGCCCTCAAGCTGTTGAAGTTTATAATTAGCTGATGGTAGGAGTGGACTTATTAGACCCGATAATGGGGCTTTACAGAATCAACATCAAGAAAATAGTATAAATGAATTTTTTTTTGTTAGATCTATGTGTTGTAAACGCATGGATACTTTGGCGTAGAAAAATGAACAAAATTGCTATTTGTCATTATTTGACTTCAAACAAGCTGTTTCTGAACATTTATGTAAATCTGGGAAAAGTCACTACCAAGAAAGAGAGATCGTCCAGTAGGACAAAATGGGACTAGACATCAAGAAATTACAACGTCTAGTTGTCAAGAAACTTCAACAGTGTTAACAAATGGAACAATCTTAAATACAACAAGAAGAACAACTCCTGAAAGACATTAAAAACTACCGTTAAATTCTGTGCGTATGACAGCATTGGACACATGCCAGAGTGACAAAAATATCTCCAAATAAAAAAACCTTAGACCAAATATATAAATTGTAAAGTATTTTTATGTTATAATGAAAAAATTATTGGAATATCGGAATTATTATCTATCAGAATTTCATAACTAATCCATATTTGTATGTCAACATTTTATTAAAATGTGTTCGTAGAATGCATGCCAAACCACATATGAGTTTTCAAGAAATCTCCCAGTTTGTATTTGTACAAAAAACTTCTATATATAGCACTGAACAGTTATTTTAAATGTACGAATGCCTTTTATATGCCTTATTAAAAATCACAATACAAAAAAATATTTTTTATTTTATGTATACCTATGTATTATGCAATAATTCATGCTATAGGGCTAAAATTGACAGGTTCTCAAGACCAGGTTGTTTTAAATAAATGTATTGCTGCAATTAAAATTAAAAAAGAATGAAGATCAAGTTAGTAAGATGAATTAAATTAAATTAAATTGTAAAGTTAAATTATTAGCTAATAAAAACAAGTTATTTGCATGAATATAATCAATGTCTGACGCTGAATTTGAGCAATGCTGTATTTGAGGAATGCTGTTACTAAATTGGGCTGACCTTTTTAGAAAAGTAATTGGGAATTTTAAGAAAATCTACTTTTGTTGAAAGCAGTGTTTGCAATAATTAAGCAAAAAGTTATCAAAAATAACGTTACGAACCCTTATGTAAAAAGACTTTTTATACTTTTTCAGTAAAATTGCCTCACTTCTCCTTTAACAGCCTTTATTTTTAGTACTTAAAATAAAATACAGATCTTTTATTGTTTATATATTGTATATAAGTAAAAAATGACATTATGCTTTTACAGATTTTGTGCACAATACCTATACCAAAGAGTGTCACAACGAAGTCTTTTATTTTGGTAATTTCTCTGGTCTACTAATTAATATTTTAAAGGTATTGATTTTAGTTCTGTTTTAAACTTCTAGAGTTCTTATTTAATTAGCTTTTTTCATGTTTAAAGCAACCCCACAAACTACCCCTAAAAATTGCAATGAAAGGTATCTTCCCCTTTTTTACATTTCACGCATTAGTTTGATTAAAAGCGGAGAAAGTTGAGTTAAATAAAAGCGACCGACAAACACACGTTTGATCTCATCCTAGAAGACCTTTCCCCATCTAATCTAGCATCAGGGTGGTTTTCCAGGACAAAAGGAACCTTATTAATTCCATTTGTTCCTAGAATTTAGTTCTTTAACAGACCACCGGGTTTTGTGTAGGCCTGGAATTGGACGCAAATGAGTAAGAGGGCAAAAATGACAGTCAAAAGTTTTACAATAAATAATAGAGGTTTACAAAATTTTTAATAGGTTAATATAAATTAGGTTCTGTTAATATTAGTAAATGTAACATTATCAAAAATTGCCTACATGCTACAGGCTAATTAAAAATGGAATGATGTTCTTTGGGATTTAAATATTAGAAAGGTAATAAAGGACACTACAAAAATTGTTATAAATTTACCGAACACATAAGGAGCTTATTAATTATTATAAAATAATTAATAAGAAAGGTAAATACTTTTAGCCAATTTATATTAACCTATTTTATTTAAGACTGTACCGACTATAAATAACAACTAACAAAATACTGCATCGATTGATGAAAATAGGAAAAAAGTGTATATTTAAAACTCTTACAATAAAACATACTTTATAAAAGTAAATTGATGGATCTGAAATAATCTAATATTCATGACAGATAACATCAAGAAGGTAGATCAGCCAGGTATCCACTAGGTAGCCACCAAGATCTTTAAAAATACGTATAGTATAAAAAGAAAACAGACAAACAAATATTGACATATTGATATAAGGTTGAATGCTCAAATAAATGAACTTTGATAAAATGAAAGACAGATATCAAGCACAGTTTAATTAATTAAATCTTGCCCAAATACTTTCACTTCTTAAAGCAGGTGAGAAAGATTACGGCCTGCTGTTAAAAATCTGGCAACACTGCTGTTTTTCATCCAGTATTTCATTCTCTTTCTCTCTCTCGCTCAGCCCATCACTCTCATCTTGCTGCATTGCTCAGTGCTGGCCTTTCAGCCTTCAAAGATGGAACTCTCCATTTTTTTACCGCCAGATTCGAAATTTGTGCTGTGTTTAGTTGGTAAGCATATGAAGGAAACTATAGGTCTTATAGTTAAAGTAGATTTATGGATTTAAGGGAGGGTGTAGAATTTAGCAACTTTAAATTAAACACTTTTATAGGATTAGCGTTTCTTTTCTATGTTTGAATCAATCCTATAAAAGTATTGTTGCTAAATTCTACACCCTCCCCAAAATCCATCAACCTACCTTTACTATGAGACCTATACTTTACTCCATAGGCTCATCAACTAAGCATATTGCGGGCTTGCTCACTAATATTTTAAATAAAGTTTATGTTTTAAATAATGATTTCTACATCAGATATTCTTTCCAAGGTGTCGAGTTGTTTAACAGAACTGTCTAATCACATAATTATGTTCTCGTTGGTCTGTCTCTTCAGTAATGTTTACTTAAATGCCGTTCCACGGTATATTCATAAACACTGGGGAAAAATTTCTGCAGTAGGTACAATTGATTATGGTATGTTTATTGAGATGATAAAGTTTTTGTTTAATTCAACTTGGTTTTCTTTTGAGAATAAATAGTATAAACAAATTTTTGGCTCTCCTATGGGAGCCAGTATCTTTTTAATTCTGGCTACATATGTAATAGATGATTTGTTGGATAATATTCTCTAGGGTGTTCCTTTTAACGTACATTTTAACAAAAAGTATGTTGGTGACATTATTATCTTCTACCCACTACGTTTAGAGACTGAGCTCTTAGAAATTTTCAATAGCTACTACCCCCACATTCAATTTGCTCTTGAAAAAGAGAATCAAAACTGATCTGTTCCTTTTCTTGACACCTTGTTTACCAGAGAACTGGATAACATCACTAACATTAATTGATATAGAAAAAAGTGTAACTCTGAGAGATTTGTTGTTGTTTGTTTGTGTTTAAATGACTGCGGACACTAGATCCATTCGCCAATCTTACAATTTGAGGTGTAGTGTGTGTGTGTGTGTGTGTGTGTAGAGTAATTGTCTTGATACTTAGCAAAGTCGACGTCATCGTCTTTGCTAAGAGACGCTAATTGTATCCGAACGTCTGCGGTCCCTCCGGTGTGTACCGATCACACAAGGATAGAAATTATTTTCATTTATTAATTTTTTTTAATAAACGATAATTTCCACCCAGGTTGGATTCGAACTCACGACCTTTAGGTTTAAAGGCAGGCGCTCTTACCACTGAGCCACAGAGGGGGTAACTCTGAGAGATACCACAATTACTATTCTTACCACAAGTCAAGCATGAAAGTTTAGCTACTAAGTCAAATAACCACAAGAGTTTGTAAACATGCTTTAGAATTTAAACATCCTTTTACAATTGTTTCTAGATAATTCTCACCCCGAATCCTTCCTCAGGAAAATTTTCTGTAATACTCAACACATAAGAGAACCCTTCCGAAAATAAGGTGCTATGAAAGTTAGCTCTAATTCCCATTCACTGACTAACAATATGTTCAAAATCTTTTTTCTTTTTTGTATAACTTCCATTTATTAAAGATTTCACTCCCAAATTGACCAAAATTTTTTCTCAATATTTACCAAATGTAAAAACTGCTTATGAAAGCACTGTAGTCGTGAGATTTTTGTAAAAGTAATTTAAAGACAAACTACAAAACTCAGATAAAAGTGAAAAGTTAAACTTAGTTGATTGGGCTATGAAGGTTTTTATGTAGGTCATACCACTCAAAAGGTTTTGAGCCGTTTGACTCTTCACAAGAGAGACAAGGTTACACCTTGATAGATTTTCCTAGCCATAAATGCTTACACTAATACTTCTTTGTCCTGTCTTCTGCTGCATACCCAAATGACTGTATCTGTAGTATATAATGCATATATACAGGGTGTCCCAGACTAATTTACCCACGCTATATTTTTTAAACGAATAGAGATTTTCAAATGGGACAAAAAGTGATCTATTCCATTTGTAATACACTTTAATATAGCGAAGAAAAAATCATCCCCTAAATATTCATCCCTTAGTTACATCCCCTAAATTTAATTTTTTTAATAGCACCCTGTATATTTTTTTATAGTTTTGGATGTGATCATCTATCGTCTATTCAACAGATTTATTAAAAATAAAATCGGTTTATAAATAATCAAGAAATCAATTATTTTTTTATTTTTGTTAATTAAGTGTCCCAGACTAATTTATCCAGGTTATATTTATTAACAAAATAGAGATTTTTTAAATGGTCGAAAACCGGTCTATTATATTTGTAATACACTTTAATATAGCGAAGAAAAAATTATCCTCTAAATATTCATCCCTTAGTTACAACTCCTTATTACTTATTTTTTTTTTAATAGCACCCTGTACATTTTTTTCTAGTTTTGGATGTGGTCTTCTATCTTCTATTTAACCGATTTTTTTTTAAATGAAATGGGTTTGTAAGGTATCAAGAAAATATTAGTTTATTTTTTATTTTTGTTAAATTAATCAACGGAACATAACATCAACCACACTGGAAGATAACGTATGCTCCTACAAAGACCAAATTTTGAAAAATTAAAAATAATTTTTAAATAAAAAGGGTGTGTAAGAAATTATACTACTATACTAATATTTCTTTTCTATTCTATTTTTTAAGGCTATCTTGATTAATTTAACAAAAATAAAAAATAAACTGATATTTTCTTGATACCTTTTTACAACCCATTTTATTTTTAAAAAATCGATTAAATAGACGATAGAAGACCACATATAAAACTATAAACATTGTACAGGGTGCCATTAAAAATTTAATTTAAGTTAGGGGTTGTAACTAAGGGATGAATATTTAGGGGATGATTTTTTCTTCGCTGTGTTAAAATGTATTACAAATGGAATACACCAGTTTTTGTTCCTTTAAAAAATCTCGTATTTTGTTGAGAAATATAGCCTGGACAATTTAGTCTGGGACACTTAATTAACAAAAAAAAAATTAATTGATTTCTTGATTATTTACAAACCGATTTGATTTTTAATAAATCTGTTGAATAGACGATAGAATACCATATCTAAAACTATAAAAAAATATACAGGGTGCTATTAAAAAAATTAAAGTTAGGGGTTGTAACTAAGGGATGAATATTTGGGGGATGATTTTTTCTTCGCTATATTAAAGTGTATTATAAATGGAATATACGAGTTTTTGACCCTTTATAAAATCTCCATTTTGTTAATAAATATAGCCTGGCTAAATTAGTCTGGGACACTTAACAAAAATAAAAAATTAATTGATTTCTTGATTATTTACAAACCGATTTTATTTTTAATAAATCTGTTGAATAGACGATAGAAGACCACATCCAAAACTGTAAAAAAATATACAGGGTGCTATTAACAAAATTAAAGTTAGGGGTTGTAACTAAGGGATGAATATTTAGGAGATGATTTTTTTCTACGCCATATTAAAGTGTATTACAAATAGAATAGACCACTTTTTGTTCCATTCGAAAATCTCTATTCGTTTAAAAGATATAGCGTGGGTAAATTAGTCTGGGACACCCTGTATATATATATATATATATATACATATTTATATATATATATACATATATATATATATATATATATATATATATATTATATATATATATATATATATATATATATATATATTATATATATACGTATATATATATATATATATATATATATATATATATATATATATATATATATATATATATATATATATATATATATATATATATATATATATATACGTATTTAAGTACTTATTTTTTCAATTTATTAAAATCTGTAATGATGACGGACCGGACTATTTTGAAAGAGTCCCTTTCATTGTATCCTCATCCAATTCAGTTTTCTTTTACTCTGATTACGGGAAATTGTTTGATGAATTGGGTTCAAATTTAATTAATTATCCAGTATTGGGAACTTTTCCTCAACACTGGAAACTTTGATGGCCGTGGACTATAAAAAACAGAGTAATTATTTTTTTAGATCAAGGGCTTCTGTTCTTTTTTGGAATCGTAATAAGAGCTTAGGAAGTAAAAACATTTAAAACAAAAAATCCATATAATGACAAAAAACAACTTAATCAAATGTGAATAGACGCAAATAACGAACAAAGAAGTTATTATCATCAATAGGTCGACAATATATTTTGGATTATGGTCTGTTCATTAATTTCTTTACATTCAATCTAGTCCACTTCGCTCTAGTTTTTCAAATTTTATAATTTTAACATAATTATAATATTTTGCGACTATATTTCGACAATATATTTTGGATTATGGTCTGTTCATTAATTTCTTTACATTCAATCTAGTCCACTTCGCTCTAGTTTTTCAAATTTTATTATTTTAACATAATTATAATGTTTTGCGACTATATTGGATGATTGGCTGCAGCAAATTACGTAAACAAATACTTTTGTTGTTTTCAGATTTTCAATAACCTCGAAGAAAACATTAGCTGAACGACATGCTGTCTAAAGATCGATTCAGACACATCAGTCACGTCTCGTCACAGTCCTGGCGCCGAACCGAACAATCCGTCATACAAAATATTCTTTAATAGAACAGTTTCCCAGCTGTCAGATAGTTGATAGTTCTGTGACCAAACAGGACCGGTCCGGCACCGAGACTATGACGGACTGATGTGTCTGAATCATCGAGCAAAAAGACAATAGAGGGAATGTAAAGGTAGTGGGGGCAAACATATTGTTAGACAGGAAGTGCGATCTTTAGAGGCCACTTTAAACAAGGAAAGAGAGTCTCTCTCCTTGTTTGACATCAAATTTAGTTGGGTTATGTTATTGTTTATCCCAAATGTCACATGAAATCTTATTTATATTGAAGTTTTTTAACAATTGTGTCGCATTTTAGACTCTTATCATTGATAATTAATTAAAACTTTCTCGTCTAAGACACATTTTGAGAAATATTATATAGCTACTGTTGATAAGTGTCGGAAAATTTAAATTTCGCGCATTCGCATTTCCGGATATGTCCGCCATCAGAGGCCACTTTTTTGGTCTCCTTTTCATAAGGATGAGATTCCCTCTTTTGTCTTATTGCTCGATGGTCGGAATCGACCTTAAAGCTATGGTTTGTTAGAACACAGTGAGCGACGCATAACTCACAGTCAGTCGAACGTCGCGCACGTTCGTCAAAATCAAAGAAATGGTTCTCTATGATAACGGTTTGTTAGGTTCTGCTGAGCTATGCGCACAGCAGACCGATAGCCGTGTACGTCGACGGTGTGCGCTGGAATCAACTGCGATTTGATTTGGACGCAAACGTTCAGCTGAGCTGACAGCGTACACGTCTATACCGAAATTATAATGGATAGCCAGAGTGTGACGTCACATCTGTCATATTGTTGTCATTACTTTCCAAACAAAAGTTGAAATGTCAAATCTCAAGACTTTTTAATTTCTATAAAGATTATTTATTGAATATTAGTTTTAATAATTTTAATTTATTTTTTAATAATTTAATATTAGTTTTCAGTGCGAAAGAATGTTTATGCGAAATAATCTAACACCCAAAACTGCCGTGAGTCGACTACAGCAGATTCTGCTGTGCGCTGCACACTGGTCTAACAAACCGTAGCTTAAAGCTACGGTAAAGTAAAGGCTGATGTTCTGATCAGATCGTTGGACTCCTCTCATTGTTAAATTATACAATATTACGATTTGGGGCTGATCTAATTAAATAAAGTCCGTTTTAAGATTAACTTTTAACTAAAGATAAAGGGTTTACTCCATCAGCATTTGAACAAATTACCACAACAATGAAGAACTTTACCCAGATGGCAACATTATAAAAGAAATAAGGTCCAGAAGACTCCAATGGGCAGGATACCTCAGAAGACATTCTGACGAAAAAACAGTAAGACTGGTGTGGGAGGAAGTCCCAACTGGAAGGAGACCACGCGGACGCCCTCGTCTCCGAGATAATATAGCAGGAGACCTAAGCACTATGGGCGTGGAGAATTGGATGGTGGTTGCTCAAAACAGAAAACAGTGGAGGCATGTTGTAGAGTCGGCTAAAACCCACGAAGGGTTGTAACGCCACGGAGTTAGTAAGTAAATTTGAACAAATGTTACATTAATATTATCGTACTATTTTGTAGACATACATAAAAATTTCGCGTGTTAGTTGCATGTAAAATTTTTCTACATTATTTCTTATTCTTTGCTTGGTTTCTTGCTTGTTCTTTGCTGATTCCTCGTGTCTCTAGGATTGAGGTTACATTATCATTCCATGTCTTCATTGGCCTGCCCCTTGGTCTCTTGGTTTGTCTTCTGGCTTCTCATACTTTTTTAACTGGTCTTTCTTGATTCATTCTAACCATGTGTCTGTACCATCTTAGTTGGGCCTCTTCAATTTTCTTAATAATAATTGGTTGGACCTAAAGATGTTCTCTGACTGCCTTATTTCTAATCCTGTCTAACCTGGTTATACCCATTATTCTTCTACGGAACTATATTTCTATGCTCTGTATTTCGGATTTCAATTTATCGGTAAGCGTCCAACTTTCACTACCAAAAGGTAAAATCGGAACAAACATCGTCTTGTATATGGTCACTTTGGTTTTTTGGAATACTTCTTTTTTTTTTACAAAAAACGTACTTTTAATTGGGTGGTACATCCGAGCAGCACTTCCTATTCTAGAACTTATTTCAGTTTCTTCAGTTTCTCTGTTCTCTATTTGTACTTCCAAGTATTTGTAAGTATCGACTTGTTCAAGTGTATTTCCGTTAATTGTTATCTTCATTTGTTTTCTGCTTTTTCCTCATACCATTACTTTTGTCTTCTCATTATTGATCCTAAAATTTCGTTTATTTAGTGTAGCGTTCCATACTTGTAAAT
Source organism: Diabrotica balteata (assembly GCA_918026665.1). Classification (NCBI taxonomy): domain Eukaryota; kingdom Metazoa; phylum Arthropoda; class Insecta; order Coleoptera; family Chrysomelidae; genus Diabrotica; species Diabrotica balteata. The sequence continues at coordinate 168,525,060 of OU898277.1, forward strand.
TTCGATTGAGTGCTTCTTCATTTATACCAAATATCACTAGATCATCTGCGTATGCACACTCTGAGATCCACACTGCATCTAAATTTCTATGTCATCCAAGACAATGTAAACATTATGGGGCCTAGGACACCTCCTTGACGTAGACCCTCATTTACTGTGAACTCTTCGGATTCCATATTATCGGTTCTGATTTTGTTCCTAGTATGTCTATATATATTCATAATGGCTTGCCTGAATTTAATTTTCACACTTTTCTTTGTATACATATAACAATCACCTTCCTTGGAGTACTATCAAATGCCGTTTCTAAGTCTATAAAGGCTTGGTGACTTTGATAGTAAAAATGTGACCTTGGATACTTCTGCCCTATCTAAATCCACTCTGTGATTGTTCCATTTTAGAATAGACTTCTTGTAAAAGACGTTTTTCTAGTATTCTCTCATATACTTTAGATGGAATGCTCAATAGTGTTATTCCTCTGTAGTTACTACATACCCGTCGGTCTCCCTTTTTGAAAATGGGTAGAATAACTCCCACTTCCCAATATTTTGGTATTTGGCTCTCATTCCATGCCATATTACATACTTTTGTAAGTAGTTCAATGCCGTTGTCGCCCATGTTTTTAGCATTTCTGCTGTGATTTTATCAAATTCGGCTGCCTTACCTTTTTTAAGCTTTTGTATAATTTCTTTTGTTTCTGCTATAGTTATTTCATCTTAAATTTGGTCTTCTTGCTCTACCTCTTCTGGTTCTTCTGTGATAATGTCTACATCGTTTTGGATATTCAGTAGATCTTCGAAATATTGCTTCCATCTATCTAGGATGTGGTCATTGTCATGCAGTAAGTATCCTTCTTTGTCCCTTATTTGTTTTGGTGTTTGTGGAGCCTTTTCGGTTGTTAAATTCTTCAGGGTTTTACAAAAAAAATTTTCGTTAGAGTGGTAGTCTTCTTCCATCTTGTTTCCGAATTATTCCCAACTTTTCCGTTTCGCTGCTAGTACCATATCTCTGACTTTGATTTTGTGCAGTTGATATATTTGGTAGTTGTCTGCAATTCCGTTGCTTAAATAATTTTTCCAAGCTATCTTCTTGGACTTCACTTCTGCTTTTATTTCATTGTTTCACCAGTTTGTACACTTTTTGTTTCTGTTATTTCTTGTTATTCCGCATGCTTTTTTACCACCGTTTAGAAGTGCTTCTTTCAGTATTTGCTACAACAACAGTATTACATTTTTAAAATGTTCTAAATATAAGACATCATTTTTTCAAACTGCAAAGGCAAATGGAAAAAGTCAAAGTTAACTACGTTTTTGTACCTTAATCATTTATATCATCATCATTTTGGCTTTACAACCCTGTGTGGGTCATAGCCTTCCCAAGAATTCTCTTCCAGTCGTCCCTATCCATCGCCTTCCTCCGCCAAGCACGTATTTCCATATTTCTCATATCTTGGTCTATAATCATTTATATGGTATCTAAAAAAACTAATAATTAATGAAATGTTTACGTTCTTAAAAATAAATAAAATCTAACCTACCTTTCAAATTTGACTTCGTGTTTTCTTATTTTTGTCTAACTCGAAATCAAAAATATAACAAAGCAAGAGATACCTTTTTAAAAGTCGACGTACTCGTCTATTCTCTGCTACGTGCAGCGGTATACATACTAACCATAAAAGTAAAATTTGCCGATATCGAATGTTCGAGCGTGACAAGCTTGAGTAAGTTTAAAGCGTCCTACATCTTGGTCATTAGGCATATCTGGCTTAATATTGTTGCTTCAAGAATGGAAGTAATTATTAAACAACAAATCAATTACATTACAGAAGATCTTCGTGCACCAAATGTAACAGAAATTCATTTTTTATTTATATTTTTTCTAACATACCTCTTTTAAACTTAGTTTACAGACTTTGTAAACATTGTGTAACACATATTAGCGTATAGAATAACTTGTTAATGGCGGCTTAACCTGGAGAATATGACGGAAATAAATGTAAGTTACTTTTCTTTTATTTGCAGAAAGTTTTCTTTCTTATACCAGAGAAGAAGAATCCACTTTTTCTTAATATGCCTTTTTAAGTCCCATCATGTTGGCGAATAATATGGCAAGATTCTTACACACAAGAAGAATTCACACTACGTAGCTCTTAACTTAATCATTTAATTTTTGCTCTATATCATATTTCAAGAGATATACCAAATTAGTGTCCGATAATTTGGAAAAAGTATTGTCAATAGCAATTATTATTTTTTATCATAATATTATATCATACCTTGAAGCATGGATTACAGAAGATACTGCTCAGACAAAAGAAATAAGATGCCCCATTGAAATTGCGCGGTCAACTTTTAATAGAATGAGAAAACTTTTTTGTAATCGCGATATCAATACATCGTTCTGGATAAGAATGCTTCGATGTTATATTTTCTCTACCCTTTTGTATGGAGTTGAAGCTTGGACACTTAAAAAATCCAACATTAAAAACCTAGAAGCATTCGAAATGTGGTGTTACCGACGTATTTTGAAAATATCATGGATGGATCGCAAAACAAAAGAACAAGTTCTCGAACAACTAGGAAAACAATGCAAAGTTTTAAATTCCATAAAAATCAGGAAATTAAAATACTTGGGGCACATCATGAGAGGTGAAAAGTACGAACTACTAAGGAATATAGTGCAGGGTAAAATCAAAGGTAAAAGAAGCGTAGGAACACGTAAAATCTCGTGGCTACGCAATCTCCGTGAATGGTTTGGATGCAGTTCAATTGAACTATTCAGGCGAGTAACCAATAAAATTATAATTACCAGAATGATTTCCAATCTCCGATAGGAGTGGAACTTGAAGAAGAAGAAATATAGTATTATTATTATAATATAATATAATATTTTTTATAATAGTTTTTTATTTTAGATGTTACAAGTATTTTTTATTACATTTTCTAAGCATCCATTATTTAATTTTACTATTTTAAGATATTTAATTAAAAAAAATCGACTGTCGAAAAGAAATTCTTTAGACCAAGATATAAAAAGTAAACTTTAGCTTATTAATTAATTTAGGACTTCAATTACATTAATGTTATTTTTTAATATTATGTAAAATGAAAATAGTATATTACTTTATGAGGCGGAGAAGCATGACTTTTCTTGACGCGCCCGATATTACACGCCGAACGAAGTGAGGCGCGTAATAGAGGGCAAGTCAAGAAAAGTCGTTTCTTTGCCGAATAAAGTATACTATTTTTTCTTCAAACGTAGCAATTTTCAACCATAAATAGTACAATTCATACGCTATTTTTACTCGAAATTAACTGTGACAACTATCAAAGTCGTCTAGATGTTAGAAATTAAAATAATTAAGTCGTCGGTGGGATTTGCGTCTTCCTGGTTACAGTTGTTTGACAGTTTTTTGCAAATTATCAACAATTACCAATGCGTATCAAGAGTCGGGAACATTTTTGAACGGTTTCAATTTTGAAAATGCTTCATTAACTAATTGTACTTTTAATATTACTATAAATAAAAATGATGTTTAATTGTTGTTAATGACATTTGTATTGTTGCTTTGTGACATATTTCATATTGTTGCCATGACAACATTTTTCCCTCCGCCGTAAAGAAATGAAAAAAAAACTGCTGCTGGCGGAGACATCAAACTTTGACAGGATCAAGTTAGATAAGTAATGTCATCATTATTTGACGTTTGAAGAAAAAATAATTTAATGTTTTTGAATACAAAATGTAAACAGCATATATATTCTTGAAGCATCGGTCAACTTCATATTGATTCCTATATATTTTACCAGTTTGTTGGCCCGAAGCATTTCCGTGACCAATATATTTATTGGTCTTTAAATTTTTACCGAAATGACTCAAAACTTTGTTCAATTTTCGGAAGTACTTGTTGAAAAATTCATTTCAACGAACATTTCTACTTCAATACTTTCTGTATATTTAATTCAATTCAGTCTATATGGCCCTTTGCAACTTTTCTTGGCCTGGCTTGAGAAATACTACCCTGTTTTTCCAGTACGTGCGATGAATGGGATACAATACAGAAAGGAATCTGATCGTCCTTCAGGATTGGATTGGATCTTGCAAAATCTGAAGTGCATCATAATATATATGCTAGGAAGTTACATATTCTCGTAAAAATTTAAAAGTGGAATTTTTAAATCATATCTACAGCCAGTAATAAAAGAGTAACAGAACGGATCTATACAATTTGAAAAGTTATGGTTATAGTAATGGTGTGAAATTCTTTTAGAAATTACTATACTTACATATACTTACAATATATATAATACTTTAAAACATAGATCCGCAGAGAATACATATATCCAATTTCTACCTGGTAATTGAAAAATTCGAATACTGAGGTGATGGTAAAAAAGAAATCATATAAGTGTGTCACACGGGAGAAAGTACCTAAAGTGCATTTTCTACAAGAAGAAAATATTGGGAAATTCTTATACAATAAAAAGCAGGAAAGGATTACTACAATGGAATCAAAACGTTCACAATGCACTAATTGAACGAAATAGCATCACAAAACCATGCATAATAAAACATGGGAAACGAAGAAATATATTGATTTATAAGGAAGACATAATTTTCATCGGCCCTATTAAGTCCACTGTTAAACATAAGCTTCCCGTCTCCATTCTAAAACTTTTTCATAGCAAGACAAATTTTCAAGAAAAATTATAAAAACACAAAGAGATAGCGCCCACTGTTACTAAAGAACAAAAATGTATGTAACAACATGAGGATCTGTGGTTTAACCCTAACAGTTGTCTATAAAAGTCTGAACCCCTGATGAAGTAATAACGTTATAAATGTCTGCTATTGTTATTGTTGAACGATTGTCATTTTTTTAAATAATTTTATTTCAGTTTCCCTCGAATTTATTTTTTTTGTTAATATTATTTGTTAACTTTTGTTGTGTTTGTTGGGTTTTCCGTTTCCAATCCCGATTCAGTTTTTGCCTTTGGCCTACATGAACTATATACGGGTTACAAAATTAATTTTGAGAGTTTTAGAACTAAATCTCTTGTCAGTTTCTATAAGACAAGAATTATCCAAGAAGTCATTGAGATCGAAAAACGCCCCAATTGTCTAATAAAAAAATGACGGGACTCGGTTGCCTCAAACAAAAATAAAAGTTCAGCATATAGGTAAAGAAATAATAAATAAAACTTCTCTCTCTTTTGTCGTTTCCTCATTGCTGAGGATCGTGATTCCCTACAATGCGGGCTGTCAATTCTCTCCATCTCTTGCGATTTTGGGCTGCTCTCATGGACTCGGAAAACGTCTCTCCAGTGGCTTTCTGTACTTGATCTGACCATCGGATAGGTGAGCGTCCTCGGCCTCTACGTCCTTCTACGTTTCCGCACATAATTAGTCTTTCTAAGTTGTCATTGTCTCTTCTCGCAATGTGGCCAAAAAACTTTAAAACATTTGCAAGACACTGAGAGGAGAGTCTGGTCTGAATGTTTAGCTCTTCGAGAATCGACTGATTGGATCTGTGCTCCGTCCATGAGACGCGTAGCATTCGTCTCCAGCACCACATTTCGAATGCGTCAATCCTTTTCCTATCCTCTGATTTTATTGACCACGTTTCGGCACCGTAACTAAAGATTGAAAAAACAAGTGTCCGTACCAGTCTCATTTTGAGTTTTTTGGACAAAGAGCGGTTCTTCCATATTTTTGACAGTCGACTCATCGCGTTCTTCGCCATTCCTATTCTTCTGCGAATTTCCGTATGGCAGGAGGCTGCATTGCTTAAGGAAGATCCTAGATACGTGAACTCGTCTACTTTCTCGAATTGATTTAGGGCGCCTGTTGTTTGGAGGATATTCGCATGGTCCACAATCATGATTTTTGTTTTCTGATTATTAATCTTGAGCCCACACTTGTTGCTTTCGGTTTCTACTTTCTTTATCAGTCTCGACATCTCCTCTTCAGATGTTGCTATCAGTGTTGTATCGTCTGCGAATCTTAAGTTTGAGATTTTTTTCCTGCAATGGAGATGCCGCCTCTCCATCCATCGAGTGCGTTCCTCATTATGTATTCTCCATATAAATTGAACAGGTCTGGAGATAGTATGCAGCCTTGTCGTACACCTCTGCTGGTTTTGAAGGTATCGGATTGCTGGTTTTCAATTCTTATTTTAACTGAGTTATCTTCGTATAAGTTTTTAATTAATATTGCCAAATGATCTGGAACTCCCATCTCATGATCATCATCTCATTAAATAAGACTTACAATCAATTTAATTTAACTATCCAGACGACCGGTTTCGCTTTCTACAATATGCAAAGCATCTTCAGGTCTCGATAGAAAGTTAAATAAATGCTGAAATAATAATAAACCCATATTACTAACAAAAAGGAATAAAAAAGTATAAAAAGTTTTAACAGACAAGGTAAGACCCACAAATTGTTATAAAATAGTCTATTAAATTGTAATAAATTAATAAATGAGCAAATAAATAAAACATTACTTACATGCCGGTACTCTATTAATTGATGGATGGTAGAACATGGTTGAAACTATCATGTATTTTTGAATAGAGAACTTAAGTCTGCTATTGTAGTTGTTTGACAATAAACGGGAAGTTCTTGAGGAGATATGTTTGATCGAATGAAGTAGAGATAGGTGTAATGTGATTGTTTGTTAGATGAAAGTGATGTTCTATACCATTGAATTATTTAAAATAAATAAATTTTAAATAAATTAAATAAATAAATCAATAATTACTGTAATTTATATCATCTACTTTGTTTATCTTTATTAGACAACACCCTAATATGGGTTTATTATTATTTCAGCATTTATTTAACTTTCTATCGAGACCTGAAGATGCTTTGCATATTGTAGAAAGCGAAACCGGTCGTCTGGATAGTTAAATTAAATTGATTGTGAGTAAGTCTTATTTATTACTTCTTCACCTATTTGAAATGGATTCACACAAGCAACACATTCATGATTCCAGCATATACTTTAAAAGACTTAATTTATCGACGATTTGTGGATTTCCATATTAATAGAAAATATTTTTTAATTAATGAAAACGAATAATTAAACAAAATAACAACAAATTTAAAAAAAAATGGTTGATTGTAATATAAATAAAAATACACGTATTTTATTTAACAATATTACAATATGCTTCTTAGTTTCTGCTTTTTTAAAAATACGATTGAATTCCGGATCTGCACTTGTTTTTGACTACGTGCATCGAATCGCAGCCAGTGAAGAGGTTCATGGTCTTTTTGCAGTCTAGTCATTCACTATTCATCTTGGGTTCTCATTCATCCTGTTATTTTCACATAAAAGTCCTTGTTAATTATTCAGATTGAATTATTCAAATTGATTGTATTAGAAAGCACCCTTTTCGAGGGGATATCGAGGGGGGTTGAATGTAATTGATTAGATAGACTGTATAAAGCAAATTCTGGTTCTTTTGACTGACAATGTGCATTTACAATTTTTCTTTGTTAAACTGAAATTAAATTTTTGTATAGTCAGTTGTCAATATTGATCTGTAATTGTCAAAATTTTTCAGTTTAACAATTCTTTTTTTCAGTTTCTCTCTCTTCTTAAAAGCATCAAAGTTTATTTCCATCGTTTTAGGATTTATCAAATAGTTTTTAATTTATTACAATGATTTTAAATATTGATAAGTTACTTATATACTTTATAATTGAAAATAGCTTTTTTCGTAATTGGTAAGTACTTGTATTATTACATATTTACCCTATATACGAGAATACATAGATGGATATATTAGATATATATATATACATATATATATATATATATATATATATATATATATATATATATATATATATAAAAGTGAGGTTATATGTTTAACATTCAAAACTGGGACTGTTGCTAGATGACATAAGCATCAATGCAAGTATCTTCACTGTCCTCCGGGGTCCTAGAAATACACACAATTTTTTTTTAATTTTTATAAAATGTGCTCATACACCGGCTGACATTTTAGTAGAAATAGAAAATTTTAGCGAGATGAAATGACACCAGACAGTAAAGTGTTTTATTTTCAGCAAGTGATGGACAAGAAAGCGATGAAGATTCGGAAAATGAAGAGTGCAACTCTCCCAATCATTTGTACCCTTAAAATTAAATGTGAAAGCTGCTTTTAAATTTTAAAAACTGTAGCATTTTTTTGCACTACTACATATAAAGTTCTAATACGCGTCTTACAATATAAAGAGAAACAGCTCTCGTGTAAACCTCATAGTTGACATAAGCACTAAGTGATTTGTGTTCTTTCAGAATTTCGAAGGAGAAGAAGAACAATAATTGTTTACATTGCCAGATGATTCTAGGCAAGAAAGATGAAGATATACTGAAAGAATACCCAATTTAGATCTTTAACTAATCAGCTAGAATTCAATGAGTCAAGCTGTACTGGCATTTCGCAGTTACGGGCGATGTTTGGTTGTTTAAATCACCTTGGACAATCGGGTGTATCTTTGGCAGCTTTTGTGATTTAATACTAAGAAATCTGTTATGAGCTTTTATTTGTGCTCTCTCTTCAATCTTGACCCCCCAGGGGAAGTGTAGTGGTCGACGTGGTGTCGTGTATTGTCCGTCTCCAGAGATCTCTGTCTCTGGTCATTTCTTTTAATTCATGCATAGGTCTTTGGCATATTCCTCTAATTTCATCTATCCATCTTGTTGGGGATCATCCTCGTGATCTTCAGCCATCTACCTTTCCTTGTATTATAAGTCTTTCCATGTTTTCTGTGTTTGCTCTCATAACATGCCCAAAATATTTTAATTGTTGGAGATGGACTTTACTAGAGAGTCGTTGGCTAACTTTTAGCTCTCTTAAAATTGAATTATTTGTTCTACGGTTGGTCCAAGGAATTCGTAACATTCGTCTCCAATAGAACATTTTAGTGGCGTCTATCTTTCTTCTCTCCGATTGTCTCAGAGTCCAAGATTCACATCCGTAGGTCAGTATTGGGAATATTAAGCAGTTGATCAACCTCATCCTTATCGCTCTTGAAATTTGACATTCCTTCCATATTTTGGTCATTTTTGCTGTGGCAACTTTTGCTAGATCACATCTACGTTTAATCTCTTCTTGTAGTGACCCTGTGTTTGTGATTAATGATCCCAGATATAATTATGAGCTCACAACCTCGAACCGGTCAATTGTGGTTATGTGTGGATGATTGTTGGTTAGTCTATGCACTATCATGATCTTTGTCTTTGATATGTTTAATTGCAGACCAAATATTTGACTTTCGTTTTCGATTAGTCGTATAAGTTCTATCAACTCTGCTTGACTATTTGCAAGAAGGGCTGTGTCATATGCGAAACGTAGGTTGTTTAGTTTATGACCATTTATTGAGATGCCCTTTTCCCATCCTTCAAGTGCTCTTCGCATAATATACTCTCCATATATGTTGAATAATTGTGGAGATAGTATACATCCTTGTCTGACACCCCGTTCTGGATCAAACTCGTTCGAAAGTGTGTCAAGTACTTTAACTGATCCAGTAGTGGGTTCATATAGTTCAGTTATAAGCGTAATTAGATGTTGTGGTACGCCTACTTCTTTTAGTATTCGCCATAAGTGTCTCCACTTGACCCTGTCGAACGCTTTACGGTAATCTATAAAACAGATGTATAGTGGGATGTTGAATTCCCTAGATTTCTCGAATATCTGTCTTATGTTCAGCAGGTGTTCTCGAGTGCCTCTACCTTTGGTAAATCCAGTTTGCTCTTGTGGAATTTCTCCTTGAAGGAATGTTTTCAGTCTCTCATTGATTATATGTAGCATTATCTTGCTGACATGGGATATAAGAGAGATAGTTTTAGAATGGTCGCATTTATGGAAGCTGCCTTTTTAATGTATGGTCGTTATTGTAGATTTTGTCCAGTCTTCAGGCCATTGTTTGGAATGCCATATTTGGTTACAGAGTAGATGAAGTAACTTTACGCCGGTTTCTTCTGTGGCTTTAAGCATTTGTGCTGTTATCATATCTGGACCTGGTGCTTTGTTATATTTGAGCTTGTTGATAGCCTGTCTTACTTCATTTTCGAGTATATCAGGTTCTTCTTCCACCTTGTCAGAGATTTGGCTAACAAGCTCTTGACGTTGATCATCTTTATATAGGTCCCTGCAATACGATCTATATGTCTCTGCCTTATTTGTACAACCTCTCATTTTTCTTTTCAAGTCCTGTTATTTCTTTTTGGAAGAATCCTTATATATTGCAGTCAGTGAGTAAAGCTAAACAAACCAATAATTTACTGTAAGTTTTTATGTTTTTTATATCCTGTTACTGCAGATTTAAGTACTATGCTGAATATTTCGTGTTGGTGATCAAGAAGGGCTCGGGTGTAAAAAATGGTATGTGATTTATTAGATTGAAAGTTTCACTCTACACAATTCGTACCGATATTACAATACTATTTTCGGGAAGATTTTTTTACTTTGGAATGATTTTTTTTTACTTTGGAATGATTTTTTTTTACTTTAGGAACGATTTTGAGTATCTAACCTTAACAATAATATCAACTTGTATTTTTATTATGACAGCGCTTATCATATCCTATTCGACAGTGATTTCTCTATTTCATTAAAAAAAAATTAAAATCAGTAGTGAAAGTGATGCCGAATTGATTACAGCAATGTTAATATTGTTATGACTAAAAATATAAAATAAAATCTCAAGAAATAGCTAAAATATCATACACATGATTTAAATTTCACAGCCTTACTATATTACAGAATTTATTCTTCCATCAAATCAAATAAAAAAATTTAAAAAAACAAAAATTGGTTCCGCCCGGGATCGAACCGGGGACCTTCTGCGTGTGAAGCAGACGTGATAACCACTACACTACGGGACCGTTGGAACGGTTTGAGGTTGCGTAATTATTAACTGAATGAAACAAAAATAATGAACCTTTACATAATTTAATTTAACATTTAATTTTTTAGTTAAATCAACTTAAATAATTATTCTCCCTCATTCGTAGTCATTCATACAGTATTGGCCATGGGTTCCTTCAGGACTTACCTTAACCCTTAGTTATGGTATAAGTATCATGTTAAATACACCAGTTAAATTTTATACAAGTCGATATTTTTTCCTATAATTTCAATTATCATTATCATTATCCAGCCTTCATTTATCACGTCCACTGCTGGACATAGGTCTCCCTTAATCTCCTCCATTCTTTGCGATTTTGTACTCTTTGTTGCCAATTTTTGGTGACGCGCCTGAAGACGTCAGCCCAACGTGTAGGTGGTCTCCCTCTACTACGTTTGTCTGCTCTTTGCTCGTCCATCGTGAGTCTTGCATTCTCGTTATATGGCCTGCCCAGTTCCATTTTAGTTCCGCTTTGCGTTTCACAATTACAGCAAAATTCGTCCTTCTCCAGAGATCTTCATTTCTTATTCGGTCCCGCAACGTCACTCCCAGCATAGATTGTTCCATTCGTCTCTGTGCCACTCTCAATTTCGAAGCCGCACTCTTGGATAGAGGCATAATTTTCGCCCCATAGGTCATAATCGGGAATATGCGTTGATCAAATACTTTCCTTTTGAGGCTAATTGGTATGTTGGCCCTAAGTGTATCTGGCAGTTATCCAAAGGCTGCCCATGCTAAAATACTTCGTCTTTGTTCCTATAATATAGTGCCTATAATATAGTCTCCATTTAATTATGTTTATACATCCGTTGTCCTTTTTGGTTGGGATATCTTCCGCAAACTCTAAACTTTGGTTTTGTGTTGGTTTGTATCTTTTTTTGCCTGTCCAGTCTTTTCTTCTCTTGTTCTCGTAAATATACCTACCCAGTATTGCTCGTTCCATTGCCATATATCTCACTTCAAATCTTGAGAGAATGCGCTGATTCATGATCCAATATCACTGATCTTCTTCTTTAAGTGCCATTTTCGTTAAAAAGATTTTTAATTATCATAGTAACATAGAATTTCGAAGAAAGCACTTTAAAAAGTTGTTTTAAACTGCAACCATACGTAGGGTTTTCAGCAAGTTCGTTTTATTCTCACATTGCTTCTGCCTTCTACTGTACCTATCTATAATTATAAGGCACAAGCTGTCTTAGTTTTCTTCAGACATTATATAGTAAATTACAATAGTAATTTTTTTCTTTCTTTATAAAAATTACAATATAGTCGTGATTTTTAATATTTTTGTATTACCACGTCTATTTTAAATTAAACTTTTCATTCGACTTGGTATTAAATTGATCAAATTCTCGATGTTACCTTGGGGAAAAGCTTTCTATTCTGCTATGAGCGCCAATCGAAGCTGCTTACGATTTATTGGAGCAGGTATTTTGTTTCTTACTCTTGGTTTGAGTTGGTCCCAAATATGCTCAATGGGGTTCAAATCTGGGCTTTGAGCCGACCAATTGATTTTTCGTGCAGCGACGGTTTCCAGGTATTGCGTTACCATCCTGGCTACGTGTGGCGGCGCGTTGTCTTGCATGAAAATAAAGTTTTCGCCCACAAATCCAGCAAAAGGCCTTGCAAACTTGTCTAGAATTTTGGTGATGTACCGGTGAACATTTAACGCTCCCCTATTAATAAACACAAAATCCCTGACAAAACATTAGAGAGCCTGCTCCGAAGAAACACGTGCTCGTCGAGCACAAGCAGCATACCGTTTCCCACGTCTTTTGTTCACTTTGATGCAACCCCCTAATCCATAAGGAACGATCCTGGACTCATTACTAAACAAAATATTTTTCTGATCTTCTGTCGTCCAATGTTCGTAGTCTCCAGCAAGCTTAAGTCGGCATTTTCAATGTGTTCAATTCCCTCAACCTTTCTCTCACTGTAGAAGTGCTTATTGTACACCCGTTAGCATTTTAAAAACGGTAAAGGACTGCTCTTGCCTTGAAAACGTATTTTGCACAGAAGTATGTTGCAAGGAACGATCTTCTCTCACTGTCGTGATTCTTCTCGCACCTGCTTCTGGTTCTCGTTCGTGAGATTTAGTGTCTACGAATAATTAGTATGTTTTTTGGACCATACGACGACTGACTGCATGCTGTCTGGCCACTTGTCGCCGAGGCTATAGCACGAGACCGGTCCAAACTAGGTCCGTGTCGATCGCTGTCTTACGAAGAAGTAAAGTGCGTTGAGATGGTTAGAGCTAAGGAACCCTCTAAGTGGTGGTCCGAGAGGGTGTACCAATAAATCATTCTATTGTCAGACGATTTTGTTAAAAAGTGTAAGGTTGTAAACAACCTTACACATGTTTCAATCTTTGTGACACAGAATACAAAGAAAAAAGCCAAATTCTGCGTACTTCAAACACGATAAATGAGATAGCAAGTTTAAGTTTTACGAAATAACAAGAAATAATAAGAGGTCCTTAGAATGCAGCATTAAATTAGATCACATTACAGTACCGTAACAGAAAAAATATTAACTGTATAAATATAAAAAGAATTCGTTCATACTTTCCCAAACATGAGAATGTTATTTAGATATTTTATTTTTATTATTCCGAATATGACCTTATTTAGTTTTAAATCTTATTCATTCATAATATTATATTAGCTAATTGTAATATCTTCGTACAAATACCTTGGAGCATGGATCACAGAAGATACTGATCAGACAAAAGAAATAAGATGCCGCATTGAAATTGCGCAGCCAACTTTTAATAGAATGAGAAAACTTTTTTGTAATCGCGATATCAATATATTGCTCCGGATATGAATGCTTCGATGTTATATTTTCTCTACCCTTTTGTATGGAGTTGAAGCTTGGACACTTAAAAAATCCAACATTAAAAACCTAGAAGTATTCGAAATGTAGTGTTACCGACGCATTTTGAAAATATCATGGATGGATCGCAAAACAAACGAACAAGTTCTCGAACAACTAGGAAAACAATGCGAAGTTTTAAATTCCATAAGGATCAGGAAATTGGAATACTTGGGTCACATCATGAGAGTTGAAAAGTACGAACTACTAAGGAATATAATGCAGGGTAAAATCAAAGGTAGAAGAAGCGTAGGAAGACGTAAAATCTCGTGGTTACGCAATCTCAGTGAGTGGTTTGGATGCAGTTCAATAGAACTATTCAGGCGAGTAACCAATACAATTATAATTGCCAGATTGATTTCCAATCTCCGATAGGAGTGGAACTTGAAGAAGAAGAATATGGCTTTAGTTTATCTTTTAAATTCTCGAACTCAAATTGGCTGATTAATTATTGTCAAGTTCTGAGAATTCACTTGTCTGAAAAACAACATGATTCTGGAAAACATTTATCAACCCAAACACTTCAGAGTCCTTAAGGAAACGTACTGGTCCTTTGTGTAGCAATTTTAAAATGTCACTCTAAGCTGAATTTACTGCTATTCACGGAGGTTCTAGAAACAGAACCACCCTAGTCGACTGGGGTACATACGTGTTTTCTTTCATATGTGTGTTCTTGTTCATTTCATACCCTGAGGCCTTAGACTCGAAGCGGGACCCAACCAAAGACAAAGGGATTCGGATTTGTCACATTTCAAAGTGAAGACGTTGTAGATAAAGTTTGTGAAATTCACTTCCACGAGATCAACAATTAAATGGTGGAATGTAAGAAAGCACAGCCGAAGGAAATGATGCTTCCCGCCAACCTGGCCAAAACCTGCGCAGCTGGCCGGGGAGTCTATGATTTGCTGTGGTCACTGGGAGCCCTTCCTGACGGTTTTCCTGCTGCGGCATATGCCGCCTATGCGGCTGGTCGAGGTTACTCGGGCTACCCTAGTTTCGGACTTCTGTACCAAGCAGTCATGAATAACTACCAAGCAGCAGCTGCAGCTCAAGCACAGGCGCAAGGTTTCGGCCCGCCAACCTATCCACACACGACCGATGCAAGAGCCGGATTTCCAGCGGCTAACTCTTCAGGACCTACCATCGATATGTACAACAGCAGCGCTGACAGCGTGGGTTATGTCCAAGCCGCCATTCCACAGCCCCGCAGCTTTCCAGCAATTGCGGTCAGCCATTGAGTCGAAGTACTGTCTAGTGTTGTGTGACCCAAAAATCGACAACTACGTGATGGCATCACAACTGCACTTGTACATTCACTTTATGAATAATAATCTAATTATGTAGCACATCCCCCGCCAGGCGAGGCCCGCTTGTTGTTGTAATGTTTGGTGTACGCGTACCGCTTTTATCTCTATCGGTAGCCGAGGAAATCATCTTGGAAAGATTTGTACATTCGTAACCAAAAATTGCGTTTTAGTCCTTTTACGTTTTTGACAGACTATCAAGGAATAGTTTTAAAAATAATAAAACTTCAAATACGTTCTCTAATAGTCTAAAATTAAAAGTGATAATAATCCCAAGAAAAAAAAAAGGAAGTTATATTTTTAATCATATTATTGCTTAAAAGATTATATAAATAATTTTAAAAAATATTAACTGTAAAAATATGAAAAGAATTCGTTCATGCTTTCCCAAAAAATTACTATAAAATTCTAGTTGGCCTCTTTTTAATGACGCGCAATATATATTTTTCTATTTTATTTATATTTTTAACTACATCAAAATACAATTGAAATTACTAAATGGCATTTTCTCAAAACAGACACTTAATGAGTATTGATTACATTTAATTTCTGCCCGTTATATCGTTGAAAATAAAGATCTATAAAGCATGTCTAAAGTCTCTGGTAGATACCATTTTATTTGTATTTACGGTAACGTCCATTCAGTGTAACAACATCCGAATACACAACTGAATTCATTCTGTATCGATCGAGCAATATTTTACTGCCCATCTGAGTTATCAAGACGACGACAACGAGCGGTTGATCATCATCAGTATGCAACTCATGGCCGCGCTTGACCACTCAACGTTATGTTGACAATCCTCTTCGGTATATCTGGTCTAGTTGCCGGTTTATAAGTACCTTCGGTTCAAGTCAAACCTGACTTGAAACAGATCAAGTAATGATAAACTGTAACTTTCACTGAATCCTAGGAAGCAGAGGCGCACAACAAGTACGCTGTTTGGATAATTCATTATCTCTTATTGTTCTTAGATTTTGTTACTCGATGTTTTAGGAAATTGTTCGCTTAGATTATGCTGCTTATTTACGGCATTTATATTGTTAAAGAAGGAACGTGGATCTTTACAGTGCGTCATTAATTCTAGAATACTAAAGTTTCTTCAACATAGCAAAACACTAATCACAAGTAAAGTTTCCTAGAGGCATGCAGGTTCACCATTTTCTTTTTATTTTAAATGTAATTAAAATAAAAAAATTAGTTATAGAAAATTTTATTCGGAACCGACACAAATAAAAAAAAATTGAAATATTATTAAAAATATAAACAGAGTAAAATAGATACTTTTGTAATAGAACACTTTTGTAACTGTACTATGTCGGCGAGTATGTAATTATCTGTGCAATAACTAAGGGGAGATATGGTTCTATTAACTGAGAACCGCGATATGCTTGTCTTAACTGAAAAAGACGAGATAATATCGATGGTATATTGCACAGAACTGGTAAGTACATTTTTGCCATTTTGGGGTTAAGTGCACAGTAATTATTAGCTTAAGGTAAAGTATGTTGTGCACAAATGTGGTAGATGTATTAATAATATTTTCAGAGATTCAAACTGTCTTTATGGGGTAAGTGCTGTAAGTCTGAATATATTGTAAATAACAATTGTGTTATGGATACTTATCCCATTTGTGCTACTAAGAAATCAATTTCTAGAGAGCACGACTGTGATATGTACACATATAGCTTTTGTTAGTATACGACTTGGCAACGCCACGCAAGTAAAAGTGACACACAGATTAATCCTTGTGTAGACGTTCTGAATCAAACATTGTATTAGGTCAATCAAATACATTTATTATGATTTTGTATAAAAAAGAACGAAAGTGATTATTTCCAAAATGGGATCACGTGGCCGAGCAATGGTTAATCTTGTTATCCAATCCAAACAAGGGAAGGCATTTAGTGAATTATGAGGTTAAGTTTGAAATTTAATAATTGTAATTATTGTAGAAAATACTGAAACACTATCAATACCTTCAACTTATGAATTGCTATGTGACGAGGAAAGTTTAGTAGACAATCCTGATATACCCGAACAAGACAGTAAGCTTTTAGTTAGAGAACCTACCACTTGCTAAAGTTGCTTTGTGATTTTATTTTTAATGCCGTGCGAGCTGTTGCCATATTGTGAAAATTATATTAAATTTCAATATTATTTGTAAGAATTGCTATTTTACACAGCATTTGGATTTTAATTTATAAATTTTAGTATACAGGTGAAAACACCGATGAAGTAGACTTTAGTGATAGCTCAGAGGAAAGCGATGAATCTGACAATGCGGCCGATGGTAAGTTCAATATGTGTAAAAGTATAATAAAGTGTTGATCTCTAAGCTTTATTATGTGGAGTGATAACTTTTCACAATTTTACCACTCATTATTTTTAATGCAATGTGTTAATCAGGCATTATTTTCAGTATTATGTTTTTTACCTCAGTGCTTTAAAAGTTAAAAGTGTCTTTTAAAATATCTGTCAATGCTACCAGAGACGGTTACTTACTTTTCCTCTTTCTTCGATGCCTGTGGAGGGCAAAACAGAAACAAACATGTCTCCGCAGCCATGTTGTATGCAGTCAATCACTTTAACCACCTAGAGACAATAGATTTCAAATTTATGAAATCAGGGCATTCCTGTTAGCAGATGCTATACACGCAACTATTGAAAGAGCGCGGAAACACAAGAAAATTTATATCACGGGTATAAACTTACGATATAATATATACGTGTAATTACGAGAACAATTTGTTTTATAATAATGTAGGTTATATTTATGATAATTTTTATAAATAGATTTGAAATAACCATGTTAAAAAGAATTAGTAAATGTTTACGTATTGTCAAGGCAAATTATTCAGAATTATTTTTCAAAAAAGATATTTTTTGTTGTATTCGATAATGAATTGTGCAATCACTTATCATGTGCCATTTAACTGTGCCGTAAAAATTATTATAGTACATTTTTTTGACTACTATACTTTAATATAACTTTATTGACGAACTAATTGACTTTTATTTTTTTGTTATGATATAATTTATAGTTTTGTGCAAGGTGTATCTCTTTTAGGCATTTTTATTGATTTATATTATTCTTTGCTTTATCATATAACTAGTGTATATGTATTGAAATATTAAGTGTGTACCGCACAATCATAACACCTTTTCTCTTACGGTTACTTAGATAACAAGAAAGGTAAGGTACAGTTAAGAACCTTACCTTTCTTGTTATCTTATTCTATATGTCTTAAGGTTTCCCTGTTCCTCTAAAATTAGGGTAGTGCCCAAATATTTCCCTTCTCTTATCTTCTAACTTCTCTTCTTCTATCTCCTAACTTCTCGTCTCTGTATCTTCAGTACTTCTCTAACTGATTCTTTATAGAGCTTTAATAAAATCTCCGACCAAGACACCTCTACCAGACTGAAGTCCGAGCCTAGTACTGTTCTTTGTGTAACCTCCAATCTGTCATTAAAGAGGGTACACATTGTGACTGTAGATAACAAAAGAGTTTACTCTTTGCAATTTGCAATAGTCATCATATTGTAAACATGCATAGTGGCCACTTCTTTGTCTCCCGATTGCAGCATGTCTAGAGCTCGTTTAGTTGAATTAAATGTATAGATTATGGCTGTATTTATTGTTTTATGAACGCATAGTTAAAAGTAGAGGAACTGTCTTGTATTGCATAGGTTAAGAAGATAAAATGTCATGTTTTTATCATACACAGACATAATATATACTTCAACTACACTTCCAAGCTTTGCTATATAGTAATTCAGAAGATATTTCTTCCGTATAATTTGTTGTGTTCCTACCATTGTCAAATTATCAGAGAAAGATAATAATTTATTTGCAAGAAGGATGCTAAAAAACCAACTGTCCATGTTCGTATTACGTCTTCTTCTTCTTAGCTCCTTATCGTTCATTTTTGGACCTCTGAGCTCCTTCCATCGATTTCTTTCCAGATCAACATACTTCCAATATGTTCCAGCTTTTTTGATGCCATCTTCTTATCTTATCTGTGATCTTGTTTGGTCCTGATTCTTGGAGGGACCTTTGTAGGGTCTCCAATGTTGTATTTTGCTTTCTAAGGTTGGTACAATACAAAAGAACGAAAGAGAAGGAAATATTAAAGGATCAAACACCAGTCAGAATATTTATAATTTAATTTAATAAAAAGATTTAAATCTAATAAATACTTCTACCCATTTATAAGTAAAATCATGTACTGCACTGTGAAACAAGTACATTCAGCACTAGTTGTGCTCATAAAACGCAGTTAGTTCCTTTTCTTTTTCTCGGCTATCTGTTCTGTTTTTTAAGACCAATGTTTTTGTAAGAAGGCATTTCTATTAGTTGATACAGTTTACTTGAATAGAATTATCGTTTGGATCGGAGATAAAGTTGTATGTGATGCGCTCTGCTATTTCCTGCTACAAATAACAGTACAATAAAAAAGTTGAAAAACCGTCTTGTTACACGTCTCTATTTTGTTTTATTGGAAGGCAAAAATGTTATTGCGCTGATGTTTTGGTTTAATAATTCTAGATTGATTTTTTAGAACGTAGGTGGCGGTGTGTGAGGCTGACTTAAAGGTAATTATTCTAAAAAAGAGGGCATGTTAAGGTAGACCCAGAAACACGTGTAAGAGAATGGTAAGAGACTTAAATTAAATCGAAACGCAACCGTCATTTATTTTGGTATTGTCCTTACTGCACGCAATGAGTAAAAAATTTATAGTAATTTATATGGGTAAATTGTTGATGCATAGTGGAATATAAATATTCTCCGCATCGCTCTAATTGGCTTGATTAAGCTTGGGTATACAGTTTACTTTAATTGCCATCGATATTCAACTTTATTTTTGTATAAAACTTATGAATATATATGTTTATAATCGAAAATAAAAATACTTTGTTTAAAAAATAATGTACTTTTTTAGCGAGAACATTTCTGACAGTAGGATTTTGATTGACAAGTGGAGCGGACGCTTTCTTTATGAGAGGTCTCTATGTGGAAGGTAACCGTATGCCGTCATCTGTTTTATTGAGAACAGTTGGCCTTTTTCAATTTCTATGACTTCTCGAATAATTCTTGGTTAATACAAGAGGATGGAGGCTATGATTCTTGAGTGTTTAAAATCAATGTGGTGACCTGTATGAAGATGGTGTTAACCTAGAGGTAAAATTAAATCGGAATTGCGAACAGAAATGGAATGTTCATAAATCCTTTTTTTGATTGAAAGTTTCATATTTCGTTTTGGGACTTATTTGAATCAACTTTATAATTATTTACGTTTTTATATTAACATAATTTTTATTGTTTTATATTATTTTTACTTCCGGTTTGTTTATATTAAACCAGACATATAAATCTTACACTTTTAAATTCAGCTCGTAAATTCAGATATCTTATTTTGTCTGTCATATTACAGGAAAATATATTTAATTCATTGTAAATTCAGGGAAATACTTTTCCCAATAGGAGGTTTGGTTCCCAAAAGAATTTCGTGTTTTTGCTGCGGACATCCAATCTCGGAAAATAAATATTAACAACGCCATAGCATGGAAAATCTTGTTTACGTATCTAAACCTGATTACAAGCTAAATTTTATGTTGGTTATTCGTATTAAACGAACAGAAAATAACAGTACAAAAAATACAAAACATTTTCGTTTAGAGTTAAAAAAAAATAAATTAATATAGACGAAAACTGGATATTTTAATTATAAATTGGAACAAATTTTAAAAGTTATCATTGTTACTATCAGGCACATACAATTGTTTTCCAATTATATGGACGTGTCATAACTTGTTATCACATAACTTAACCTTTTGACTGCCGGCAACGCGGCTCCCGCGTTGGAACAAAGTTTGGCCCTGTGCCGTGCACGCGCCTACCGCGTGCTATACCTACTTCATTTCAAAAGTCTAATTTTCGGCTGGCACATAAGTAACAGTCTTACTATAAAGCTAGGCACACAGGGAAGTGTTAGAAGAGTTAAAAAACAGCTGTGGTTTAAATATTTAACGAGGAAGTAGTGTTGAGTGTGTATGTCAAAAAAACTATAAAGGTGGTGTGAATTGTATTTCGAAGGTGTAATAAAGGTGAGTTTTAAATTATTAGCAGGTGTTTATTTAGATCTTTATAAATAATTAAGTTAATTTTGTAACAAAATACTGAAATATGTATTAAAAGAAATATTCTAATCTCCAATATATGTGTTTTTCAATTTTATTTAGAGTGCTTATAAATGGTATTCATGAGTATATTGTGTCTGTAAAAATGTACTCCCATATTGATTACTATTACATTTGAAGTTTAACCATTTATGATTGATATTTTGGTTAAAGTGGTTTAAATATTAAATAATATTAATCATATATATTAATTTTATTCAGTATTGAGTATTATTTTGGTATTAGCTACAATTAAAACAATTCTATTTCAGTGACATTGGGAGTGGAGGTTGTTAAATATGGACAACAAAGAAAATATATATGAACCATCAACTTCCAAGAAATTTCGCAAAGATAGTCGACCTCTAACTGAAGCTGAATTATTACAGTGTTTGGAAGAGTCAGATGATGAATTCGATATTTCCGAAGGGGAATTCGAAGACAATTCTGATGGAGATGAAGATGAAGAACCTGAAGAAGGAGCTGCACAATTACCAGATGAAGTTCACGGGGGTGGAACAGTATGGTTACCAGTAGCACCAGTTCGGAGACCAATACCTTTTTCTGCAAATTCTGGACTCAAAATAGTTATGGAAAGTCATAAACCAATTGACTACTTTAATTTGCTTTTTGGTGAATGTTTTTATGAATTAATTATCAACAACTCCAACCTATATGCAATCGAGATATTATCAAAAAGCACATGTGGACAAAGTCGAATTGTGGCCTGGAAGGATTTAAATAAAGAGTTTAAAATTTTTCTTGGTCTATTGTTCCATATGGGAAATATAAAACTGAACAGAATTAACGATTATTGGAAAACAAATTATTTATACAGTATTCCAGTATTTTCTACTTTTATGAGCCGAAATCGGTTTCTGTTAATATTACGAGCTCTGCATTTTTCTACCAATGAAATAGATGCACAGAACAGATTGGGAAAAATCCTTCCACTGGTAAATTATTTCAACTCAAGAATGGAAGAAATTTATTACCCAAGTCGGGAACTCGCTTTGGACGAGTCTATGGTGCTATGGAAAGGTCGACTTTCTTTCCGACAGTACAACAAACAGAAACGGCACAAATACGGGATAAAACTGTATGTGCTAGCGGAGCCAACCGGAATGGCACAGAAAATATTAGTATATGCAGGTTCAGCAGATCCAGATGTGGGAGGAGCGAAACATACAGTAAAAGTTGTCCAAAAATTGATGGAGGGCAAGACCGGCGTAGGGCATGCATTGTTTATGGATAATTTTTACAACAGCCTTGAACTGTCTACGAAATTGTTGCAAGAAAAAACATATTGTACAGGTACTCTTCGTAGAACACGTACAGGCAATCCAGAAAATGTGCTTACAAAAAAATTTAAAAAAGGCGAATGTTATTCTGAATATGCATAAGGCACTTGCGTGTGCAAATGGAAAGATCGTACTGAAGTATTGAGCATTTCAACAGAATTCAGCGGCGAAATGATTCAGACAACATCAAAAAGAGGTATAGAGAAATCGAATGTTGCAGAATATAATAAGTTCATGGGAGGTGTGGACCACTGCGACCAGATGCTTCAGTATTATTCTTGCGAACATAAAGTTTTGAGATGGTACAAAAAGTTAGGTATACATCTATTTCAAATGATGCTGGTGAACTCGCATTTTTTGTATAATAAATATGAAAAACCGAAAATGAATTTATACGATTTTAGAATGGCAGTTATTGACAGCTTATTAGGGTCACCACAACCAAAGCAAGAGAGAAAGGACTGTGTCAATCATTTACCACAATACTGTCCCAAAGATAATAAGGGAAATGCTAAACGGCGACGTTGCAAGTACTGTTGGCAAACGAGAAATATCAGAAAAGATTCCACATATTTTTGCCCTCAGTGTCCAAACGAACCAGGTTTGTGCTTGACACCGTGTTTTAGACAATACCATGAAAACTGATTTTTGTATAATTATCATCAAATATAAGCATTTGTTCTAAATATATAAGTACATAAATGTAAAAATAAATGAACGCGGATACCGCGTTGGCGGCACACTAGGACTTACTTACTAGCCCAGTGCCGGCAACGCGGCTCCCGCGTTTGTTTTTTCTTATATATATTTTTTGTTGTATATAAAAAATTTGTAAAACAATGACTTAAAACAACATAATTACCGCAATTTTTTTGTAAAAATTTGTTAGTTTATAAGTGGCACATAGGGCATAACCACATACTGAGACTGGCAGTCAAAGGGTTAAAGAGATGAACTTAATATATTTTTTTTTATTAGAAAAAAAGGTCGCATCCACCAAAAGGTTATTAGCAAGGGATAAAATATAAATAACAAAACTGAATACCTGCAGATCCTATAAAATGTTTAAAGATCTTATATTATCATAGGAACACTCGTGAGCTAGAGATTTTGCTAGAGAGTTCGAGATACTGTAATGTCTGTGTTGATTAGATTTGCCACAGTTTATTAAAAAGTGTTTAACTGTTAATCGAACGTTACACTGATCACATATTGGTGAGTTATTGTTTGTAAAAAGGTAAAGTGTATTAAGTTGGTATGTCCTAGACGTAGATGCGCAAACACAATTTGTTCACGCTTATTAAGCAACGATAGAATCCAGTGGGAAACATTATTCTTGATTTTATTTAGCTTACAATTAGTTAGAGACCACTTAATTCTCCACAAACACAACACATTATTTTAAAATAAGCTTTTATGTCACTGGAAAGACAGTTGTCGATAGACTCCGAATAATCGCTTAAAATCGCCTGTCGTGCAGTTCTATCAGCTTCTTTGTTTCCCGTTAATCCAAGGTGTTAGGGTACCCCCAAAACTTGAACTCTCTTTTCATATTGATAAGCTTGGAACAACTGGCATTCTAGTAACTTTTCAAAAGAATGTTTTGGAAAAAAGAGTATGGAGAGCTAAGGGAATCTGTTCTGATCATTGCTTTTGTGAAGGTAAACTCGTTGTTTTGTTTAAAAACAAACATGACTTCTCCATATTTCATAAACCTACCCATACTGACACGACTATCATCTATACACAATTCCTCCTCCCATCCAATACAACATAAACTGGTAGTATACAGTGCGTTAAGTTTTGGATTAGGTATACACTCTATAAATGGCAAAACTGCGTGTCGTCGACTTGCCACTACATATCTGCTTCGTTGACTCGTCGTTGCTCGTCGCCCGTCGGCAAATTTGTCATATTGTCATTATAGCGTGGTTGTTTAAAAGTATAACAGCGTAGAGATTTATTTTATTTTTGTAAACATGTCTGTTTATGTGGCCGCGGAAAAAGCTCAAATAATAAAATGGTTTTATAGTGGCAATTCTGAACAACAGTGTGTAGATTTATTTTCTGTGTTTTTTGAGGGAAGACCATTTCCTTGTGTACAGTCAAATTATAATATTGTTAAAAATTTTGAGAGTTGTTATTGCCTCAAAAATTGCAAAAAATGTCACGCTCAAGAAGTGTTACCAGAAAAAGTTGAGGAAAGAGAATACCGGGATACACAAATTTGTGCAACGATCGAGGTAGATTCAACACATTCAAGTAGAAGCGTTGCTAGAGAGTTAGATGTTAGCAATGTTACTGTAACGAAAGTATGGAAAAAGCACGGTTACAAGAATTTTAAATATTCGAAAACGTAGCAGCTTTATCCAGACGATTACTTTCGAAGAATTGCGTTTTGTGAAACTCTAATAACGAAGGCTAATAGTGAACCAAATTTTATTAAAAACATTTTATTCACTGATGAATCTTCTGTTTCGTTAGTAGGGAGACACAATCCTTTCATTACGAGGTATTGGGCGCGGGAAAACTAGCACAGAAGTGTTGTTTACCGAACTCAACGTGCTCAAAAAGTTAACGTCTGGACTGGCATTTTAGGAGACCACATAATAGGTCCATTTTTTATTGAGGGCAACTTGAATAGTAGAGTATACCTCGATTTGTTACAGAATCATGTTCTTCCCGCTATTCTCAATCTTCCTGATGTAAATCTGGAGAATGTTTGGTTTCATCAAGACGGCTGTTCAGTTCACAACGCTCGAATTATTAGGGAGTATTTAAACAATACTTTCCCGAATCGAGTTATCAGTGGAACAGGCGATATTAAGTGGTCTGCGCGATCTCCAGATCTTACACCCATGGACTTTTTTTTTGGGGACATTTAAAAAGCATTATCTACGATCATCCTGAGGCTAGAGCCCAAAATTTGGATGAATTAAAAAATCGAATAAGAGAAGTCTCCAATTCTGTTACAGCTGAAACTCTTTCATCTGTTCGCAGAAGTTTTTATGACAGATTGGGGTACTGTTCAGCCATAGAAGGTCAACTATTTGAACCATTTCTGTAGGTCATAAAGAATTATTTTTTATTTTATTAGGAATAATATTTTAATTTTCAATAAGAGTATATTTTTTATTTTATTTTTTTATAGAAATACGCTTTTATTTTTAATTCAACCACAAAAAATTTTCACATTAATAAAAATCGATAACGTAATGAAACATGAGATCGGACGACAGAGAAGTACATCCCAAACGTTGTTGTGAGTTACTAAACTAAAATGATTTTCTGTCGGTGCAGATAGTCTCGGGTCGGAGAACGAACATTTACAACGTTTCTGATTTTAGCGCTCCGTATAGTGTGCAATACCTAATCAAAAACTTAACGCACTGTATCATAGTATGTTATATATATTAACAGAATAATAGTATGTTATATAATTAACACAGATATAATAATTCTGAATGACCAACTTAAGACAAACAGTCCTCCCTTCCTCAACCTATTTCATTAGAGACTATAAAGTGTAAACGCATAGATCACTTGAGAAAGGCAATCAGCCGAAACAACTGTAGTAATAAGAGGTTAAAATAAATTTTGTGGAAGTTTGAAAACAAAGTGTGTTTTATTGTTACATAACTGAAAGATTTTTAAATTATTATTCCAATAATGTAAGATTATATTTAAGTTACATTTTTTATGTTTTTAAAACGAACTCCAAATGCGTTTTTTACCTTTTTCTACCTGTAATTCCTCTCAAAACTTACTGCTACAATATTCGCTTCGAACTCTGTCTTCATTAAAGGTTCAGATAAAAGAAACTTTATAGCTGTTCCCCAAGTTTTTTCACCAAAGACACAAATTTTGAAATTAATTAAAACTTTTTCGGAAGGAACTGGATTATGCTGGCCCATGTTTAGTTTCGTCTTTAGGATCGATAACAGGTGGTCTGTTTGGTTAGTTCCGAAAAAGACATCGAACAGCGGCGTAGTATTTTCATAATGGTAAAGATTTCCTCGTGATTTATTACTAATAGAGGAGTAGTTTAAATATGAGGCAAAATAATTTAAGAGTATGGATATTTTTAGCTAAAAACCTTACTACAAAAGTCTAGTACAAGTACAAATACATCCCCAGTAAACCATCCAAACATGATATGAAAACATTTGTGTGAGTAGATAGCAAATATGCATATACCTATAATATGAAGATTTACTTTGAAACACAAACAACTGGTCCTTTTGAAACTGATTGGAGTAGCGCAGAGGTTGTTAAAAGAATAGTTAAACCCATAGAAGATAACTGGTTGACCAGTATACCTTTGGCCATAGACTTTCTTTAAAACCAATTAACTATTGTTGGTACAATTCTTAAAAATAAGAGGGAGCTAACACAAGAATTTATAACATCTAAAAACAAATACATACATTCTTCACTATTCGGATTCCTTAAAGTAAAATGTAACATATGTTCCAAGAAAATAATAATAAGGTCGTATTAGCTGTTTCAACCATGCACCATAATGATAGTGTTGACCCTGAAACAGAAAACAAAAACAAACCAAAAATAATAAAGGATTACGACAAAACAAAATTTGGTGTGGATCTGGTTGACTAGTTGTGTGGACAATATGAAGTTTCCGAAACTCTCTGCGTTGTTCACTCACCATGTTCTATGATTTATTTAATATATTAGGAATTAATGCATTTTTCCGGTATAAGGCTAATAATACCACTGCATCATTCCCAAGAAGCACTTTTCTTCAGGACATTTTGTTTGAGTTAATACTGATAATCCTTTGACTGATGTTATGTTGATTAGATAATACTCACACATCAACAGGAATTAAATAAAAATATATATATATATATATATATATATATATATATATATATATATATATATATAATTCTTTGGAGGGTAACTTTCGGGAAAGCGTCAAAACAAGGATCAGCTAGAGATGGTATAAGCCAGTTTGGTGTAGAACTTTATTCTAAATGTGAAATTTTCGGTGATATGTTGTCACCTTCATCAGCACCTAAATGGAAAACCTATTATCCATTTAGGTGCTGATGAAGGTGACAACATATCACCGAAAATTTCACATTTAGAATAAAGTTCTACACCAAGCTGGCTTATACCATCTCTAGCTGATCCTTGTTTTGACGCTTTCCCGAAAGTTACCCTCCAAAGAATTGTATTCTTAGCGTCGTTATACACACTCTATATATATATATATATATATATATATATATATATATATATATATATATATATATATATATATATATAATATATAATAACCGATTAATAATATAATTACGGCTGTCGCCGCTTCTCTGCCCCCAATTTCCATCTTTTTCTGTCATATGCAGTTGTCTCTCCTGTCTCTTGCCGATGAATAACCGATTAATAATATAATTACGGCTGTCGCCGCTTCTCTGCCCCCAATTTCCATCTTTTTCTGTCATATGCAGTTGTCTCTCCTGTCTCTTGCCGATGAATCGTTGCGCCAACTTCTCTGTGATTGTCCTCTCTTTCTTCTTTCAGGAGGGATCCATTCCAGTACTCTTCTGGGCCATCTGTACTCTGGAATTCTTTTAACATGTCCGAACCAGATTAATTGTTTTCTTTATATGTCATCCTTGAGATTTCGCTTCATTTTCGTTTTGTTTCTTATCTGTTCCTTTCTAACTCTCTCCAGTTTCGATCTACCGTAGCCTCGTCTTAAATAATTCATTTCTTTCATCATAAGTTTGTTTCTATTATCCTTGGTGACGTCCCATACTTCCGAACCGTAAAGTGTAATACTTTGAACTATACTACCATAAATGTGTTTGGTTTCTCGTCAAATGGTTTTTTGCCAGAGAAGAGAGTTTAAGGCACGGATCGCTGCTCTGCCCTTTTTTATTCTTTTCCTGATTTCATCTGCGCTATTTCCCTTCTTATTGAAAATGACCCCCAAATATTTGCAGGATTGCACGCCTTTGATTTTGTCGTCTTCCAAGACTATGTCACATATTTCATCTGTTCCCACTGAGAGATATTCATATTTTGTCATATTCATGTTTAGATCTGCCACCAAATTTAATTTCTTTAAAAAATAAATAAGGAAACTCTTAAATAAAAAAGTTCCAACTCG
This sequence comes from Diabrotica balteata, assembly GCA_918026665.1. Lineage (NCBI taxonomy): Eukaryota > Metazoa > Arthropoda > Insecta > Coleoptera > Chrysomelidae > Diabrotica > Diabrotica balteata. The sequence continues at coordinate 168,553,793 of OU898277.1, forward strand.
ATCTTCGAAAATCGTGCAGAAAATGGTGCAGGTTTATAGGGTTTAAAGCAAATATATATACACTGTTTTGAGATAAAACCGAACATGCAGCCTAAATCAGCTTAAGATGCTATATTTAGGATATTATAGAACCTAGTTTGGTTTGTAACGTTTGGTTATAGGTAGTTTTGATTTATAGTATTTGTTTTTTAATCTCCATTGTTTTTTTATTTTTTTATTTTTTTTTTTAATTTAATGTACATTTTATTTATTAAAGCTAATTATAGATTGCATTGATATTATTAAAACCTCATTAGAACAATAACACGATTTTTAAATAATATTGCTTTTCCAGAACTCCAGGATTACTAATGTAATCCATGCGTGTACAATGGTCACGTAAGAAAATAAAGCTCGTGTGCTGGGGGATAATTTTTAATGATGCAGCCAATTGAAAGTGATCGGTGAACACGTTGACTCCTGGATAGGTTTTGACCTTGCGTAAAGTCCTCATTACTTAATTGTAAACGTTCATATATTATTCTATATGTAGTAAATTTTTTACTACACTTTGTGGTATTTACCAAAAAAGGGTATAGTGATCCTTACATATATATTTAACGCAATATTAAGATGTAATTATTGGCCTAACAATCTAAAAATTGCAGAAATACTTTTATTTCCAAAACCAGGAAAGGATCCAAGTGAAGTCTTATCCTATCGACCTATCAGTCTGTTATCAACAATCTCCAAATTACTAGAAAAACTTTTAATAAAAAGAATAGATCCAGGCCTTACAGGCGCAGACTGGATACCAAATTTTCAGTTTGGATTTCGACGAGAACACTCAACTATCCAGCAATGCCACCGAATAACCCATAAAATCAATTCCGCATTAGAAGAAAAGGAATATTGCCCAATGGTATCACTAGATGTACGTCAAGCTTTTGATAAGGTTTGGCATAAAGGACTTCTTTATAAAATTAAACAAATATTACCACCCTTCTTTCGAATACTTACATCATACTTGGAAAACCGACAGTTTAGAACAAAAGTAAATGGAGAAATATCTAAAATGCATCCCATTAAGGCGGGAATTCCACAGGGCAGTGTCCTGGGACCTTTATTATATATATTATATACTTCTGATCTACCAACTTCGCATAACGTAACAATTGGCACATTTGCAGATGATACAGTAGCACTTACCAGTCACAAACACATTAACATAGCTACACAACAACTCCAAGATTATTTGTATGAGCTTGAAAACTGGCTAAAACAATGGAAAATAAAAATTAATGAAAACAAGTCAACCCACGTAACTTTCACTTTACGACGAGAAACACCACCACCAATATATATCAACAATGAGGAAATACCCAGGACTAAAACAACCAAATACCTAGGGCTACACCTGGACCAAACCCTGTGTTGGAAAGAACACATCACCAAAAAAAGAAAACAAATACAACTAAGACAAAAAGAAATCAATTGGTTAATTGGAAAAAACTCCAAACTGTCAATAAATAATAAAATTCTAATTTATAAAACAGTTATTAAACCAATATGGACATATGGCATAGAGCTGTGGGGCTGTAGTAGTAAATCTAATATTGCTATTATGGAAAGATGTCAATCAAAAATCTTAAGAGCAATTGTTGATGCACCCTGGTACGTAACCAACCAACGAATCTATGAGGATCTCAATATCTCAACAGTGAAAGAAGTATACCAGCAAAAGAAATTACAATACATTCAAAAAGTGAACACACACTCCAACCCATTAATTTCCGCAATACCTCAACATCAAGTTATCCGAAGACTAAAGCGACGTTGGCCAACAGACCAGTAACATGGACCCGTGATTCTCTCACTGGAGGGGACCACATCACGCCAGAACCAAGGGACAGGACTTAAACTCATCACATTAACTTATAGAATATATTGTTTTATTCTGATTGTTAATTTATTAGTTATAATAAAAAAAAAAAAAACTTTGTGGTATTTGCCACAAATACCACAAAGTACTTCATTAAATTATTAATTATTGTATAAAGACATAATCCGTAAGTCGTATTGTTTAGGAAAATTAAATAAATTTTTTTTGCTATTTTTATTACTTTTTATTAGCAATTACCTTTTTAATTTTGTTTTTTTTTTGTTCTTAAATTTATGGTATTCACTCTCCGCCTGTGACAAAAAGTCGTGAAAACGAAGTCGGTCGAATTGTTCTGTGTTCGGTCGTTGGGGATTAGTGTTGGGAAAGTTCTTGATGAGGAATAAATCTGGAGGAATAATTATAAGAGGATTTCTGTGTAATTATTGAGCAGCAGATATTTCGTACAGGTACAAAGTGAAAAAGAGTTTAGAATTAAAGGAGCTTTTGACTTTTTCTTTTCAGGGCTGTTCATTTCCAATTAAAATAAAAAAGTCGGTCATTATTCGCTCCGTGCGTGACCATGGTAGGGGTACATTGAAACGACGCCAGCGTGCATAGCGGCGAAATATGACAAAATTGGAATATTGGACAAAATATTTTTACGCATAAATTTTATCAAAAATGTGTGCAAATACATTTTGCGTATTTAATTGTGCTAATAATAGCAAAAACAGTGAGTGTAGTTTTTATAGGTTCCCAAAGATTACATATAAATTAAAGAAAAGAAAAAGATAAATTCCTGCTATTAATATGAAAAAGTAAATATCACATAATTTCATTTTTACGCAATTGAAATAGGAAAAATTTAAATAATTTACCTTGAATGATATTTCATAAGGCTTCAAGCTAACTGCAGATGACTTTAGCTTTTATACCATAACTTTTACTATTATTGTTTTTAATTATATGCTCTTTTGCGTGAAAAACTTGATTTGTCAGTACTAGATTTTTCCCTTTCTCTTACGTTTGGAGTTGAAAAGATATATTATGATGAATTTTGAGAAACTCAGTTTTTAATACTACGTTTATTTTGTACATAAACTGAAAAAATATAGTTAAAAAACTAATTTATTAATAATTGTCAATTTCGCATGTATTTAACAATGTCAAACATATGTCATATGTTTAACCTGAAAATTGGGACTCCAAAATTGTCAGAAAAAGGCGGTAGGTGTCGTGTCAGTCACGCACGGAGCGAATATGCAGAGCTTTTTGGTGATTTTGATTCTTAATGCTAATTAAATAGGTCTATGAATAGGAATAGGTACAAAAATAATATATTTTCAACAAGTACATATTGTTCTGAAGCTATTTTCTTGTGGCATTGTAAATTAATTACTATTAAACTGGGAATAAGCCACAATTAAAGATAAAAATACGTTTATTGACGTTTCAATTTCCACTTCGGAAATCGTTCTCAAAATACAAACAGTAAATTAAACAAATTTTAATTTTAAACAAGTACATATTGTGATATGTCATTTTATTTTAATTTTTATCATTATTTAAATTGTAAAAGTAATAAGCATAATTATTCAAGCAAAACGTATTCAATGATTAGATTTTATTTTCCAATAAAAATTATTTTCTTTTTAAAATATTATTATTAAGAGATAATATTTATAATTATAATAAATAAATATTTAAGACCCCTTTTATTTCATAACCTACTCTACTAATAACAATAATAAGGGAAATTAAAAATTTTGTAAAATAGATATTTATTTTAAATTAATTAAAGAAATTACTCGTTTAAATTCACAACTCATAATTCACAAATTAACCCTTTGTCCACTGACGATACTTAAGAGTCCTTCCCCTTTACAAAAACCAAGAACTAAAATGTGTCAGATACCTGTATATAACATAACAATATCCTATTTTCATTGTTTAAAAAAAGTTCTGTTGTAACAATTTAATTTGCTTATAGGGGGTTAAAAGGAGGGACTGAACAATTACTTCGCTTAGGGATAGAGTGAACAAAAAAAAACTAAAATGTTGCGAACGCGTTGTAGATAAGAGTTTTTTTTTGTAGAGGAAGAGGACTGGGAAAACTAACTACAAAAAAGAAAGTAGTTAACTGCTTGAAGGTAATTCAACGTTTCGTCCTTGGTCGGAGTGGATCTCCAAGGGAACACTAAATCGGCTAAAGAATTCTTTAACTGCAACGGTAGCCGCTTCTTAATTTGGTATCGCATAGACTTCGTAAAATAATGCATGGCTACCAGGATATATTTATTTCCATCATGCGTCTCTGGAAATGGACCTGCAATGTCGATTAGTACTCTTTTCATAGGACTACAATATTATACTGTTTCGTGAGTGCCGTCTTTTTACCAACTGGACCATTACTGGTACCACACAGTTCACATTTCCGGCACCATCTTCTTACATCATCTTTACAGTTCACCCAATAGAAGCGTTCTCAAACCTTGTGCAGAGTCTTCGCAATATCAAAGTGTCCACACCTGATGCACCGTCTTGTAACTGACACAATACTTCGGACACTTTAATTTTAGATAAAATCAACTGAAGCTTGGATTCTGTCCCATTATCGTTTTCAAAGGTTCAATAGAGAAGATCATCTTTTAGTACTAGGAAATTCCATTGGCTCCAGTAACACTTGACTTCTGGACTACATGCACTAATGTCTTGTCAAGAAAGTATTTTATTTCGACGCATCCAATCCAATACTCTTGTTATACATAGATCATCTGGTTAAGCGTCTTGTAGCTGTTGAGGCTGCCATTGATCATTAATGACGGTGGTTCGTCTCACGGGGCCAAGTCGTTTTCCTAATTTAAGACAGTGGATTACCATTTGCACCTCATAGCCGTCTTGATTGAGCGTCTTGTAGCTGTTGAGGCCCCCATTGATCATTAATAACGGTGGTTCACCTTACAGGTCCAAGTCGTTTTCCCAATTTAAGACAGTGATTTCAAATTTGCACTGCATGGTCGTCTTGATTGAGCATCAGCACGTGAATGACTTTTTTCAGCCCGGTGTCGATCTATTCCAGCTTTCTGACTGTTGTATTATTTTCTTGCAATTTATGGCGAATGTGACCTACCACGATACCATTCCAACATCTGATTTCGCATCTTTTCGGGATCGTGTGACGAACTACTTTTCGTACGATTTCCTCCTTTAGGTTTATCGTTTCATTCGTCGCTCCAAGACAATGGCGAATGTTTTTCTAAAACTTTAGGTCTTGCTAGTCGTAAAGCTTTCTGTAATTTACTATCTCTCATTCCCTTGACTAAGACATCTACATAAATTTCTTCCAATATGTTGTTTGGTGCCTCCAAATAAACCAACAGCGCTATACAAGCAACATAAATATGGTTTAAACTTTTGCAAATTTCACATGCTCGTTGAATTCTACTTTTTAGTTGCGCCTTGTAGACTTGTAGATGGGCATCTCCATAACGTTTATCTAGTCGAGTAAACAGGGTCTTCTTGATCCTTAGGAATCGATCTTAAAATTTTTGCATCATCAACTCGTAAAGCAGCAGTCAAGGAAACAGCCTTTTCTTGTTCCATCCAATGATTGGCTATCGTAATAGCTTCAAATTACCTAAGGTATATGGATCAAGAAGACTTTCCATCAAATGGTGACAATTTAAATCTGATATGATGTGTCGTTTCGTCTCTAAGTGATTCTTTTTTCACTACAAGATCTAAAACTACTTCATTAACTGGTGGTAACATTTTCGCATTAGTTATCGAAGCATCTAGAAACTTCTTAAAATTTTTCATTGTTCTGACTACATACTTCGTCAAATCTTTGAAGTCAATTGTGACACGTACCCCGCATCGATAGTAGGCTATTTAGGTGGTAGGTAATGCTAGTGAGTTTAGTGGTGTCTCAGGATCTTCTGGCCCTTGTAGTTGGTTGATCATGTTTTTAATAAAGTCTGAAAAAATATTTCAGTAAGCTTGAGATAATTCCCATCTTAAAACTTTTGCTCTGGTTTTGCCAAGTAAAAACCAAGATTGAAAAGTGTTGTTATGAAGGCAATCCATTGTGATCCAAGTTAGGAGTGGTATTAACCTTAGGTCACATAAACTATCATCAAACACGGAGAAATTGCCTTTAGAAATATTGAAGTGCTTTTTTGATCTTATTTTTCAATATAGGGATGTTAAAGGAGTTTAAAAGTGCATTCTTGACTATGAGTTCTGTGTTCAAGAGCTATGACCTCACCCTAGAAACGAAAATAAGGCTCCTTAAATGTTATGTGTACTCAGTACTTCTGGACGGAGTAGACACGTGGACATTGAAGGCGGAAACTCTATCAAAATCTTTAGGCTTTTGAGTTATGGTCATACAGAAGGATCGTGAAGATACCATATATAGACAAAGTCACCAATGAAGAAGTACTGTGTAGGATGAACACAACTGCAGATTTGGTCAACATTGTGATGGGCCGTAAGCTGCAGTACTTGGGACATATAATGAAAAAACAAGGCAGATACCAGCTACTTCAATGCATTTTGCAAGGTAAAATTGAAGGAAAAAGGGTCCCAGGACGAAGAAGACTATCCTGGCTTGCTAATCTAAGAGTATGGTATACAAAGACCTTAACACAGCTATTTCGTATACCAACAACAAAAAAGTCATCATAGCCAGAATGATCGCCAACGTTCGGAACGGACAAGCACCCTAAGAAGAAGAAAGGAGTTTAAAATATCTATCAAATATTATATACCTATATCAAATATTTTAACTTATTATGATGGGTAAAATCGAAGGACGCAGAGGAATTGGTAGAAAGCAGGCCTCTTGGTTGAAGAATATCAGGGAGTGAACAGGAATAAGGAAAGCTGAGCAACTCTTTAGAATAGCTCGACAGAGACAGTTTTGCCATGTTAATTGCCAACGTCAAGGGGACTTGATAGGGTACGTTAAGAAGAAGATCAAATATTTTTTCCCATCCCCAAAGTGATTTATGGGCATTTAATTCACCTACTAAAATGAAGGGTGCTGGAAGTTAATTAATTAAATTTAATAGTTCAGTTTCAGCCAAGCTGTGGTAAGGCGATATTTAAATGATACAGAGAGTGATTTTATAGAGTAACGACAATAGCTTCTAGTGTGGTTGTTAAATAAACTTCTTAACAATAGTATTCTTTGGAAATATACATAGATGTGTAGATGTAGAGTGCCTCCACTAATTCTGATATAATTTCTTCCTAAAATGTGATGTGCTTAAAACCATTAAGATAACTTTTGTGCGTTTACTTGAAGTTTGTTATTTGTAGACAAATGCTTGGATTTTTCTTCGTTTTACAAAAAACATTAATACAACTTATTTTAGAAATTTCATTATTAGTTCTCCATCTAAATAGTTTTTAATTTATATGCATTTATAAAACTTTCCCCTGTTCGTTTTGGTAACAATACTCAAACTCATTCCTTCCGTGACATCCAATTAACAGCCCTTACACAGTTTACCCCGCAATGTAACAGTAATGAAGTAAGTAGCAATTTAAATAAGGGCTCTTTTCTCTTTTATTCAAATCAGACAGACCCATTTCAACTGTCAATAAACAGTAAAATTGGCCGCACTTACAAAGGGCCCACCCCTCTGCCGATGATAATGCAAAGGCGTACTGGAGTGCGACATTTTTCCGGGAACACAATGCGGATAAGTCTGGAGTGCAAATTTTTACGGAAAGTGTTTTACAAATGAGCATATGCTGTTGTGGGGAAATATACACTGGTGAAATTGCTTTTATGATAATTGTACAAATTAATTTAAAATTAAGGAAAATGGGATCTATTAAACATTGGTATGCCATTAAGTTTAATTTTTATAGTCTTTTACTATTTATATTCGTTTATTAAGTTTAAAATATTTAAGTGTCATTATCATCATCAGTGGCATTACAGCTTGTTATGATCCAAAGCCTTCTTCAGAACAATCTTCCATTTGCCCCTGTCTCTGGCAACTCTTCTCCATGCTTTACCTTCGATGGATTTTAGATCATCCTCTATGGTAACTTGATTTTTAAGTTTAAGTCTTCCTCTGGCTCATCTTCCAACTGGTCCTCTTCGGTTGAAAATTTTTCAGATCTTTGCATCTTCATTGCTAATTTAATACATTTTACAACCTCAGGTTCCCCAAAAATTCTGTATAGCTCAAAGTTGTAGCACCTACGCTACAAACCCTGTTCTTGGACTTCTCCATATATTTTCCCTAGAATTTTTCTCTCGAAACGTTTAAGCAATTCTTGGTCATTCTGTGTAAGTGACCACGTTTCTGACCCGTATGTTAACACTGGCCTTATTAGTGTTTTATATATGGTAATTTTAATTTTTCTGGGTAGTTTTGGGGCCATCTATTTCCTCAAGCCATAATAGTACTTATTGGCAAGCACTATTCTTCTTTTCATTTCTTCGCTGACATTGTTGTCTTTGGTCAGCAGCGAGCCCAGGTAGACGAAGGTAATTCCAGATCATCAATTAATAGTTTATCTGATCAGATCTGGTTGCCTGATCTAGTAAAATAGATATACTTGGTTTTATGTGCGTTTATTTTTAATCTCATTCTCAGTGCAGATGCCCTTAATGATCGAAATGCTTCAATCAGAGATTCTGTGGACCTAGCAATAATGTCTATATCATCTGCACATCCGACCACTTGTACAGATTTATTAAAGATGGTGCCATTCGTATGGCATTCAATATGTCACTCTCGAATTACTTTTTCTAGTACAAGGTTAAATAAGAGACATGACAGTCCGTCTTCCTGTCTCAGTCCATTTTTACAATGGAAGGGTCTTGAAAAGTCGATTTGGATTCTGACTACACTCTCTACGCCTGTGAGTGTAAGTTTCGTTAGTTAATAAAGATGAAGTGGCATTTGAAATTCCATCGTAGCCTGTAAAAATTTTTGTCTGTTGACTGAATCATATGCGGGTTTGAAATTCACGAATATGTAGTGAGTGTCGACTCAGAACTCAAGCGTTTTCTGAAGAATCTGCTTGACTCTGAAGATTTGATCCGTTGTTGATTTATTGGGTCGAAAACCGCACTGGTAGTTCCCAACTATTTGTTCAGCATAGGGGATCAATCTTCTGTACAATACGTTGGACAATACTTTATATGTCACGTTAAGTAGGGTGATGCCTCTATAATTATCACACCATTAATTGTCAGTTAACTGAATTATTAAAATTTTCTAGAATTGCTTACATATAATCCAGGTGTACAATTAAACCATGCAGATAAGCGAAATTCTTAAAATATTTTCAAAGTATTAGGATTGAATCAATAGTGTTAATTCAAAATAATAAAGAAAGTTAATTCAACATTATACAGACAATAGGCTAAATCAAGTTTCACTTACAGTATTCCCACGCGGTGACTTCTCGTTGAGTTTAAATGAGTTTAAAGCTGTCTTTGACGGATTTACGATACTATTTAAATGTATATACTATTATTATTTCGTTTGAATAGTCATTTACTAAAAGACAACACAAGAGCGAAAAACAATAGTTGATATAGCAATCTTTTCTACCTAACCTCATTAGTACTATATCTGTTGGCATCTTGTGTTTTGAATTCCTGTTGCTACCAACTGTACATAAATTACTGATGTTATTTTCAGACAACTTTACTTGCAGCTCAAGACTACAAAATCATGCTCTTCTGCGTTATTCTTCTGCGGCAAGGGCCTCTTCCTTCCCCGAATCTTGACCTGAATTATGAGATTTAGAAGGATCATACCTCTCTGAATGTCTCATCATATGACTGAAATATTGCAACTTTTTTTATTCAACTTTTCAACTTGCCAAACCTATTTGCAATATCCATAGGTAAATATCCATCTTAAAGTGTATGCGTTCAGCTAAGCAAATAACTACATTACTGCTAGCACTTATATCTAGTAAGTTGTTTGGTTGCTGATATTCTCCACAAAAAGCTTTAAAAACATAAACCATGCCACTCGCGACCACAAAACAAAATAATTTCTACATTTCTTTATTTCTTTGGCTTTTTAGGATTATCCTAATTTAGTGTGCTGCGTGCTTTATAGGCAATAATCTGCTCATCAACAGGTAAATGTTGCTCTATTGGTACTAGACTCTACTTGATCTAGCAGATTCACTAGCAGTTGAGGATTAACGGCCAAATGCATTTTTTTAATTGCTGAAATATCCGTAATGGCATTACATCAGCCTTGTGCAAAATTCTACAACCATTACTCTAATATCTTCTAGTATCTGTTTATGATATCAGAAATATACAAAAACATTCTCCTAAAAACTGTACTATATCTTTGGAATTTATAGAAAAGTTTGCAGTTATAATATGGTTCTAATCTAAGGGTTCCAAGAAGATTTAATTCACAGATCCTGTAGCTCTTAAAAACCTCTACAAAATCGTTTTTGAAGAAACACTCTATCGTTAAAAATGAAGGAAATACGTTAAAAAACCAATTATTTTTTTCCGGAAAATTCCATTAGTCTAGTACAGTACATTTCGGAGCATAATAATCTAGAAAACCGGTATATTAGGTAGTGGGGCGTTATACATTCGAAATTTTCAGCGTTCTTATTTTGAAATCCCATACAACAGAATAAAACACCTGCTCATATGTCTATGGCTTGGCAATGAAAATATCAGAGCAACAGATTGGGGATGGTATTCCAAAGATTTTTTGTTATTACCCGTACGCATGAACAAACAACCTGCACCCGATGAACTTTTAAAAATTATTTTTTGCCAATGCAGAAAAAGGATGCGGCGTTTCATGTCGATGCAGAAAAGTTGGTTTATACTGTAACTCTACTTGTTCTGTGTGCTCAGGTGAAAGGTGCAATAATAGTCCACCAATAATTAAAGAAGATGAGGATGACATAGATCACGATGAAGATGTAATTGATGACGAATAAAATTAATTTTATAATTGTTTTACCTATAAATGTAAATATTTTCAACTATTTATGTAAATGTATAAGAATATATGGTGCCTTTTTATGTCGATAAATTTTTTGTATTTAATGCTACTTTTTTCAATTTATATCTATTAAATTAGTTTATAAAAACTGCAATGTTGTAAAGGGTGATTTTCAAAAGTTGAAAAGTTACAAAATTTTGGCAACATTGTTTTCACCTATAGCACTCATAACAAATGATTTTTCAGGGTTGAAAATGTATGAAATTGTATTTTAAAGTATAAAAAAATCACTATTTAACTAATCCAAACCAAATTTCACTCATTTTAAGATTTGTAATGTTATTTTACAATTTTTGAAAATTAGGGGTAGTTTTCACCCCTAAGAACAATCAGGGTTCATCGGCATGACATAAACTATAAAGCAGAGGGTGAGTTGAGCTTAATTCCAAATTTTTACGCAAATCGTTCCAAGGCGAAATCATTTTCTTCGCATTACTACTTTTTTTACATTAATCTCTAAAAAGAGTCGCTTTTTAAGGGTTGAAATATGATGGAACTTTATTCAAAAGCACGAAACTATCATTATTTAATTAATTCAAACCAAATTTTACCCATATTCAGGTTTAATATGTTATTTTATAATTTTTGACAATTAGGGGTAGTTTTCACCCCTAAGAACAATCAGGGTTCGTCGAAATGACATAAACTATAAAGCAGTGGGTGAATTGAGCTTAAATCCAAATTTTTATCCAAACCGATCCAAGGGAAAATCATTTTTTTAGAATTAGTAATTTTTTTACATTAATCTCTAAAAAGGGTTGCTTTTTAAGGATTGAAATATGATAGAACTCTATTCAAAAGTATAAAATAATCATTATTTAACTAATTCAATCCAAATCTTACCCATATTCAGGTTTAATATGTTATTTTATAATTTTTGACAATTAGGGGTAGTTTTCACCCCTAAAACCCTTCAGCGTACTTCGGTTCGATATAGATTTTGATCCTTGGGCTATAACCTACCTTCTGTTAAAATTCAAACTCAATCCATGCAGGACAAAAAAATTTACGAAAACAACATTGTTGCGAGACAGATAGTTGAACGATATTTTATACAATGTCTATCCAGGTATGGATTTATTTTTGTCCAAGTTTTATATTGGTCCACTATTTGAAATGCAGTTCAAACAGACATATATTAAATTGTATGATCCGTTTTAAATTCGTTCGATCTGTATGAGTTTAAAATGAAAACTACCTTTAAACGGTATCTTCTAATTTAGAATTAACTAACTTGATCAAAACATAAAAATTATTCTGTTCTACCAACACAAATAGTTGTATACTTTTATTTCATAAAATTATTATTTTTTCCTTTTACTTGTAATTTTCAAATTGTTTAACTATTTAAACTTTGTTTTCTACGTTTAATTTATTTCTACGTCAAAGCCAAGCGATCCTTTAATTTTAGATACTGTTTTAAACGGTTTGAATAAAATATCTGCAACATATAAAGCGTTTCTCTGTTGTCTACTATTTTGTTTTCTGGTAAATGGATTGAATTGGGTAATATACATTAATTTAAATAGAATATTAAAATATAAAAGCATCATTAACCGAGCTTATATTTAAATTAAAAAAGAATTGCATAATAAGGTTAAATTGACAATAACACTGAATACGCACTCACTGTTCATTACGAACTCTTATGCACTCTTTAAAAACAACTAAAGTTTATTTTTATGAACGAGAGAGTAATTAGCATAATTTTCACTGGTATCTTGGACCACTCCATGGGCGTGCTCAAGATTAATTGAAAAATTACTTTGAATAATTGTAAAAAATAAATGAATTATTTTAGTGTTATAAAGTGTTATGTGTATGTAAACAAAAGTGACCTCTTTTATCACACACTATATTAGAACTGACTGGCCTACATTAAAAAGGGTTTTAAAAAATTCACATTTTTTTTAATTTTTAAAAATTACAAAAGAGAAAAAGAGTTTTTAAAACCGTCTAAGGTGTGTTAAATAGATGAATAAAAATATTAATATAAAACTTACAGCTACTTGTTACAAATCCAAATCAGATTCAGAAGATGAACTTTCAGAACTAAGATTTATAATAACTGGCTCGATCATTTTATCAGTAATATTGTCCAGCTTCCACATTTTTTCCTCTTCTTTAATAGTGTGATTTACTGCCCTTTCCCAGTTTTCAGGTTTTACATTATTTACGGCCTCCAAAAACAACTGTTTAACATCATGAATTTTAAAAGTGGTATTTTTCTTGACACTTCACTCTTTATCTGTGCCCATACCAGTTCAATCGGGTTTAATTCACAATGATATGGTGGGGATCTAAGTACTGTCATTCCACGATTTTTGGCAATCTCATCAATTTCGTATTTTTTAAATTTTTCTTTATGAAGGGCACACAACGAATAAAGTTCCTTTCTTATAGATCCGGGATGGTACGTAATATTTTTTGAACTCAGCCAATTCTGCAAGTCTTTTTTTAACCACTTGGTTGTGGGCAGTCCCTCTATAAGTCTGGAGTGATAACTTGCATTATCCATTACTATTACACAGTTCTTAGGAAGAAGATCTATCATTTGTTCGAACCATTCTTGAAAGACATCAGCGTTCATGTCTTCATGGTAGTCACCGGTACGAGTTGATTCAAAAGTTAATAAACCACCTTCAACAAAACCGTCTGAACTGCCAATGTGTACTATTATCAGCCTGCGTCCCTTTCCTGATGGTGGGTTTAAACCATTAGATAAGTTATTTACAAAAGCGTGCCTTTGACTTGTAACAGTTTCATCCTGTGAAAATTTATTTGGTGTATGACCCTCGTTGATCCTTGTTTCATCAAGATAAAATATTTTTCTTTTTTGGTTTCTCATTTCCCTTATGGTTCTTAGAAAATGTCTTCCCCATATGACAATATCGCTTCTTTCTAATAAAATAGACTTTCTGGGATTCTTTTTCCAGCGGAAGCCTATTTCTTTTAAAAGTTTCCATAACGTACTTCGACTCATTTCTGGGTAATCCTTATCATCTCGAACTGAGACAAGAACTTTATCCAATGTTGGAAATTCTTGTCTAAAGAAGAATTCATGCACTTTCCGTCGAAGTCCTTCTTTAAAATGATATTCTATTTAAAATTTTGGTTTCCCTGGAGCATTACGTGGCATTTGAAAACTACCACATTTCTCTTCTTTAATAACTCTGTAAATCGTAGATTTCCCAACACCAAGTGTACTGCTAACTAACTCAACGGTCTCATCAACACTTTCACATAAACGTTTGTCTGTAAATGATTTAAAACGATTAAATATTAATGTTTTTTCATTAACCGTTAAAGGTCCAATTTTTCGGCGTTTACACGGCACTTCCAAATTTTCCATAACACTGGTATACACAATAAACTGCACCTTGCAACTGAAGTACCTACTTTTAGTGAACTGTTAAGAATTTTGAATACGCCACTTGGATCTTCCTACAAAATGGAAAAACCCACTATCACATTTTCTGTGGAATAAGTTTAGAAGGTAATTATCTTAGATTTTATTTTACCTTAGAAGGTAATTATCTTTAGAATTTATCTAGTCAATTACTGTCGTAGATTCCTGGAATTAAAGAATTAAATGTTTGATTGTTGAAACCCTTACTTCGTGGAATGCACTCATTTCAGATAAAATAAAACGGTTTATTTTATCTAAAGAAGTAAACTTTATTTTGCAAATAGGTAGGTACTTATTAAACTTTTATTGGTTATATATAACCAATAAAATAAACATCTTACATTTCTTGCAAATTCATTAGTACCTGTTAACCTCCATCACTCCGACACTGGCAACCTTATTCAGGGATTAGTAACCCTCACAAGTATTGTATTCTATTCTGCTCCAACCTTTATAGCTGGTGGTCATACTCAATTTAAAATTGTTTTCCTATATACTTCTGTAAACTTGTTGACAAATATCTGTTTTTCATTGAGTCACCCGTATCAATAGTTTAGGGATTTGCATACATAATTTATTGTTTTATTACTCTCTCATACATAAAAATACACTATAATATAGGTAAACAAGTAAAGCAACATATTTAAAACCTTCTTCTTCTTCAGTGCCTTATCCGGTCCAGATGTTGGCAATCATCAAGGCTATCATGGTTTTGTTGACTGCTCTGCGAAACAGCTCCGCTGAGGTCATCCCAAACCATTGTCGGAGATTTTTCAACCACGAGATACGACGGCGTCCCGGTCCCCTTCTGCCAAATACTTTACCCTGCATAACGAGTTGAAGAATTCAATATTTATCTTCGTTTCGCATCATGGGGCCGAGGTACTCAAGCTTACGTTGTTTAATTAAATTAAGCAGTTCTTTTTCTTTTGTCATGCGCTGTAGGACCTCAACGTTGGTGACATGGTCCACATAAGATATTTTTAGTATCCTTCTGTATATCCACATCTCGAAGGCTTCGATTCGTTTTTTCAGTGGCTTGCGTCAGTGTCAGCTTGAACTCCATATAGTAACACTGGAAGAACGTAGCACCTCACTATCCGCATCTTGGTTCCCAAACTGAGATCACTGCAGCACAGCAAGGATCTCAACTTAATAAATGTAGACTGTGCCATTTTAATTCTGGATTTATTTAATCTATTTGGATTATTTGGATCTATCTCATCTTATCTTTGGAATCTTATCTATTTGGATCTGGATCTATTTAAAACCGCATATAAAAAATATGTTACCTCCTTTTTAGAATTTGTAATTTTTACCACAAAAATGTATTTTCTTCTTTTTTTCTTTCTTTTGCTATTTACCATTATAAGTTTGCTGATTTAAATATATGTTGGTAAATTATTTCTGTTGTGTACATTCTAATACATAATCATATCATAGCATCGATAGTTACTTTCAACAGGGTAATTTTAGTTCTGCTCTAATAATACCGTGTTTCTCTCTGTCTAGCAATATGCTTAGTTATTCCTTTTTCTTACTCCAGCTAGTTCTTAGACGTGTTATGCAAATTAAAGTTGTTCTATTTTTTTTAAATCCTTTATTTAATTTAATTTTTCTAAATAATATACTTTATATATTTTTCTGTATAATGTATTTTCTATATAGTATTTAATAGATGTCTCCATAATAGCCAGATCCCTAAAGACTGAAATGAGAGTCTAGTAATACTCTTACACAAAAAAGGGGACAAATGTGATCTACAGAATTAGAGACCTATATCGTTGCTCAGTCAAGTATACAAACTATTTATGAGAATTATTAATAACCGGTTAACCTACCAAATGGATAATTACCAACCGGTTGAACAGGCTGACTTCCGCAAAGGATATAGTACATCAGACCATCTGCTGGCAATGAAAACATTGATAGACAAGGCAAATGAATACCAACTACCCGTATTTCTTGCCTTCGTCGACTATGAAAAGGCGTTTGATAGTATCGAGATGTGGGCCATAGAACAAGCTATTAATAATTGTAGAATAGATTCGAGATATAGGCAACTAATACATAATATATATGAAAATGCAACTATGATAGTACAACTAGACGAAAATACAAATCCCATACCCATTAAAAGAGGAGTGAGACAAGGAGACAATATCGCCAAAGCTTTTCAACCTAGCCCTAGAAGACGTCTTCAAAACTACAAATTGGTCAACCTATGGCATTAACTTTAATGGAAAAAAGTTAAACTACCTCAATTTTGCTGACGACATAGTGATTATAGCGAGCACATTCGAGGAACTGCAAATTATGTTTGGGGAACTAGCAGCCAGCTCCCAATACGTCGGCCTAAAAATGAATATGAAAAAAACAAAAATAATGACAAACACAGAAGACCCCAGACATATAACTATAAACGGCAGTGAGATAGAACAAATCCAGGAATATATTTACCTAGGCCAAATCCTGAGACTTGACAAAGAGAACCAAAGTGCGGAAATTACTAGAAGAGCAAGACTAGCATGTGCAGGATTTGAAAAACTTAGTTGGATACTTAAGAACGGCAAAATACCCCAATACTTGAGGAGCAAATTGTTCAACCAATGCATCCTTCCTATCATGACATATGGATGTCAAACCTGAACCCTAACCAAGGCAAACATGAATAAACTAGCCACAACAGAAAGAACAATGGAAAGAGTAATGTTAGGTATACGACAGACACTGCTAGACACAAAGACCAACGTTGGAACACTACAGTAATACAACAATACAACATTGGAGACCTTACGAAAGTAAACGACCAAGAGGAAGACCACAGATGAGATGGGTTGATGACATTAAAAAAATAGCCGGAACAAATTGGAGATATGTTGCTCAGGATAGAGACCGATGAAAGGAGTTGGTAGAGGCCTATGTCCAAACATAGACGACAGAAGGCTAAGAAGAAGAAGAAGAAATAATATACTTCTTTTGTATCTCTTATATTTTATTTGATTTGTAACGAAAAAGTTAATAAGAATGAATGGTAAGAATATGATCATTCACAAAGATTTTACGAAGGCCCCATTGCTCAATTCAGTGTCTTCATTGAGGTAGGGAAATCATATAATTGATGGAAAATGGCAGGTAAATTTTAACTGATTTTTACAAAGTAGATAACATGCGTAGAGACTTACTAAGACTTAAAGAGGTCTCGATATTAACTTAATTTGACAACATTAGATGGACATTTTAGTCAAATACATAGTCAACACGTAAGTTGGCGCCCACATCGAGCCGCCGACCCTGGCTCCGACCATAGGATCGTACTATATTAGGTAGACTGGGTACGGTTATAACAATTATCCTTTAGTGCTTCATATTACAGCTATTATAGCTGTAAGTAACGATCAAAGACTTTGACGTAAAGTAATATTCATTATTCTTTAAATAATTGTCAATACCAATAGTTCAAGTAAAATAGTTTGGAGGGAATACGTCATTTAAATAGGTGTGTTCGATTGTTACAACCGACCCAATAACAGGAGCGGTTGTAACAGGAGTAGAAGCCAGTTGTAACATCAAAAAATAATACATAAATCACACATATAAAATTAGTTTTATTTTTAATCAGATTTATTAATCAAAAATACCGAACAAAATCAAAATCAAATTATTAATAAAAATTATCAAACAAAATCTGAGTTTAAACAAATTATAATTTCCTATATTTATTCAGACTCATCACAGTTGTAGCATATATAATATCTACTCCCATCAGTGCAGGCCACGTAAGACCATTGTTTGCAGCTACCTTGGCACTAAATCCAACTGTCTCCATATCGACTCGCTGAATAGGTCTCTAAGCAAATAAGACAATAATATTCTTCTGATGATAATTCTGATGGTGTATTAATCTTTATTTTCTTCACTTTTCCTTTCCCTTTTTTTGATTATTTGATTATTTAATTACCTTGTCAGTAGATGATTTGAGTTTTTTTTCTTTGTTTGTCTATTTTTGAACCGTTTCTGTCGCTCTTCATGCTCCTTTCTAGCAGCTTCTTTTTCTGGAGTATCTGTGTAAATAGCAGACTTTTTGGATTTTCGACCTCTGTTTCCTAGTTTTCTAGGTGGAGGTTTAGAGTAAGGCCGTAAAGTCTAAGGCGAGAACACACTGCTTGCTTGTAGACGGTTCTGATGGCTAACACAAAACAGCATCACGAGGAGAGATGTCTGATTCCAGATTCATTGTACCAGCTTGCCATTTTTGGTTAGGTTTTAGAAATGTTTGTCTAGGCAGTGTTTTTGTTGCTTTGAGCTCAGCTATTTCAATTGGTGTAAGCATTTGATGGTCAATGAATGTTTTCTTTTTAGGATTGACTGGGCGTACTATGATATTTAAATCAGTGTTGGTAAATTGCTGCGATGCAGCCTCTGTAGTTAAAGCTCTATTTTCGGGCTCCTAATAAAGGTGGATCCTCATTCAATAACGAAGGTAATAGTGATTCGTCATTAGGTGCAAGTCTAATGTTGTGCTGATTAGAAATGCCCACCTCTTCAGTAACATTTGGATTAGGCCTGTCGTCGAACGATGGCGCAAAATTAATTTCTTGAAACAAATCGGGGTTGATTAGGAAGATCCCTGTCTTTCGAAACCCGGCCTGGATATTCACCTGAGTGAGAGCAAGTGGCATTGCGATAGTTATAATACCAGGTATATCGTAAATAGTCATGACTTTTCCTGGATGAATTCGCATCCATTCATCACAGACACTATTAATGGCTTTTTGGAAATCCCCATAAACGGATTTATCTAAGGGCTGTAGCTTGTGAGAGCAGTGGGGTGGAAATGACAGTAACACTATCCCATTATTTTTGCAAAAGCTAAGGAGTTGATATGTATATGGGACGAATGATTGTCTAGCACTAATAATATCTTATGGTACAAAGAGGCATTCGTAGACAAAGATGTTGGACTGCAAGCTGCAATCGAAAAGAATGACGTTATAGTCCAGTCGTCAGAGAGTTGACCCCTAAAAATCCTTCAAACAAGCTAACTTTTGCAGAGAATATTAATTTTGGTACCCCAAAAAAAAATGCAATTTTTGGGTTCCCCCTAAAACCCCCTTGAAGGGGGGGGGGACGCAAAAAATCAATTTACCAAAAATCTGTACACCATAGAAAACATATTTCAAATAAAAATTGTAGCTAAGACAATTTTAAACAAAAATGTTTATAAATTGATTTACTGTTTGTATTTTAAGAACGATTTCCGAAGTGAAAATTGAAACGTCAATAAACGTATTTTTATCTTTAATTGTGATTTATTTCCAGTTAAATAGTAATCAGTTTTTGTATGTTGCCGAGAATAAACTCAGGTTTTATAAAGGTGTTAAATAAATTAATAATCTGTGTTTGTTTACAGCAAAATGCAAAATCTCCATGGGAAAGCTGAACTTGAATCAAAAGATATCGAATTTTTGCCGTCGAGCTAATACAAATTTTATTGAACATTGATTTGAAAATAATTTAGCTCGGTTTCCTTTTTTTAATAAGCCTATATTTTATATGAAGTGCTTCCACAATTGATAGGTTCGTTCTATCAGGACACGCGCAAAATTCTTTTGTCTTCATTGCTTTTAAAGTTTTCTTTGGTATGCCATCAATCACCGATTTTTTTGTTTCTTCGTTGGTTGGACCATCTCTTCTTCTACGTGTAAAATGATTGGTTATGCTTTTTTGATATCATGTTTTTTGTGTTCTGAGACTGATGCGTCTGTTGAAGTGTCTTTTGTATAATTCTGAGCATTAACTTTTATAGATTTTTTCAATGCCCTTTGCGTCTCTTTTTTCTTCAATATGTCCTTAAATGTCTTGAAGTTATGGCTTGAACTTTTGGGCAAAATATGTATCTTCTTAAATATTTAATGACCATAATGGCGGTTTACATGTTACTTCAGATTTTGTTGTTTATCAGTTTTATCTGGAAATTTTGTGCAATATTCACCCTTGGCTGCTTTGTCTAGATATTGTTTAATGCTACCCTGTAAAAAATGCACTTTATTAATTTTCAGATCCAAATAATGGTTCCACGTAATTTTTCACATTTTAGAAACAACAATAGATAAATTGACTGTAGAGACGACTATGAACAGAAGTCGGCTACCCAACTGGATATCTTGTACAGATTCTACAGAAGTGGAATGTAAATGTGTCAATTTTCACGCCCCGATTGACTCGAGAAGGGAAACAACGACAACGACTACTTTCATGACAGAAGAGGGTGAGTTTCAATTCTAACCCCCGGCAACCACCCTCATAGTTACACGAAATATTATCTCCGCCTTGTGGATAATACTAGAGAGAATAGTATTGGATTTGAGATAAAGGACAGTGTTGACGGAAATAAATTACAAATTGTTGTGCTTAAGTTTGATTGCCATGATTAGCAAAGTTCAAGCGTGCTTGAAGAATATTGTTGTCTTTTTGTGTTAACGATGTCTCAATGATAATTATTATTGTAGCGAATAAGTAAATTGAATCAATTTTAAAACTAAAACGACTGAAGGTGGTTATTTGGAAACCAAAGTTTTCATAGATATACTTTTTAACACATTTTAGTAGTTTTAGTAAAACTTTTGTTTTTATTTTTTTTTACAAATAAGTTATCGAATGTCTAGAGTAAAAACAAATGTCTTCCACTCAGTATTGGAAACTTGGGAAGTACGCCTGTAGAAGTTATGGAAACAGAAATATGTAAATCGCCACTAAATCTGCAGAGAATATTTCGATGTGAAAAATTCGTATTATAGTTAGCATTTAGAAATCTAAAATTTAGAAATAAGTAACTTGAATTAATTTTAAACCTAAAACGACTGAAGGTGGTTATTTGGACACCAAAGTTTTCATAGATATACTTTTTAACACATTTTAGTAATTTTAGTAAAATTTTTGTTTTTATTTTTTTTACAAATAAGTTATCGAATGTCTAGAGTAAAAACAAACGTCTTCTATTCAGTATTGGAAACTTGGGAAGTACGCCTGTAGAAGTTATGAAAACAGAAATATGTAAATCGCCACTGAATCTGCAGAGAATATTTATATCTGAAAAATTCATATTAAAGGTAGCATTTAGAAATCTAAGGTATTAGTTAAAATATCCAGTTTAGCTGGTTTGGTTTTAATATCTAAATATTGGGATAAAAAAAATACAGTTATTAGTTGAAAGTTTTATTAACAATGTACATAGATATGAAATACTTTATCAATCCAATGGAATTCCTTTATGGAATTATTCCTATGAAATGTTTCTTTATAAAGTTAAGACCCATATTAACGTTCGCTACTTGTGTTAAAACAATATTATTATATAAAAAGAATATTATTGGGGTTGTACAGAAAATGGAGGAAATGGAAAATGGAAGTATGAAAAAGTTTAAACTGATGGATCGAAATCGGAACATGGAGTTTGCTGTGCAGTTTTAATCCTTCTAAAAATATTAAGCTAATATACAAACTGTCAGATAGAACCTTAATTTTTAGTGTAGAGCTTATTGCAATAAAATTATAGCAATTAACATGTGTTTTGAACAAGAATAGGATTAATTTGTCATATTTACAGACTCTAAAAGTTCGGTAGAAAAACTTACTAATCTGTGTTTAAATCCGAAATTTAAATTACATCCTTTTTGATATTTTTGAATTGTATCAAAATGTATCAAGTAGAGAAAAACAAATTTAAACATCATGAATAAAAGCCCATTCAGGCGTAGATCAAAATGAAAAAGTTGATTCTTTAGCAAAACATGGTGCGAAAAATGAAAGAATACTCAGATTAAAAATACCGGAATCTGATTTAATTCCAATTTTTCAAATGAACCTTAAGGAAAAGTGGTATATAAAATATAAATGTGGAGACCAAAACCTGTTTTTTTTTTAAATTTACAACCATAAATTAGGGACAAACCATGGTTTGAGAATACACGTAATCGTTCAGTTATTCTGATAATAAGTCGAATATGCTGCAATCATGAACTATTTCCAATGTATAAACATAAAATAGGTTTGTTAAATAATAATAAATGTTTATGTGATGAAATTACCAATTTACAACATATTCTTTTAGATTGCCCGTTAAAAAGAGTAGAAGATGATAATTTTCACCAAAATTTAATATCTTACAAAATGAAACTTCCAATAAATGTTTCAAATCTATTGATATTAGAGGATAATAGTATCTACAACATCATATATCAGTATATAAAATCTACACAAATAAACACTATTGACCTTTTGGCTTTGTCAGTGCCATAAATTTGGAGAAAACAATGCCTAAAGCAGCCGATATTGGTCATTTAACCAGTATTCTATTTTCACTGCTTCTGGGGTCTTTAGGTAATTTTTATTCCATAAAGAAGTAAAGAATGATCCAATTCTAAGTTATGGATAATTCAAGTATAGTTATCGCCAGCTAGAAAGCACTAAAGCTACGTATCTTAAGTATTGCCAAATTTTGCAAAGCATCGATATCCTTTACAAAGTATCTCGTGGTCGGTGTCAACTTCTTTCGATTTGAAAAAGTAAAAAAATGAGGATATGCGTTGAGGCTTCTTGGATGGGGAATATTAAATTTCGGTTTTACTTTCTTGGTTTAACAGCAAGAGAAGAAGCGTAACTGAAAGTTTTTAAGAGGAAGATTATCAGAAAAATACTGGGACCAAAGAGGAAAAACGAAGATAATACAAGAAAATAGATTGATCACGAAATACAAGAATGGATAGGTCAAGAGAACATAGTTAAAGCAATAAAAGTACAAATAATTAGATGGTATCGACACACAATGAGAAGAGAGAAGGGCAATCCATTAAGAGTGATAACGGAATGGATATCACCAGGTAAAAGAACCAGAAGCAGATCTAAATAGATGGAGGCCACAAGTGGAAAAGACTTACAGAGTATGGAAATTAAAAAGGACGATGAAAAAAAAAAGAAAAGTAGTGCAAAACAGCGAAGTCACACCAAAAACTTTAAAACCAAACCCAGAATGGGATGATCCCCACACAGAAAGAATTTTTAAGTGAAAACCGCTTGAGCAAATTTTCAACTTTTTTATTGATATCGAATAGATAAGATGTACAACTTACAGATTGACCATTAACCATAAATCCATTGACTGGAAAATCCATGGAGTGAATGTAATCTAATCTTATAGAAATCGGAAAGTGACCACTATTAAATAATGAATTTTAAGTGTTCCATGACAATGTAGTTGAAACATATCCAGAACAATCAATTAGGTTTTTTAATAAGTTACCATATTTGTTAGTTTTGTGGCTTCCCTATGCAGGGTGATGGCAGTTCATATCCCCTAAAATTAATTTAGGATATGAAATTTGGGCAATAGGATTATTTAATTTATGTATATCTCGATAACTATAATGGAATATGGTAAATATATATATTATATATGTATATATTTTTATTCTAATTTGAGAATTTCTGATCCATGCACTGAAAGAGTTTAATATCTCAACTTATTGATATAATAAAAGAAACACTTAAAGGACAAAGCAAAATTGGAATTCAAAACGCACTAACAGATACAATCCATGAGACAATGAGCCTACGACAGATAGGTGCCCAATCCTGGATTCTATTTAACCTCACATTAAAGAAAATAATTAGAGAGTCAAAAGTCAACACCAGAGGAACAATAATAACAAAAAGTGTACAAATATTGGCATTTGCAGATGATGTTGATATCATCATAGCTAGAAGTGAAAGAGAGATGATAGAAGCATTTAATGCGATAGAAGGAGCCGCACAAAACAGTGGCGTAAACAATATTGAAATAAAATACGTAAAGGCCAGCAAATTGATTGGCCAAAGACACCTAAAGAATCTGACAATAAGGGATTAAAACATCGAAAGCGTGAACAATTTTACATATCTAGGTTCACTAGTTACCGCAGATAACAATGTCAGTGAAGAGATTAAGAGAAGAATACATATCGCTATGAAAACATATAATGGACTAATTAAACATCTAAGATCTAATAACATCACAAAAAAACCAAATGAAAATTATACAAAACCCTAATAAAACCGGTCCTGGTATATGGACCAGAGACATTAACACTGTCGAAAA
Organism: Diabrotica balteata; assembly: GCA_918026665.1. Taxonomy (NCBI): domain Eukaryota; kingdom Metazoa; phylum Arthropoda; class Insecta; order Coleoptera; family Chrysomelidae; genus Diabrotica; species Diabrotica balteata. Next base: position 168,578,227 of record OU898277.1, read on the forward strand.
GTTATGAGTACCTATTAGGTACGTTTGAACGAAAAATCTTTAGACACATATATAAGGGGGTGAAAGAAAATGACATATGGTGTAAAAGATATAATTTTTGAACTATACACAGCATACAGTGAACCCGACATCATAACATCCATAAAGATCGGACGTCTGGGCTGGATGGGCCATGTTGAACAAATGTTGAGAACTGAAACACCAAAACATATAATGAGGCAAACACCAGTGGGGATAAGGTTAAAGGGAAGACCCAAACTTAGATACATGGAACAAGATCTGAAAACATTTAAGATTACCAACTGGAAAAACAAAGCAAAGAACAGAACATAATGGCGGAAAATCCTAGAACATGCCAGGGCCCAGAAAGGGTTGTCGAGCTACTGATGATGATGATGATTCTTATGCTAAATCATAGATACCGTTGCAGCTTTAAAAATAGTACTTAGTGCTATTGGTTTAGCTTTAAAATCAGCTTTTGTAAAAAATAGTTACTCCGCCATTAGGTTGCTGTGCTATTTCTTTTGTTATTTTTAAATATGAAGTTGTTTATATTTAGGTAAGTTTGTTTAAAGTGGGTTTCTTGGAGAAAAAAATTTATAGTGTTCTAAGGATAAGTATTTTTTTATTTTTGAACTATTTTTTAGGTTTTTATTTTACCTCAAAATTAAAACGAAACAAAAAATCCACACTAATAATATGCAAAATGTTAAAAATCCAATGTTTAAAAGCAAAACAGATAAAGTAAAAATTTCGGCCATTAGTGTTTATTTAAAACCAGAGCTTTTCAAATAAGAATTACCCTAACATTCTAAATATAATTTTGATAAAATAAAAATAAAAAAGATTAAGCGAAAGCAACAGAAGTTTTTTGCCTTTTTTTTAAAGTTGAATCGTTTGATTCATTTTACTTGTATGTCCTTTATATGGTTTCTTTGTTTCCTACTGTTGTTGTATACTAAACTACAAATTAGTAGAATTCTTAAACTCTGTCGTCGTCTCTCAGTAACAGAAATGCCACACAGCCGCCTCTTGGTCTAATCATATCCATTTCAGTTGCTGCACTGACTGTTCATGACGCACTGCGAGAATTTGGGTGACGGGCTTTGTCAAAACAGTTACGAATCGGTCTGTTGATTTTGACAGTTGTATGGGCTTTTCCGTTTTAATACTCGCTTTTTGTTGTCTCTCCCAAACAACTGAGAATTCCGTTTTAGGGGATCCTGGATTTCGTAATAGTGGATTATACTATTTCTTACAGTTACGTTCGTAATCATTATACGTTGTTCTTAAATATGCAAAATCACTGGCATCATTCGGCGTCCTCACTTTCATTGGCAGATGCTTTTTTATTTACCTTAGATTTAAAAACTCGCAAAACTACTTTTCTATTTTACTAATTGTCGTAAAGTAACTTTGACATACACGTGTTAAAAGCTTGCTTCTAAAGAAGAAGTCAAACCAAAAGGTTTATGTGATTTATTTAGTTTTGTAAGAAAATGTTTAAGTTGCAGAAAAACGGTTTAAGTAGGAGGAATTTTTTTTGTTTAAAAAGGGGAAGAATTATTATTTTAGTTAGTTTGTTGGTGTTAAATCCATTAATCCCAGTTAGTCAAAATTTACTATTCATAATATGAAGCCATTTTGTAATATTCTTTGTCAAATCTCTAAACTGGAATTTTTATAGCGTTTCACTTATAGTTAATTATTATGTGTTCCCTATTCCCTTCTTCTTTTCATATAGACATGAATCTGTCTGTTTTTCAATGTGCCTTCAGTACATTGGCATTCCATCGTTTTCGTGGTCTTTCTACTGATTGTCTTCCTATTGGAAAACCGCCCCTTGCCGTCTTTACTACTCTATTTGTTGTCATTCGGCTTATATGATCGTTCCATTTCACTCTTCTTTCCCAGTTATTGATGTTCTTCACCTTGCATCTATGTCGTATATCTGTACTTTTAGTTCGATCCCATAGTGTCTAACCATCAATTTTTCTAAGTGTTTTCATCTCTGCTGTTTCTAACATCCTTTTTGTCCTTTCTGTGTCAGGTCTTGTTTCTGCCGCGTATGTCATTATTGGGCTGATAACTGTTTTGTAAATTCTGCCTTTCGTTGCTTTCCCGATATTTTTATTTCTCTATATCATTTCATTTAGGCAGCCTACGGCTATGATTGCCCTATTCACTTGATCTTCGGTTTCGAGCTTTCCGTAGCTAGATAATTTGATGCTTAGATATTTAAACTCCATCATTTCTTCTATTATCTGACCTTCCAGCTCCAATTTTCATCTTAGTAAATTTGCTGTTGCAACTATGCATTTTGCCTTTTTTTGGGGAAATTAACATGTTAAATTTTCTGGTGGTTATATTAAATTGGTGCAGCATACGTTGTAAATCATCTTTACTTTAAGACATTAGTATTGCATCGTCTGCATAGCAGATTATTTTAAGTTGTTTTTCTCCCATTTTGTATCCGTTTTTAGTTCTTACTTTTTTATTATTTTATCCATAATATATATATATATATATATATATATATATATATATATATATATATATATATATATATACCCGGTATTTAGGCGGCACACGCCCTTCCGGGTAGGGATCTATGGAGGAGTATCACAAAGTCGCAAGCCCTTATCTCTTGCCGTACTGCTCCACCATAGGCCGATCAGACACCAACATATTCTAGTCTAAGCCGCATATTTAAACTGCTACTTTAGCCTTTTTGTTTTCTGTACACCGAGCTGAAGCATTAGCAGTGAAGCGAGTGAGAATCTGGCCGCCTAGCCCGCTTGGCTATCTGACCGACATAATACATAATCAGGTTGAACAATAGAAGACTCAGTGAATATCATTGTCTTATCCTATTGGCCATAGAGTTAACATAAATGAAGAGTTTCTGAACAACTTGAGATTTGCAGACGACATAGTCCTTATTGCAGACAGGGTACATCATACCTGCCAGTTTCTTCAAGACCTTCAGAGCTCGTGTACACGAGTTGGACTTTAACTAGTTGGGCTTCAAAAATTAATTTTTCTAAAACACAATCTTTGACCAACCTTGTACTGGCGAAAAACATCTCAACTAACGGCACGAAAATTGAACAGGTGTATAGCTATAAATATCTGGGACACGAAAATAAATTAATAAGAGATAATCAAACAAAGGAGCTGAACAGGAGAATAAAACTGGCATGGGCGGCATACGGAAAACAGAGAATTCTTTAGATCAGATATTCCCATGTGCTTGAAAAGGAAGGTCTTTTATCAATGTGTACTCCCAGTTCTAACGTATGGAGCAGAAACATTGACCCTTACCAGAAAAGTAATCAATAAAATACAAGTGGCACAGAGAGCGATGGAGAGGTCAATTCTGATTACATCCCTCAGAGACAAAGTATCAAATACAATGGTTAGGAGAAAAACTGGTGTTACTGACGCAGTTCAAAGGATAAAAACATTGAAATGGAACTGTTCGGGGCATATTGCCAGATTAAAAGATGGAAGTTGGATGAAAAAAATTCTGGAATGGAGACATAGGCACGATGCTTATCGTAATCGAGGACATCCTCCAACAAGGTGGTCAGATGACATCAAGCGCATTCAGCACAACTAGATTTAGGGTGTTCAAGATAGAATTCACTAGATTTGTGAAAAGTCAAAGACTGTCATGGCTGGAACATGTGCAGAGATAAAACGATGCAAAAACAACAAAGAAAATGTTACAATGGAAGCCCATAGAAAGGCGAAAAAAAGGAAGGCCCAGAACGAGATGGTTGGATGACGTGGAAGACGACCTGAAAACAATGAACATAAGACAATAAAGAAGAAGGGCACAAAAGAGATCTGAATGGAAGGACATAGCCAGACAGGCAAAGACCCATCCAGGGTTATGATGCCAAAAGAAGAAGAAGAAGATAGAATTCACTAAAATTATTTACGGGAGACCTATGTCCAGCAGTAGACTCAAAACGGCTGATGATGATGATCCCATTACCAGCTTCAATAAGGTCGGTTAGCTCTTCTTCTACTTTTACTTTTATTGTGTTGTTTTGGTAGATATTTTCCATCGTTTTGATTATTTCTAGAGGTATTTCTCTTGCATACAGTAAGTGGATAACGTTTTTTAATTTGACCCGGTTAAATGCCCTTGTAAGGTCTAAGAAACATAGATATACCGGTTTGTTGTATGCATGATTTCTCTTGCACTTGCCTCATTATAAATAAAGTGCATGATCTTAGCGACATACAACCTTGTTGTACTTATGCAAGTGTTATAATTGCATTCAATTTATTTCTTATCACTTTGGTTGCTAATTTTAGTGTTGCGTTTAATAAATTAATTTCTCTATAATATTCTGGGTCTAATTTGTCTCCCTTTATGAAGAGAGAATTAGAACTAGAATTTTCTCTAGGGGGGGGGTTGGTTGCTTTACCATTGTAAAAATTTTTGTGAGTAACAGTGTCGGAATAGTACCCTGGGGGTTATAACCCCCAAAATCCCCTTGAGTGCGCCACTTGGATGCATGATCTCCATTCTTGACGAATTCTGTTTTGTTCTATTATTTTTTGGATTAGTTTTAATAGTTGTTTGGTCAGATCTGGTCCTTCATTCTATTTTATTGGTATTCGATTCCAAAAACCATATTTTTTTAAATTGATTTAATTTATCCAAGGTCACAACAATTTTCAACAACTCATTAACAAGATAAGGGTTTGCTGTCGTAAATAAATTTTTTGTGTCAATCTATATCTTTCCAAAAAGTTAAAAATCTTTATTTTTGTTTTCTTTTTTCCGACATAACAAGAAATAATAGTGTCTTTTTATTAGTCACCCACCCTTCTTTGAAAAAATCCCTCAGGTAAAACGTCATTTTAGTTTATTTCACTAGAAATGAGAATTAAGGTTCCTTCACTGTGATCCCTTACAAGAAAACATTTAAGAATATACCCTGAGCAGGATATAGGATCTCAACAATTTCATTTTTGATATAGGGTTGAAAGCTCGTATAAATGAACTTCGATCAAATAAAAGGAAAATATCGAGCACAGTTTATTAGTTAAATCTTGCCTAAGTACTTTCACTTCCTGGAGTATTTTTAGGTGCATTTTGTCAATTTTGACCTCTCCAACAATCTGTTGAGAATGTCATTAACATAAAATTGTACATTAGACTACTTTAGTATCATTTTCACTCCTGATTCCAATCATAATGCAGCTTCGCCTTTTTTCAAAATTTTAAACTGTTTGTCCTTATGTAGTGTAGTAATATTCTTAAAATCTTTCTTCTTTTTCGCGTGCCATATCAGAACTATCCGACGTTGGCGATCACCACTGCGAAGGCTTCTCGATCTTCTGCAATATGGTGTCCATTTGGTATCTGAGTCCATTCACGAATGTTTTTTAACCAAGAAACTTGCTTTCTTCGTACACCTCTACGGCCCTCTATTTTGCCTTTAAGGATCAGTTGTAAAATTTTATATCAACTTTACCTTACTATATGTCCCAGATAAGACATTTTTCGATGTTTAACAGTCCTTAGCAGTTCTCTGTCTTTGTTGACGCTCCTTAGTACTTCTTCATTAGTTTTTCTTGCTATCCAAGGTATCTTCAGCATTCGTCTATGAACCCACAGTTTCAATGCTTCAATTTTGTTCATGATTAAAATCTTTATAAGTACTTATTAATATAAAAAAATATATAGATATATTTGAAAATACCTAAGCTTCCCTTTAATGTAATCTATATTTAGCCACTAGACGTCCATCACTTTGACTAATCTGCTAATTTAACCTGTCTGTAGCTCAAATATGATTAACACAAGAAAAAAATAAATCGAAATAAAAGAAAAAAACGAAAACCGAAGCAGTTACTTTCGGTCCCTAAACGAAACGAAAATGATGAAACGGTTCTAATCTTCTCACATAAAAGGTAATTCCTTAATACACACAAGAAATATCTCTTAATAAATCACGAATATTATGAGTTGGATTAATTTACCAAAGACGCGACTATACAAAAACAGTCGTAAGAAATGTTTTCAGGACCGGGCACATAAATTTTGAATTATGTAGACTATAAATAAGGATAAAAAATAACTGACAATTGTACATCAGTTTATGGATAAAGGAAGACAGAAGTCTTTATTTATTATAAATGTTTTTCTTTAATATATTGCTTTCTTTGTGAAAGCCCTTGTTATTAAAATAAAAACCATATTCATATGGTATTTATTTTGTCAATATCCAAACTGTTTAATCTAGCCCTAGAGAACGTCTTTAAAGCTAGAAATTGGTCAACATATGACATCAACCTTAGTAATAACTTAAACAACATAAAATCGATATAAGGAGTTAGAAGAGACCTATTTTAAAAAGGGACGATGGAAGTGAAAGGTGAAGAAGAAGAAGAAGGGAAACTATAAATATTCTAATCTAAAAAGTCCTATACCTAAGAGTCCTATACCTAAGAGTGGATGATCTTCAATCGAATGTTTTTGTTTACTTTGTAGGTAAGATATGACTCTATCACTTATACTTTTAGTTGTAAGTATATTCTTTGTGCGTTTTTTATTTACCATAAAAACGACGCCACTATTAGAAGACTCTCCTCTATAATACAACAGGTTGCCCGTCGAAAGCACCATTTGTTCTTCACCTTTTCGCCGTACTCTGGATAATTTACGTATATCCCATTTTACCTATATGCTTCAGCTCATTTTCGAGTTTTAGTGTTATATTTTACCGTAAACCTTGTTATTTTCTATTGTCGTTTGTGAAAGGGGCCTGGACGACTCCAAGAATTCTTAGCACCCTGTGTCCCTCTACATCCAAGACAGCTACTAAAACGTGTTTTCAATGGACTGCCAAAGACTAAGAGTGTTGCATTTTCGTCGTTTCTTCTGGGAATTTAGAATTTGATTTACCTAGGGTAAAACAGTTTCCTTAGATTTTTTTAGCCATTTACACTCTGTTGCCTACACAATCGCGGCCAAGTATGTCAATTTTGAAATAACATAACCTAATATCTAATATGTATGGTTACATATTTTCACAGAACGTTTTATATTAATATTTTTTTAAAAATGATTTCCGGAGTGGAAGTTGAATCGTCAAACACTTCTTCTTCTTGAACTGCCATCTTCGTTCCGAAGGTTGGCGATCATCAGGGCTATACGTATTTTCGAAACTGCTGACCGAAACAATTCGTTGTTGCTACAGCTATACCATTCCCGTAGATTCTTTAGCCAGGAGTTTCGTCTTCTTCCTATGAACCCTTTTCCTGCTATTTTCCCTTGCATAATTATTCGAGGCAGATCATATCTTTCGCCTCTTGTAATGTGTCCCAAGTATTGCAGTTTTCGTTTTTTGATCGTAAATATGACTTCCTTCTCTTTATTCATTCTTCTCAAGACCTCGACATTTGTGACTCTCTCGGTCCATGATATTCTCAGGATTCTGCGATACATCCACAGTTCAAATGCCTCTAATTTTTTGGTATCAACCTTTTTCAACGTCCATGACTCCATTCCGTAGAACAGCACAAAAAGTACGTAACATCTCATCAGGCGAAGTTTCATTTCAAGGCTCAAATCTCTTCCGCAGAAGACTCTTTTCATTTTAGTGAATATGGATGTGGCTTTTTGTATTCTTATTTTGATTTCTGCTGAGCTATCGTCGTCTTCATTTATAAAAGTGCCTAAATATTTGTATTTGCTGACTCGATCGATAATTTCATTGTGTAAAGATAAATTTTGGACATTTTGTGTTGATTTCGATATTACCATAAATTTAGTTTTCTTTATGTTTAAAGATAGTCCATATTCTTCGCTGCAGTCTGCTATTTTATTCACCAATGTCTGTAGCTCTTCAAGTGTTTCTGTGATCAGAACGGTGTCGTCGGCAAATCTCAGATTGTTTAATCTAACACCATTTATTTATTTTAATACCTACGGATTGCTCAGAGAGTGTTATATTCATTACGTTTTCGAAATAGAGATTAAACAGGGTTGGTGACAGTATACACCCTTGTCTAACACCTCGCTTTATTTCAATTTCTTCGATGGTAATATTATCTACTCTCACTACTGCTGTCTGATTGTAGTACATATTTGCTATTAGTCAGATTTATCTAAATTCTTTTCTGTCAGGATTCTGATTAGGTGATCATGCCGCACTTTATCAAAGGCCTTATTGTAATCTATGAAACACATGAATACATCTTGATTTATGTCAAGACATCTTTGAGACATAACGTTTAGTGCAAACAACGCCTTTCTTGTTCGGAGTCCATTTCGGAATCCAAACTGGGTATTATTGATGTCCATTTCCAGTTTTCTGTGACATGGCTCATCAGACTGATTGTACGGTAATCACTACATTGTTTGGCATTTATCTTTTTTGGTATAATAACAAAGGTGGATGCTTTTGAAAAGTTCAACTAAAATGTGAATCGGGTCTTTTTCTATTAGTTTAAGGATTTCCGTTGGTATTTCATCTGGACCTGGGGTTTTACCATTTTTCATTCTTTTTAGAGAGTACATTACTTCCTCTTCCGTTATTTCTGGACTCTCGTCTCCTTGTATGTTACTTAGCTCAGATTGTTGTCTATCATTTGCAAAGAGTTCTTCAATATAGTTTTTCCATGTCTTCAACTGTTCTTCTAGTCCTGTTATTATGTTTCCATTGACATTATACAGGGTATTTGGTTGCTCACGTTTTTGTGTACCTGCAAGTTCTTTCACTTTTTTATGTACATTAAAAATATCATATTTTGCCTGCAATTGCTCTATTTCTTTACATTTTCTTTCATAAAAATCTTCTTTTGCTATTCTGATTTCTATTTTGATTTCTTTCTGTATTTGTTTATACTTTTGTTCTTTTTTCCTTTCATTATTCTCCGATTGTCCATAAGAAAAAGGATCTTATCAGTCATCCACGTTTGTTTTATTTTTGGTTTTTCTCTAGTCAGAATTTCCTTCGCAGGACCTGTTATCGACATTTTTACGTTTTACTATTTTTTATCTATGTTGTTCGTTGGCTGAGATGTTTCTTTTTCATGAAGTATTTTTAAATTATTATTAATACATTTTTGCAGTTTCTCATTTACCTCCAGGTTACATAAATGACTGACGTCTATCTGATTTGCTCTTCTTTTCTGCTTCAATCTTTTTAGTTTAATACTCATTTGCGCCATAAGAGGGTTATGATCTGAGCCTGGGTAAGCTTTAACGGAGTTTCTGTATCGTTCGTTTATCAGTAAAAAATCAATCTGGTTTCGAATTATTTTTTCGCCATTATCCTGGGGTAATTTCCACGTATAAAGTCTTCTCTTTGGTAAGTTGAAGAATGTATTAGATACAATCATGTTATTCTCCTGGCAGAATTAAAGTAGTCTGTCACCTCGTTCATTTCTTTTACCGAATTCGTATTCTCCTACATGTTTGCCACTTTTCCTTTACCAATTTTTGAGTTAAGATCACCTAGAATTACGGTTATTAACAATATTACAACTAATAACGGGGGCCTAATCCACTATAGTACCGTTCAGAGTTCAGAGTCCTATTATTATGCAAGTTGAGACCGTGCCGGTCTCAGGTTGCGTAAAGTAGGGACTCTGACCTAAGTAGGAGACCTTCAGTAGTCTATGTAAAACAGACTGGGCGAGTGAGTCCTCAACTCTGACACGGCATGTCCCAATGGCTGATAGCGAAGTTCCTGTAGATATGCAGGATAGGTACAAATAAGTCTTAGACAAACGAAAAAATCGAAATATTTTATGATGATATATCTACTGCGATTAGTGACTTTCGTACTCAACCACAATTTTATGTAGCGATTTCAACGCAAAAATATATGTAAAAGAAGCAGAGCTAGAAAGATCCTTGAAAAAATTTAGTTCACCAGGTAGAATTGACGTAGGAGGAACGCTAGTAGGATTCCTACTCCAAAATAATTTATTCAACATAAAAAGCTTCTTTTAGAAAAAGATACACGTAAGATGGACATGGGAAAGTCTAAACGGTAGAACAAGAAACAAAATGAACTACATTATAAGTGACAAAAAACAACTAATTAAAGATGTAACAGTACTCGATAAGTTTACCAGAGAAGCAGTGACCACAAAAGATACAAGCGAAAGTATAAATCAACATAAAAAAACAAACATAATGATTTAAAATAAATCTCATGGTACTTGGACACTCCTAATAGATATCAATCAATATCAGGCACATATCAATAATAATCTAGTACTGCATAAAACCTCCGAAAACGATTTTAATGACTTGAATAATTTGATCATAAACACCTAACAAGAAAGTCACCGAATGCACTGTCCTAAAAGAAAATCAGATAGTAAAATAAGTCCATGTACTTAAACGCTGCTGGATCAAAAAAGACAAATGAGAAGCGATAAAAATACGGACAGCTACACTCTAAGAAAAATGAAAAATAAAACTAGTTCGAAGGCAATCAGAAGAGATTTAAGGAAATTTAAAACCGATAATATTAAACGCAAAGTAAAGGAAAATAACAGCCCAATAGTTCTACGTAAAAAGCAATCATCATCATCATCATCATTTAACCCGGATCTATCTACTGCTGGATATAGGTCTCCCTCAGTCTTTTTCATATATTTCTGTTTTGTGCTGTTTGCGTCCAATTTTTGTCGATCCGTTTTATGTCATCAGACCATCTTGTTGGTGGACGACCTCTACTTCGATGTGCTTCTTGTCTTCGATGTGAAAATAAATGGCAAACGAAAAATTCATAAATTAAGAAACAAGCAAAATGAAATAGTATCACGTAAAGACTAGTTAATACATGTAATCGAAAAGTTTAACGAGTAATCATATGAAAATAGACGAGAAGAGCAAACAGGAATACAAATAGCCATTTTAAAGAAAATCGTGAATCAAAGTTTATGTTTACAGCAAAGAATGACAAAATGCTATAACCAGCCTTTTAAATAAAAAAGGAGATAAAACAGTCCTAGAAAATTGTAGACCTATTAGCCTGTTGAATCACATATGCAAGCTGTTTACTAGGTTAGTGACATCAAGATTGGAGAAAAAATTAGATTTCTACCAACCAAGCGAGCAGGCAGGATTCCATTCAAATTATGGTACCAATGATCACCGTCATTCAGTAAAGACTCTCAATAAAAATTCTATAGAATACAACAAACTTCTTATCCTCACTTTGATAGATTTTTATAAAGCGTTCGATACGATCGAAATAGACGTCTTTTATAAGTAATGATTGACCATAGGTATGATAAACTTATTTACTTCTTTTTCTTCTAGTTCCATGACCGTTATCGATCGTTGGATATCATGTTGGCTACCATATTCGCTATCGTGACTTTATTGACAGCAGCTCTAAATAACGATGCAGTTGATTTTCCATACCATTGCCTTAGATTTTTCAGCCATGATGTTCTTCGTCTATCAGGATCACGATTACCTTGGATCTTTCCCTGAATGATCACATGTAAAAGATCATATTTTTCAAGGTGTCTCATATTGTGACCGAAGTATTCCAGCTTGCGTTTCTTTATTATATTGACCAGTTGTGTTGTTTAGCTCAGCCGTCTAAGGACCTTCTCATTTCTAACTCTGTCAACCTGTAAACTTATTTACAATATTTACAAAAATGCCACTATGCCTGTTAAGATAAACGATAAAACCCGGCCAATAAAAATAAAACGTAGAATAAGGCAAGGCGATATACTGTGACAACGTATTTTTGTCATAAAATTAGAATCAGCAGGGATAACCCAAAATGAAAAATCCAAACACAAATTACTTTAGCGTGGGCAGCCTTTGGAAAACTGCTAGACATATTTAGGGCCAATATACCAATGAGCTTCAAAAGAAAAATATTTGACCAATGCGTTTTACCGGTCATGACCTATGGGGCGGAAACTATAACTCTAATCAAGACTACAGCTTAAAAATTAAGAGAGGCACAGAAGCGAATGGAACGATATATGCTGAGAGTGATGTTGCGGGACTGAATCAGAAACAAAGATCTGCAAAGAAGGACGAGTAATGCTGATGTTGTGGAACGCCTAGCGGAACTAAAATAGAACAGGGTAGGTCATGTAGCGAGAACGTTCGACTCACAATGGATGAGCAATATTACAAATTTAAGACCAAGAGCAGACAAACGTAGTAGAGGAATACCACCTACACGTTAGGCTGACGACATCAAGCGTATCACCAAAAATTGCCAACAAAGAGCACACAATTGTAAACAATGAAGGTTTTTAAGGAAGGCATATGTCCAGTAGTGAACGATACAAATGAAGGCTGGATGATCATGGTTCAGCTCAGATCATGGATGATAAATCCTATATAATTTGAATGTAAAAAATAATGTTATTTGATATATTGGATAAAAAGCAATTGACAATGGCGGAAAATGGTAGAACAAATAAAGACCTACAAAGGATTTTTGAGTTATTGATGAGTAAATTAGTTGCAAAATATACTGTCAATTTAGTTAACATAACACGAACTAAATATAGTGTAGAACCACCGTCGTAAAAAAAACCGTATTAGTGTAAAGGTAAATAAATAAAGGCAAATAACAAATAGATTGACAACTAAACTAGATGCATACCAACCAGTGGAGCAAGCAGGCTTTCGTAAGGGTTTTAGCACTATCAATCACTTGCAAACAATTCGGACCATTATTGAAAAAACAATAGAGTACAACATACCACTACATCTGGCATTTGTCGATTATCACAAAGCATTCGACAGTATCGAGAAATGAGCTTTCTTAACAGCATTGGACGACGCCAGAGTAGATTTAATATATGCTGACCTCCTTAAGAATATATACGATGATGCTACTTTTCACGTAAAAATAGATGATGATCTGGAAACTATGAAAATAGACCTTGGCAAAGGTGTGAGGCAGCGCGACACCATCTCACCCAAGTTATTTACTTTGGCATTAGAAAATGTTTTCAAACAACTAAATTGGGCCGAAAATGGATTAAAAATAGATGGAGAATATCTTAACCATTTGCGTTTTGCAGACGACATAGTACTAATAAGTACAGATATCCATGAACTAAAATCAATGCTACAAGATTTAAATCACAAATCAAATCAAATAGGATTAAAAATGAATCTCGACAAAACAAAGATATTAAGCAACAGCCTTGAAAACATCACGATAGATAACGTCAATATAGAAAAGGTAGAACAATATATATATCTAGGACATGCAATTAAAAACGAAAAGGAAAATCAAACCCTAGAAATTAAAAAAAGGACACAATTATCATGGGCTGCTTTTGGTAAGTTGAGCTTAATTTTAAAAGACAGAAAAATCCCAATTCACTTATATGGCAATAACAAGAAAAATGGCACAACAATTAAGAGTAACTCAACGGGCTATGGAAAGGGTCATGTTAAATATAAGCCTCAGAGACAAAATTCCTAACACCGAAATACGTCGAAGAACTAAAGTAACCGACATCATGGGAAAAATAGCGACATTGAGATGGCAATGGGTAGCAAATGTAGCAAGACAAGAGACCAACAGATGGTCTCATAAAGTGACATTCTGGAGATCTCGAGAAACAAAAAGAAGCGTGGGAAGACCAAAAAAGGGATGGATAGACGATATAACTGCTGTAGCTGGAAAGCAGTGGATGAGAATTGCAAAAGATAGGGAAGCGTGGAAGCAATTGAAGGAGGCCTATGTCCAACATTGGATAAATGAAGGCTGAAGAAGAAGAAGAAGATTAGTGTTAAGGTATTTATAAAACCTAAACTAAATAAAAAACCAATAAGTAATAAATAAAAATAAAATTTAAAATGATAGATACGTAATTTCTAAATTATCTTTTACTTTTTTCCTGCTACCGACCTGGCAAGTGATAGAGAAGCTGCGTGCGAGTAAGAGAGACGAATTACACATTTATACGCGGGCTTTAACGGTCGTAGACATTTTTTCTAGACGTAAAATACGTCCATTGAGTTTTTCTACTCCTGTTCATAACTCATTTTCAACGGTGACAAATGCCTTTTTGGTTCACCTGTCCCCAGAACGTTACTCACACAAAATAGACTAGATTATACACCCATCAAATGTAAATACAGTTTTTAGTTGTATTCATCTAAAGTGTTCCAAATAGATGCGTTAGTTTTGATTACTTTGATTAGTACATTTTGAGACCAAATAGGGATATACAACAAATAAACAAATCACAACAGTGCCTAACTAAATTATTTAAGAAAGTATATGTGTTTTTAGCCTTACCTAAGAAAATTAATGCAAAATTTGCAATGAGTGCCAAATAATTAGCCCTAAAAGTCACAAATTCAAAGTCCTACTGAATGTTGTATAGAGCAGTGCATGTATAAATATGTAAAGAGCAATAATTAGACAACACACAGTCACAGAATAATAAACAATCAGAATGCCCACTCTCAGATGCTTCCTTTTGGCAATATGTCAAAAATAAAAACTTTAAGTTGGTATTTATGACATTGAGGCTGATTTGTAGCTATTCAATTTTTGTTTACAAATTCAATTGTTTTTGTTAAGAAACTTTATCAAAATTTATGTCAGAGAAACATTTATTAGAATAGGACATTTTTTTAATAATATTTTTTGTAATAATATGTTAGCAGCAGGTTTATATAAAAAAACTAATTTTATTTGGTGAGTTAACAAATTTTTTTTATTTCTAGTTCGTATTTTTTAGAAGCTCTTGATAATAATTGTAATTACAATTGACAGCTCGAGTAAAAAATAATCAACAAATAGCCCCTTTTATTGACTCCAACCCATCCAAAACAGTTTTATATATATATATATATATATATATATATATATATATATATATATATATATTGTTATGATTGTTTATTTTGAGTTCAAACTTAGTTTATTGAGCCAATAAAAAAGAATTATAACTTACTGGTTATCAAAAGTAAAATAATCCTTATATTTCTGTGTTCGATGGATTCAAAAGATTTTCTAGTTGTCTTTTATCGGGATAGAGAAGAAAAGGATAAGAATACAAATATATTATATTACAAAGATTTACGTTTCTTTATTTTATATGAACGAATAAAACAACTATTAAATTCTGTCGTTATCTTATCAATCAGCATACAAGAAAATAAATCAAATTATTATGATAATAAGATTATAAAGCTACATACATTTATATTACGTGAAAAACCAATTTTACCTAAAATTTTCTTTACTTGAAAAAAGAAACCACAAAACTTTTGATTAGCCTAACAAAACCTCAGTTCTTAAATTTTAATGATAATGACCATGATGTCGAAACGATCCTTCACAGATATAAAATTCAATTGTACAATCACTTACAGTTTATTTTCCTCTTGAGTTGTATGTTGGAACATACCCAGAAAAGTCCAGTCTCCTCAAATATGTGATCTCCCCTCTTTGGCACCTCGGCTCCTTCTTTACGTCTCTGCAAACCTCCTTCAGACTACACAAAAAACACCTGATTCACTTCTCCAAACTCCGCTACTTATTTATGACACCAGGACCTCCTTTTGTCAACTTGCTGCCGTAAGAATACTTTCACATATACTTTATAAAATGCCCACGGTAGATACAAGGACCTCTTTTAATCCATTTGTTATCTCCTTCTTCAAACTATTCACTTCTTTTCGTTACGCCGGTATCCAAACTCACGAACCACACCCTATCTTGAGACAAACGACTGTTTTCTTTCGATGACCAAAATTTAAAAACGACCGTCCAATCAAAAAGCTTAAATTGTGTTTACCATGATTTTGGAAAAGCCTAATTTCGGTTTCAGAGAAAACTAAATAGCTTACTTTAAAATTGTTTTTTTTTTCAATACATCATTTATACATATTTCAAAAGATTAAAATATGGTCATTTAATACTCGACTATACAAACAATGAAAAGATTAACTTACAGGTAAAATGTCTTCTAATTCTAAACAAAGGTTTTTTGATAATTTTGTTTGAAACGGAAAAAGGGTCGTTGCCAAACAAATTTGTATTCTTATCTACACTAAATCTTATCTTAAATTACTATATACAATTTGTTTATATTGATATCTTGAAATTTTATTTCGATGGACTTTTTTATTTATTTTTCTTTGGTTGGAAAAGAAAAAGTATGACAATATATATATATATATATATATATATATATATATATATATATATATATATATATATATATATATATCTACAGCATAAAGTGAACTCCGCCCATGTTAAAATTCAGGTTCAAATGAGCTCCGTGGTCAAGTGGACACCGATATACGGAGACCACTTGTCCATTCCATAATATTGGCTCTGTCGATTCGTTAAGATATATAGTTTTATAATTCTTAAAAAAATTTTGGAGCTCATAAGAACCCCTGTAGTTTTATATATATATATATATATATATATATATATATATATATATATATATATATATATATATATATATATATATATCACAATATCCCTGTATTTTCTCATAACAGGCCTTCGGATGTGACGTTAGAAAAAAAAACAAACACACCGTTGTGAAATGGTTTTCACTATACGGCTCAGATAAGTACTTCTGAAATATACGCTTGACAATGAACGTGTTAAGCTGATTAGAGATACTTTTATTAGTACAAGGAATGAAGTACAATACGATTTACGTCGGTCGTACTGGTTTTCAAAAGTTCTTAGCGACTACTAAGGAGTAAAGTATATATCCAATTAAGAAATATCAATGAATTTTGTGTCGCATTAAGAATTTCAGAATTGTTTATTTGTAATGCACAATTTAATTAAGCTACCTAAGCTTAATAAGTAGTCTGCGACGTTCCCCAAGTAATATTCAACTACTAAGTTTTAACTCGCTGCAGTAGTCGTCTTATGCAAGAAGTACAAACTAAGAAACACGAAATAAGGAATTTCTTATGATAAATGGGCTTAATTCATTGCACAATTATTTCTCTTAGACGAAAATACCGAGCAGAAGGAGTGAATTACTGAAATTCCTTGTACGAGTTCATAACAATTCATAAATTTCCAGACGAGATGGTCTCCGAGTTTTATTATACGAAATATTGGTCTATGTCTTGCGTTGGCTGACGTTATCAAAAGTGTTAATTAACTTAAGATATGCCTCTGCGTTTCTTAACTCTTTTAGGTAAGATGGTTACGAGGTTGTTAAGTTTTTATTGTTTTTTATTCACTTGATAAATATGTTAATGCGTATAATCGTACTACGCGTATAGCTTAAAAAATGGAAATATGTTGAAATTCCCTGATTTAAAAGTATAAATGAATAAATATGCCAATAGATACACATTGTATATATATATATATATATATATATATATATATATATATATATATATTAATGTGATATCACGAATTTTAATTTTAAAACTTTACAAAAAATATATAAAAAAATATTTAAATTTTTGATTTATAATTTACATCACACCTTTCAATTTTGTTATCTCATGTTTTACTCGTGCTTCAATATCTATACTTTACAGTTGAAGGGTTAGGTCCAAAGAATAACGGAATAAAGCAACATAATATGATATGAAAATAATGTAATAAAATAAACTGATTAAACTACCTCAAAAAATTATTAGCATGCAATGTTTACCAAACAAAAATCATTATACGTACTTGAACCTTGAATAATGCATGGATAATATAATACAATTACAATCTAAAATTGAGCTTATTATTCTACATAAACAAATTAAGTAATATTCAGTGTCCTTCCTAATGCAATTTTGGTATATCGATTGTACCAAGAAAAATTTGTATGAATTATCCAATTCTCTCCACAGCTCCGTCCCCTTTCAGAACAAATTTGATCGCCTTCCACTATCGACAACTTATTCACACGTTACTAACATGATATAATATTATTTGACCCAAAATTCTCAAATTGAAATTAATTATGAATGTTTCTCCCGTTGAAACGCTTCCTCTGCCTTGAGTTGTCCAATTCCTCATTCTATGCAAAATAAACTAACAGTTCTCAGCAGCCTCCTATGTAGTTGACAATATTAAACAAGATATTGCAATTTAGTGTCTTCAATGCTCTCCTTCGAATGCACATACCTTTCCAATGATGCCAGCCTCTTTTCCTCTCGCCAAACTTAATTTCTCGTTCCGAAATAAACAGCGATACGTAGAATACAAGTAGGAAAAGTTTACTTACAAATTTGTACCAGATCAGCTACTGTCGGACACACTTCACCAACTCACAACTTATTTTTTATCACTTACTACCCCTGGAGACCACCTCGAAAACCAACCATTCACTTTAAGAAACTGGATCTAACTAACTATCTTATCTCTATATATCCATCCATCCAACCTCTCATTATACACATCCATCTCACCACTTTCGAAATTCTCGACCAATCAGAAATTTGCATACCACTCCCCACATAAAATCCGAAATATCTACAAACTTTCCTAATTCATATTATTTCTACAAGGACACTTAATTTCTCCTGGGTATTTACAGATTCCGAAAAAACCATTTACTTATTAACTATTTTTATTGTCCTGTTAATGGCGCAAACCCGGATTACGGAACACTTTATGGCTTATGGGAAAAAAACCATCCTTAACTTCTATTCATTGTACCTGCACTATCCACTTGTTATATTTATCCAAAATATTATTTATGACAAAGATTACCTTTGGTTAATTCCAGGCAGTTCAAAGTATTTTTACTTTCTATAATCTCTGAAATATTGATTTCATCGTACATTTATTACCTTTACTCTTCAATTTTGAATACTATAACAATATATATACAAAAAGAGCATTTTCCCGTGGCGTTGGCCTGGGACTTTAACGCCTGGACAGTGGATTGGGGCAGCAAGAAAACTAATGCGCAGAGCAGTGTTATTAAAAGGTCATGATTGCGCTAGATGTATTACTTCTTCTTCTTAACGTGCCCCATCTCTAAGTATATTGGCGATCATCATGACCCATTTGACTCTATTTGCAGCCGTTATGAAAAGTTCTATTGACGTTTTCCCACTCCATTGTCTCATATTTTTCAACCAAGATGTACGTCTTCTCTCCAGTCCTCTTTTGCCTTAAAGCTTCTCTTGTATCACCAACTGCATCAATTCGTATTTCTCGTTTCTTAGTACGCGAAAAAATGAGCTCATTTTTCTTTTCTCTAAAGTGTTGAGTATTTCTTTATCTTTTTTATTTTTCGTAGCGTTTCCGCATTTTTTATGTATTTTGTCCAAGATATTTTCCATATTCTTCGACATTTCTTCTTGTCTTTCAACAACACATTTCAAAGGTAATGAGTCTTTTTACTGTTGCCTCTGTAATTTTCCAGGCCTCAACTCTATACAACAGGACAGAGAACACGTAGAATCTTAATACTCTCTAATATCTCAATACGCCGGCTCAATCTTACTTAACAATAGTAATACAACTATATTTACTAGAGGAGGAGAAAGTTCCATTGTGGATCAAAGTTTTATCTGCACCTGACTTTTTGAGGGAAACTGTTCTTAAAATGAATTAGATACTTATACAGCCAGTGACATTATGCGTTAATTGCCTGTATTTATTGGCCGAATTTATTGGAGAATATTTATATAGCATATATGAAATAACATGCTCTGGAGGACTTTACTGCAGCTGTCGGGAAGGCTCAATTACCTAAGAAAAATTAGCTTAGGGCAATTATCGCCAATGTGTAGTGATTAAACTACCAAAGAGAGTTGGAATACTATTATAAAAATAAAAATCAACCATGGTTCGCCTAGCTCAGTATCTTAAGTTTGAATTTGTCGTGTCTTAAACTGGGAATTAAACCATAAACCCTTAGCTAAAAGCAAATAAAACAATTTTTTGACTAGACATAAGTAGCAAAAAAAACACCCTTCCAATGCTTTACAAAAAATAAAATTTGGACGATACTTATAGTGTAATGGCATCGATGGACTGCTTGCCAATTATCTGCGGCCCCTTAATTAGGTAATTAGGCCCTCCTGACAGCTGCAGTTAGGTCTTCCAGAGCATTTCATATATTCTATACAATAATCTTCAATAAAGTCTTCTATACAGCCAATAAATTTTTGAATACTACCAATAAATTTTTCAATAATGCAGCCCAAAAAGCATTTATTAAACAGTGCACTGAAACCAGACATACGTGAACTAATGCAGTTGGTTGGAGGATGAATCTTTGGATCCAGTTGCCTTCACAGTAGCTCTGGATGGCGATCTAATCACTTGTGAAGATGCTGAAAATAAGACCGAAAAACTGATAAAAGAGTCGTAGAGGCCTGAGATACAAGTATGCACCGAATACGCGGCACAAACCAACGTTTACCGGTACACTGGTGGAATGATCACATAAGTGCTAAAACCACTTTAGGTGCACCTAAAACCAGAAGAGCTTCTCAACGTGGCTGGAGACAATAAAACTCTACAGATCCAGTGAGAGAACACAAAAAAGTCCACAGAAGACTAAATCAGGCAATATAAGAGAGAACAGAAGGCATTAATGCTGAATGGAACGTATCAATGAGGTGAAAAATGATCCATGGGGATATAATGTGGCCATGACTCGCCTGAAAAGCTATTTAATGCTCAGACCTACATGCTCTCACATTATAGAGAAGATCGTTACTACGCTATTCTCTTAACAAAACGTTTATCGTCCAATCGTGGAGAGCGAGGCTAAAGAAAACCCCATCACGGAAGATCAACTGATGGAAGCGTGTAATAGAGTAGAAAGTAATAAAGCTCCGGGCTTAGATGAAATACCAAACACATCGCTTTAAAAGTAGCAATAAAAAAATCATCAGCACCTCATCATCAGGGGGTCTACAGTACATCCCTCAAGAAGGATACTTTTTTGCACATATGAAAGCAACACAGATTTATGTTTCTCCAAAAAGGAACTAAGCTACCGGAGAAACCATGATCTTATCGTCCGTGCTGTATACTGGATACAGCTGGCAATATACTAGAATGGAATAAAGGCATGGATAGATCAAATAATCGAAGCAGCAGTTGAACCGCTGCTCAATACCAATCAGTATAATTTTCGAAAAGGACACGTAACACTAGATGCTATTGAACTTGTCTTTAAGACGGCTGAGGAGACCATCGCAGGGACCAGATGGAAGAGGATTACGAAGAAGTATTGTCTGATGGCCACATTTGATATTAAAAATGCTTTTAATTCCGCCAACTGTAATTGTTTAATGCGAACTTTAACCGAAATGACTAGCTACTTCACTGATCGACTGTCATCGATGTCACAAGTATGACACATGAACTATGGCCAATGGAATATACAATCACTGGAAGAGTACCACAGGGCTCTGTGCTAGGCCCTATTTTGTGGAATATTATATCTAAAACTAGAATTATCAAGAGATACTAGGCTGTGGTTAAAGTCGTCAAACCATTTTTTTGAAGGACGTTCTCGATTATGATAAGTTTCATTTTATCGTTGTAATTCAAGATTTGGATATTGTGTTTGGGAAAAGTTAATCTTAAGGTTACACACTTTATGGTAACTTGTTTACAAGAGCTTTGAAGGTCATGAAGAAATTGGCAGGCATACTCTATCTTGTTTGCATTAAGGTCTATGTGGTCTGCGAACCTCAAGTTGTTCAAAAATTTCTCATTTATGTTGACTCTAATATTTTCTCAGTTATTTTTTTTCTTATAGTACTTTGTAGGAGGACAATGAATAGTTTAGGAAATATGGTGTCTCCTTGGCTAAGACCCTTCTTCAAGGAAATTGTGTTTGGTTTTTTTTGTTTTTTACATTGTGAAGATCTACATAATTATGTATCTATAATCAGTACTGCATTCTGTTAAAACTTTGAACATGATGCCATGCTGTACTTAGTCAAATGCTTTCTTTATTCTATAACAAACTCTGTATTCTATAACTTTCTCCATCAAGAACTTTATTACTTGTAGGTGATCATTCGATCCAAAGCCAATCTTAACTCAAGCTTGCTCTAGTAGGTGTTAAATATGTCAATAAAATATATTCCGATGTAAAGCAACAAAATATTGGGATTAGTATAGACAAATCTAAACTATGAAAAAACAGAAAAAGAAATCAGAATACTCAGACGAAACTCTTGTTGTTTCTGTTAAGCTAGTCGGAACGTTTAAATACTTAGGGGATCAGATAGATAATCTTCTTCTTTAAGTTCCCTCTTCTATCGAAGGTTCGAAATCATCATGGCTATTCGGACCCTTTCCTCAAGTTCTTAAGGCACGATTATCTTCGTCTTCCCACATTTCGCCTTTCTTAAATTTTGCCTTAGATAATAAGCTGCAATAATGAGTATCTTTGTCCCCTCATAATATGGCCTAATTACTTCCACCTAAGTTTCCTTCTTTTGATAGTGAATATTTTTTCAGCCTCACTTCTTATTCTTCTAGTAACTTCTGCGTTTGACATTCTTTAAGTGTATGTTTTGTTACTAGTTTTAACCCGTAACCACAGACGTCCAACTAACTGAACATTACCACAGACGTTGAGTCAAAATGACTCCTATATTTAAATAACTGAAAAAAATTTATGGGGAAAACTAAGCTTACCTCTACCTTATATTGCTTAAGTAGGGTATAAGTATTACTGTTTAATATAATTATGGATGTATTTTAATGAAACGCAATCAAGTTGTAGAGAAATAAATGTAATGCATACATTTTTTGAAAAATTTTGATACATTATTTTTCGCAATATTTTTAACTAAAAAAAAAAAACTTGCTAAGCAGTTTTTATTCAAAATTTGTTAAAAACATACAACATAACAATTACATTAATTAGAAATTAACATAAAAATAATATTATGGAAACGTGCAGTAAGTTTTCCCAACGTATATTTTCATTGTGCACACTCCACACAAACCCTTTTGGTACAATCCATACATATTGGAATTTTACAAATTATGCAAAAATGTGCTGTTTTTCGTCTTCTTTTAGCTGGGCAACGCTTGCAGTATTTTCTGACTTCAAATTTTTCTTCCTGGTTAGCACTAGAGCATTCTATTTCTATTTTTAAAACACGACCAATACACATTCTGACTTCCCGACTGATGTGCATATTTTGACAACGACGTCTCATTTCTGGTTCTACTAGCTGCATTGCAAGTTGTTTATTGAATTCGAAACGTTTCAGCTCCACATTGTCTCGGCACGACTGATGAACCAAAAAAGAATTAACAGTCGAAATATCCAGCATTCTATAAAAAATTGCCATTGGCCAACGCCTCGTTCTTCGACCCGTTGAATAGACACTACACTTTTCATCCAAGCTATCCACTCCCCCTTTTGTTAGATTGTAGAAGTCGATTATTTCCGGTTTGCCCGATTCTCCTATGTTTCCTTCATCATGGTGCATTGATGAGACTAACAAAACGGCCTTGTGCTTCTTTGGAACGTGAGAAAGTAGGGTAATGTCACTGGTAAAACCGTACAAATTAGAACCTGCAGATCTTTCTTTTTTTGGTAAAAAGCTAACTGGAATTTCACGCTTATTTTTTTTCAATGTTCCAACATATGTTAGACCTTTTGATTTTAATAAATTCACTAACTCTATGGAACTAAACCAATTATCAGCGGTTATGTTCCTGTGCGTGCCGAAAATTGGCTTAGCAAGTTTGAGAACGGCTTGCGTAGGCTTAGAATATTTTTTTTCATTTTCTGGCAAATCGAACCCATCTGAATCTTTACCACAATATATATATGCATTATATAAATATCCAGTTCTAGTATCTGTCAACGCCATCATTTTCAACCCATATTTACAAGGCTTTGCTGGCATGTACATCTTAAACCTTGACCGTCCTCGGAATGAAATTAACATTTCATCAATACATGTGTTTGTACCTAGAGTGTAAGCGCTTTGGGAATTCTTAACGAAAGCGTTGAATATCTCGGATATTGGAGCTAAAGGATCATCCTTTTTTCGTGCGAGTCTAGTTTCTGGGTCATCGAATCGTAAGCATGAGAGTATGACAGCAAAACGATTCGAGTTCATCACACATCTAAATATATCTCTGCCCGATCCATCAGTAGCAAAAATTGAACGAATATCTTCGTGATTAGATTTGAAGATAGCTGTAAGCAAAAGCATTCCAATAAAAGCCTTCAGCTCAACAATATCTAAATCCCGAATATCACTTGAATTTTTGTTTTGATATTTCTCCCTCAATTTTGCCAGGCGTAAATTTGAGTATTCAAGAATAATGTGAATAATGCGGTTATCAAAAAACACATTCCAAATTTCTTCTGGATCAGCTTTATGAATTTTTGTAATTTTTATACCCGGACACTTAATTACAATATTATGTTGCAAAGTGCGTGTATTTTTAGAATACGGGGATATCTTGGACCATTTGAAACGGTTTTTTCCGTAAAAATAGTTTTCCACAGAAACTTCATGCGATGGCTCACCTTTTTCTATTACGCCTTCATCTTCACTAGAAAGTCTTTCACAATTATCCTCCATTTCTTGCTCCGAATCGCTTTCATGACCGCTATAAATAAATTCGGAATCTGAATCAGCATCGCTCTCGTTTTCATCGACCTCATCCGCCCATTTCAGCAAAGTTTCTTCATAGTTTGCATCGCCATATCTGATTCTTTTTGATGGACCACCTTTACTTTCGAAATCCATTACTAAAACCTAAAATAAACCGAGCAGATTTATAAAATATGGAAACAAGAAATATAACGTTATCACAGACCTGTAGTCTTTTTGACTCCGTCGAAAACTGAAGTCGTAATAAAATGCAAATAACATATACAAACGACACAGCCGTCTCACTAACCGTTGAATACTGATCGTTGAAAAGGTACATCTACGCCTGGCCATATAGAGTGGGGGGAAATCTCGAAACTCATCACTACGTACTTGCAATGAGTCAAATTGACTCCGCGTCTGTGGTTACGGGTTAATGCGCATGCTTCCGTCATAAAGAAGAATAGTAAATACGTAATAGCGAAGCACTCTTAACCTTATATCCCGACAACAAAGAAAATTTACGAATTAATTATATGTTTACCACAATTTCCTTAAAAAATTCACATAGGCTTAACAAGGTTGAATACTGTTAGAAGATTAGAAAAGAGGTTATTAAAAAATATCTTGAACTCCAACAAATCGATCATGAAAGTAATGGGTATTAAAGAGGATCAGATATTATGGAAATGTTATTAGAATATACCAAGATACTCTAATGGAATAGATATGGGTGGCGAGAATTAGAAGCAGGATATCGAATGTTAAACTACTGCAAACGTGGAACGATATTATCATCTTTATGATGTTATTTAACATTTGGAACAAAACAATACGAGGAGAAGAAGATTACCAATCAAAAGTGTATAAACGATTACCATTTATATGCTTACTATTATGTGATTCTTTAAATTTTTTTGTGATTGAAGCACTTGGAATAATAAACTCGTATATCCATTGATAAAAGCTTCAAGTTGGTTTTTATATTCTGATCACTCCCTATCATTTCTATCCACGATTTGTATCTTTCAAATAGTGTACTGGACTTGCTTAGAAAACAACATTCAAAGAACAAAATGGCTTCCTTGAAAATTGGGTACAATTAAAGAAGAAATAAAACGTCCAGCTTAAATGCACAGACAGATTCATTGCCTTCCATGTCAGTATTTTATTCAACTCGAAGCAAGCAAGCAGGATCTATCCGATTTAACAAGTATTAGCTATGGGTGGATGTGCCTCTCATACAAAAGTGTATATACTTTGTTTCGGATTTTACTAATCTTTACACTGAGAAAACAGTTTTCATAATATAAGCTACTAATAGTTGTATGTACTTACTTGCTTTAAATAATTACCATTGTATTCACTTTAAATATGATAAAGTTAACATAAACTATACCTTAAATTTAATAATTGATTAAGTGTCTATTATTACATTCAAACTGATGCTGTAGCCATGTACCACCACAACAACAATATAATCAATTCCGATAACCTTGTAAGATGTTGGGTCGTTTTTTTTTTGTTTGATATACATATCTGCATTTACCGATTTGGACATGAGTGTCTTTGAGATATATTTCAGGTAATATTTAGGAGACATCTATCCTTAATATGAATTATTATTAATATGATTATTTAAATAGAAATGTATACAGGGTGTTCCAAGATATTTTTTAGCAGCCTATAATTCAGGAAGTAATAAATGTTTTTATTAAAAAATTGACACGGTAAAATTGCCAAATGGCAATTGGACCTATGTACAATACTATCAATTGATGTAGATATAAGATCTCTGACGTCACCACTGACGCTATGACGTAAATACAATGAAAAAAGTTAGATGGATTAGGGTTGATCAAATAAAAGGATTTTTTAAATAGGCTAAATTTAATATTTATTGGCTCATTTATCATGTTTAAATTAATCCAAAACTAGCATATTTTTATAGTTTTTACAAATTCACAAAAAAGCAATATGTTCTTGAGATTTCATTTAAATCGTTTGATAGATTTAAGAGATATGTTGTTGATGATTGGCGACTGTACGAAAAATGCTTGAAATGCTCAAGCCTTATACACAAAACGCCTTTCTGAAAGAGGAACGTCGCCTTATGTAACTTTTGATATGGTGATTAACAAACCAATATAAACCGTTATGTTTCGATAAGGTTCATTACTGCTGAAACCTGGGTGTTTTTAAGTGCAGTACAAAGAATTTTTAAAAAACACCATTGCAACCCACCGATTTAGATGCAAGTGATGATGGAAGACATCCGTGACCTTTAAATAGAATTTTGTGGAGTGATACAACTCATTTTCATAATAAAGGGATTGTACATCGTCACAACTCCCATTATTGGTTAGTGAAAAATCCTTACTTAATAAATTAAACTAGCTTTCAAAATAGATAGGGAGTTATTGTTTGGAAAGGGTTATTATTTCTCGTATACTATTCAACCTTTATGTCGAGAAAGTTTTTGCAGGCACTAGAAGGCTCTGAATGGGGTGTAAAGGTCAACGGGTACAGGATAAAAATCATTTGTTACGCCGACGACACCGCTATAATCACAAACATCGAACATGGTATGCAGTTGATGCTAATTACGATCAATACTGCAGGAACAATATTTGGCTCAAGAGTACCCTAAAACCGTTAGATACAATCCACAATGCCGCACTTCGGATCGTTCTCGGAGTTTTTCACACTTCACCCATAGAAAGCTTATATTCTGAAACTGGAGAACCATCATTGCAGTATAGGCGGGACTTTTAACACTTTCACACGCTTCTTCTATATCTGCTAATAAGGACCATCCACTCTTCGAAAATACTTTTTCTAAAAATAATCTTGACTTTCTCTTTAATAAACCTCGTACAGGAAAACCTTATTACACACGAGTAAGATCAATTCTGAATAATTTTGATACAATACTCCCAAACGTATTTTAGTGTAACGTCCAACATCCGGCTCCATGGTTAATAAGCATCCCAAATTGCAAAACTTCTCTAATAGAGTTCTCCAAAAAATACAATAACAACATACTAATTAAAAACAAACTAAACGAGATTCTTGAACTAGACTACCTTAACTGCACAAATATCTTTAATGACGCCTCTAAATCTAATGAAGGCATTGGTTGTGCATTTGTTACTCCAACCTCTACTTTCAAATTTAAACTACCGCCTAGCTCAAGTGTTTTCACCGCTGAATTGTTTGCTTTGTACCGTGCCCTAAAATATACAAACCTCTTAAGAATTTCAAAACCTCTGTTTCTCACGGACTCGCTCAGCTCTCTTCTTACAATACAGCATCTGTATCCTAAACAGCCCCTGGATCAACTAATAAAAACTGAACTACAAATCGCCCAAGAGAACCACATAACCCCTAAATTTATATGGATTCCATCGCATATTGGAATTATCGGCAATGAAGGGGCAGACAGTAGTGCTCGTGATGCCGCAACAAGTTCGGAATCTGAATTAGTGCGTGACAGTGTATGTAAAGATCTCAAAACGTTTTTTTAACAAAAAGTGATTGGTCAGTGGCAGCGCGAATGGTTTCTATCGCAATCTCAATTAAGATCACTAAAACCAGATACACGACAGTGGAAAACTAGTGCTAGTACACGGTTTGTTCAAACGGTTCTAACGCGCCTACGTATAGGACACACTAAGATCACACACTCTTATTTACTTTCGGCCAGTGAACGCCCCCTGTGCGACCTATGTGCTACGCCTCTTACCGTACATATGGTAGATACCTTACGTGCTCAATATAACTGTGCTTGCGCTACTTGATGATGGCCATTGGAACCTTTTTTATCATGTTAAATGCGGCTGTTAAGGTGGTATGTCACAATGTTAAAATTTATATACTTTTTAGGTACAGTTATCGTCACTATTTCAAAACAGATCTTCAAGTTATGGTTATGTACGTAAACTGTAAACCTTCTATTTTAATGATATCTAGTTAACATTTTCAAAAACAGCAGTATTTTTTTCATAACTCTACTTAAATGCATCCATGTCATAACTTACGTGGTAACGTGCCTAAAAATTGGTATTGTGAAATAATTATTGAACTTAGGTGCAAAATAACTACGTTAAATGATTAACTATCCAAAAACCTTTATTTGAAGCAAATGTTTGTTATCCATACTGCCGTAATTTTTAAATTAACTGTACCTAAAGATAAAATTACAATTAAAAGCTGCAGACTAGGGATTTTGTTGATGTTACCGTAATAAGTTGGCATTTTGATAGTGAGAAATTAGTTCAGCTATCACTTAACAGATGAGAAAATAAGTTCACGTGTCATTTAGTAGAAGGCAGCACTGATGTATTAAATAGCGATAGATGCGCGTTTGCCGAATTTAAGAAAAATCTGTAAAACATTGAAAACTAGTTTTCTGAGTTATGCAGTAACTATAGTAACGAATCACGTGGTTTTGTTAGCAAGGCGGCCCCTCCCAGTAGTTAATATTGTGGCTTCGTTTGACTTTCTTTCTATGTTCAATCATGATTGTATAAGGGAACAATGTCTTAAATATACAAGTATACCATTTTTTTCCTTGGCACCCTGACGTTATATAATCGTGGTTGAAAGTCAAACTATGGTCAGTAAAGTTTACTGCGGGATTATACTGGTTTTTACATAATATATAAACATAAAAACAATTCGTTTTATTAAATTTTTAACAAATTTAATTTTTATAGACAAAACAATATTATGTAATGATCGATTAAATTTTGTCGATTAATTATTTCCGGAAGAAAATAAGATTATTGATATTTACTTTAATATTTACTTGAGTCATAATTAGAAACGAGATGAAAATCTAAAATTTTCTGAGGAAAACACTTCCCCTGTTGACATTCGATATGAAAAAATTGTTATTATATATTATAATAATTATTATAAATATATTATTAATAATAATTAATGTTATATATTTTAGATTTCTTATAAATACTGTTTTTATACATAAATAGTCGATCCAATTACCATAATCCCTTTTTGATCATTATTTACCTGTTTTTCAAATAATTGCAAATTTCTTTTCAGTTTGAAATAAATATTTTTGGGTAGATAAATAATTCAGACTTGTCGCCTGAAATATGAGTAATAAAATACCTCCAAATGAATGAACGTTTTGTGTATACAAGGTCAAGTAACAAAAATCCCTAATCAGCACATCCAGCTGATTGCTGGTGTAAGTGTAAGGTAATTAAAATTTATGACGTCTGGGAATGTAGTATCATCTTTCATATTAATAATAATATTAGAATTGCATAGTATGCATAGATACAGTTAGTCGAATTTGGGAAACTGTATTAAAATAAAATCACACTTGTGTAATTTGATACAAAATTAAGCTTTTTGTACAGTAGACTTGCGATTATCTGAGGTAATTGGGACCGTGACTACCTCGGATACCGAAAGAACTCTGTCACTGAGATTGGTTATACTGATAGAAAAATGTGTACCTATGTTAATAATGATTAATGTGTTTATTTTAATAACTAAAAACTGATATAAAAGTAGTATAAAAGATAAAAACAATTAATTTATAAATGTTTTAAAAAAGTCTTTGATTGATTTTTGTTTCAACTTCATTCCTCTTTTTGGGGCGGCGATGTTGCGCCAACGTTGAAAATGAAGGACGTCTAATGGTGTTGATTCTTCTTGTTGCTCAATATATACGAGAGCTGCTTCAAGGGACTTAAATCCTTCGGAATGAGAAATCTTTTGAGTTATCCCATCTGTATCTTCTTCTTCTTCTTCATGGGTGACGTTTAGACCTAGATTGGCAATTGTATCATCTGTCAGTTCCACTTCTTCATTTAGATTCCTCCAATCGATGATGTCTTGGTTTACGATTGTTTGTTCTACTAGTAATTGATTGGCTAGGTGGGCTATAGAATCAACTTTACAGTCATCAGTTTCATTTTGAACGTCTTGTGTTTTGTTGTCTATCTTAAATAATTTTTTCCACAACTTCTGAGTAGTGGACATTTTTACGTCGTCCCAGGCAGATGCAATCCAATAGCAAACATCTTTAACCGTGATCTTCTTCAATGCCTCAATTACAGTCAGCCCTTCATCCAGTTTATAGTTAGCAGTGGCTGAAGATATGCAGAGTACCTTGAGATATGCAGACGAGATAGTCCTGATAATAGATAAGAAGGAAGAGTTACAGAAGATGGTTGAGAAACTAGATAGAAAAGCGACAGAGATAGGTCTAGAGATGAACTATAGTAAAACCAAGACTATGACAAACCAAGAAGACCAATTAGAAATAGTAGTCAAACAGAAATAAATTAGAGCAGGTGGCAGAATACATATACCTAGAACAGATAATAAAGCTGAACAGGGACAATCAAACAGAAGAAATAAAAAGAAAAACTAGACTAGCATGGGCCTCATTTGGTAAACTATCATATATTCTAAAAAATAAAAAGTTCCCTAAATATATGCGAACGAAAGTATTCAACCAGTGCATTTTACCAGTTATCACCTATGGCTCACAAACATGGACTTTCACAAAGGAAAACATCGACAGGATATCCAAAACACAAAGAGCAATGGAAAGACAGATGCTGGGTATCGGTCTTAAAGACAGGAAAAGAAACTCATGGATCAGAGAAAAAACAAAGGTGAACGATGTATCAAGACAGGTTGTAAAACTTAAATGGAACTTCGCCGGTTACACTCTCCGGCAAAAAGATGAAAGATGGAATAAGCGAATTCTACACTGGAGACCATGGGAAAAGAAAAGAAAAAGAGGAAGACCACAGATGAGATGGACTGACGATCTTAAGAGAAAGGCAGGAAAGGACTGGATGTAGATCGTCCAAAATAGAGATCAATGGAGATTAACAGGGGATGCCTATGCCCAAGAGTGGGCGTCTAAGGCTGATTAGATAGATAGATAGATAGTACCTGAAGAAGCTTCCGCCTATAATTCCTCTTCATTCCTTATATAACGTTTTGGTCTAGGGTTGGATGAGAGATGTTACATGGGGTGGAAGGAACACAGCTTGTATGTCACCACCAATCAATTCCCTCACATATGGGTGGGATCGTGGGTTGTCCAACAACAACAAAAGCTTTTTGGACCAATCCACTACCACCACTCACACTTCGGTTTACCCACTGTTCGATTTCATTCGGCTTACGCTTCCAATATCCAACAGTTACTTCTCCGACATCTATATCTAAAGAAACCTTCTTTATTGATTCACCCTTGTCCAACCTCTTAATTGTATTCACTTTTGTTTCCAAAGGTGCAATTACTCTCTTTCGCTTTCCACTCATATTGCACAGAAAGATTCTCCCTAACACTCACAAAAATCAACTTATGAAAAATTAATTATGAAACCGAAACTAATAACTGGAATAAATTCACAAAACAGTACATAAAAGGAAAAATATTACCGTACAGATACTTAATTTGACGATCTGAACGACAGCAAACAAATCGGTAGTTCAATTCACATTGATTAACATAGAAAGGAACAGGAAGTTGTAGACAAAACACCACACAGAAATTTCTGCACATGAAATCTCTTTCACATCAGCTTGACCTAAAGCATACCTTACAAATAATTCTCTTCTTATCAATAATCCAGATTTTTTAATTGATTGCCCATATAACAGCTGCCGATATAACTTCTGAGCATCGACCCCTTTTTTTATTACTCGATATTGTGATTCAACAAAAACGAATATAAAGGTAAATAAAGGTAAAACCAAGGCAAAATTTTGCCTTGAAATGAAAAATAAGCAGATTAGATCTAGATATCCTTGGGATCTCAGAAACCTAAAGGCCTGGATTCGGTAAATGCACTACAGAAAGCGGAACATTCTTTTACTCAGGCAATGATGACCGCGATCATAGAAAAGGTGTCGGGATTATGATAACTAAAAGATTGGTGAGAGCTGTCACAGAGTTTGTACCATATTCCGACCGCACAGCCTTAGTAAAACTTGAAGCGAAGCCAAATAATCTCAACATCATACAGGTTTATGCACCAACTACAGACGCATCAGATGAAGTAGTGGAAAACTTTTATAGTGAAATCAAAGAACTACTTAAATTGACAAAGAAACATGATGTCAACATAATTATGGGAGATTTTAATTCCAAAATAGGGAAGGGCAGCTTTGAAGACATAGTTGGACCCTACGGTCTTGGAACAAGGAACGAAAGGGGCGACCGACTTATACAATTTTGTCAAGAAGAAAACATGAGAGTTACCAACACATGGTTCCAACTCCACCCCCGTCGCCTATATACTTGAAAATCTCCAGCCGATAGAGCTCATAACATAATAAGAAACCAGATAGACTTCATTCTTATAAACGGTAAATTCAGCATAACTGTCAAAAGAGCTTGCACATACCCCGGAGCAGATGTCCCTTCTGACCACGTACTATTAGTGGCCGTCATAAGGATCGCTCTTTCATGCAAGAACAAGCCTGAAACTCAACAACAGATAGCACTGGATAAACTGAAAGACCCAGTGATACAAGCAGAAATAAGCAATGAAATAAACGCACAAATTTAAATATTAACGACAAACATTACCGAAGATCTAACACCAACATGGAATACGATTACAAGTGCTGTAACAGACATCATGAAAAACAACTTAGGGTACAAACGAAATAACAAGAGGCAAAAATGGATGACAGAAGAAATACTATTACTAATGGAAGAACGACGAAGAACGCGAATGGGACTAGAGATTAATACCAAAAAGACCAAATTCATGATCATCTCCAGAAACTTGGATGCACTTGAAAACTCCACCATAACACTGAATAGTAAATCCATAGAAAGAGTGAGTAAATTTAAATACCTGGGATCGTGGCTTTTTGAAGACTGGGCATCGGACAGGGAAGTAAAATGTCGCATTAAGCAAGCTCGACAAGCTTTCGTAAAATTCAAGAAGGTACTGACTTGTTCAGAGTTCGATCTTCAACTGAGACTAAGGTTTACTAAGTGCTACGTATGGTCATTGCTGCTATATGGCGTAGAGGGCTGGACACTCAAAACGAGGGATATAAACAGATTGAAAGCTTTCGAAATGTGGCTTTATCGCCGTATCCTAAAAATACAATGGACCATTTAAAATGTTTACAAAAAAAAAAACAAAACAACAATTTAACTTCAAAGGTAAATGAACCTCAACGCAACACGATACAAAAATTAAAAAATGATATGGAATGATCCAATTATCCAATCCAAAAATTAGAATTTGTGAAACTTCAAATCAAATAATACGATAGTGCAATTTCAACTTACATTGCAGAAGACTGCCGACCGAGAGCGAAGTATACCGATTCTCCCGATCGTATATTATATTTTAAGTTCCAGTACTTGGCAACACTGTCGCTGTTCAGATAATTAAATTTCGAGAAAATCAAAATATTAAAATATGATACACGTGCTGCCATCTATTCAAGAAATTGTTAAACGTTAGTTTATTTGAACACCACTCATTTTAACTGCGGCGTGAACATACCCCCTTAACACCACGTAAGGAATTTCTACTGATGCTATCAATATCTCTTTTGAATACATATCAACGAGAACCTTCTATTTTCATGAATTTGCCGAGGACCATTAGGCTAAAGTTGCAAAAATCTGTGGTTTGGAACCAGAAGAAGGAGCATCAGAAAGGGTGCCCGGGCTATTGGTGGCTGCAATTTAGGTGATTGGAAAAACGAAATACTTCTATTATCATTGTGAAAAAATACCTAAGTTTACAATACTTACAAATTTGTATTAATACTTTATATATTTAGGTTCTGAGGCGTTTTACAACAAATATGTTTTAACTTACTTGTTTTAGCTAACGAGAAATACGTACCTTTAAAGGTCCTTTTTTTTTTCGTATCAATAAAATTACTTTAGATATTTAAACAATTCTAGACCGTGTGAAAGCACTTACGTTCTAAATGTTGTTGCTATTAATAGAAGGTTAATACTATTTATTTTGTATCACTTTTATTTTACTACAAAACAATGTACCTATATTACAAATAGAAATTATTCCAGATACAATAAAATATGGACTGTGGCTACGGAATATTACCATTAAAACTAGAGTCAACATTAAAATAAAATATTCGATGTTTTAATTACCGAAAACAACGCAAGAACAATTTCCTGCTTCTTCGACATCGTTTATGTTTTAATGCCTCCATAACCCCTCTAATTGTCAGAGGGTAATTTTCCCCTCGTAAAAGATAACAACTTCATAGGTCATAACGTGCACAATGAGACGAAAATTTATCTAAACCAACCAAAATGGCACAAGACATCACTTGATATCATTTGATACCGTTGAGTACGGGGTGTTACACTTTAGAACATTTTTAAAATGTGTGTGATATTAACTGGTTTCTACTTCATTCTTGTTAACAGATATGTTTTGATCACTGATGTTATGAAAAATTATTATGTACCTTAACTTGTTTCAAGAAATAAGAAACAAATTCAAGAAACGCAAATTTAGACAACTCTGCAGTAGTCTATAGCGAAAGACACCAAATAGACAAATATGCTATGGGTATGAAATAGAAATTATTTTAAATACCAAATGAAAAAACCAAATAACGAGCTATGCATATGTAAACAAAAGGATAATAATATTAGGGCAATCGACCTTTGTGGCAATACCCAAAAAGTCAAGTGTAATATCCTGCTCAGACCACAGAACAATAGCTTTAATGAGTCACACACTTAAAACATTTAAACACTGAAAATAACACACAGCATGATTTTTTAACTAATAAGAAAATATGATATTAGTGACACACTGCTATGAAACTAGTGACAGTTTTGTAGATTTTGAAAAGGAATTTAAATAAGGTTAAACATAAAAATCTAGCATTTATATTAATAAGCAAAAATTGACATTTGTGGTATGAAAATTATATCAAATCCATATTGAAATCAAACTGCCAAGGTAGGAGTTGGCAATCAGAACACCAAAAATATTAAAATACAGAGAGTCCGCCACGGTTGCGTGCTATCACCACTAACCTTCAATATCTACAGTGAAGCGGTATTTAAAGAAGCGCTCTCAGATTCAATAGAAGGTATATCTATGAATGGAGAAGTTTTAAATAACTTGAATTTTGTAGACGATAATAGTAATAATGACGGATAACAACAGTGATTTACAAAACGTAATGCAAAGACTAAATGAATGCTGTCATGAATACGAACTAAAGATGAATTTAAAAAAAACTAAATGCATGATCATGATTAAATCAGCAGATGGAAACTTCCAATTGATTGTTGAGGATACACTAATTGTGGATACCCACAAATACTAAGGAACATGGATAACATCAAATGTAGACCAAACCAAAGAAATTAAAACACGAATTAACATAAGAATTTGAATAAGTTAGCCGCCATTAAATTTTGATGTTACAAAAGAATACTTCTTGTATGTGTGGACAAAAATTAAACAAATGAGAGGTTTAAACACATATCGCAAAATATCCGCAATAACAGATGGAGATAATGTCATTATAATTGATAACTAAATAACCGAAACGCTAGCCAAATACTTTCAAAACAAAACTAAGTCTGAACTCTCCATTTCGTACCCCACAAACCAATCACCATCAAACCCTATCCAAACAAATCCAATAAACCTCACCTTCACAACAGTACAGTTAAATTTAGCAATCTCATCAATGAAAAACTGATCTGCAGGTCCTAATGACATCCCGTCTATCTTTTTCAAACATCTACAGGCAGGAACCCTCTTGAAGCTACTTGCGCTCTATAATAAGATATGGTTCAGTCAAAGCTTTTTGAGTCATCACTCATCTTCTAACGTTGCCCGTACCTACAGGCTAATCTCACTAACATGCACAATATGCAAACTACTAGAAAATATGATAAATAAACGTTTGCTTTGGTTTCTTAAAGAAGACAATCTAATAGATGCAGCACAGTCGAGATTCAGACCCAATCGAAGTACGATGGATAACCTGGTACTTCTCCAAACAGAAATAACCCAAGCTATATCAAATAAGAATGACGTCATCAAAGTTACCTTACACTTATACAGTGCCTTCGACACAATAAACAAAGCTGTTATTATTAGAAAACTTGAGCAACTTAATTTAACGGGTAATATTATCACCTTTATAAACAATTTTCTACAAGAGATATATGTCTCACAAAATGAAGTCACATAAGGCTCAGTTCTCAGCCCCACACTATTACACTCCCTCCAATACAATATTCAATATACGCAAATGATTTTGTTCTTTATTGTCAAGGTAAAGTTACAAGCTGCACATGCTCTTATATTCAAACATCACACTCACCCTCCTTTATTTCACCTAAATGGATCTCCTCTTCAAGTGGTTGATAAACACAAATTATTAGAAGTAATATTCAATAAAAGACTTACATGGAGAGATCAGATACAGAATACAATAACAAACTGCCTAAATAGAATTAATAACTTAAAAACTCTAACTCATTATCAATGGGAGGCAGAAGAAAAAGTCCTCTTAAGAATTTACAGAATATTGATCGCCTCTAGGTTGGATTTCGGAAGCATTCTGTATATATCTGCTTTCAATACTTACCTTAAAAGTCTGAATACAATTAAAAGTCTTACTTCTCTAGAATTTCTGCTAATCCAAAAAATCCAGCAATTAAACTAATTAATACTCTCCACCTTGTCCCAGACAATAGGACTTAGCTAAAAGACACAGATCTAAAACTCACAACTTCGTTTACTACGTCCAGAATTCCCCCGTGGACCAAAAAGCTACCTACTGTCCTTACCAGCTTGAACCGATAGAAAAAAGAAGAAATGCCCAGAACTCTCTTGGTACAAGCATTTGAGGAACTTAGACAGACACAGCGTTATGACAACATTCTCTACACAGATGCCTCCGAAGAAGAACAGGCCTTCGGTTGTGCCGTTAGTACCACAAAATAATAGTAGCATCACATCGGATTTCTTTCAGGTGCAGTTTACACATAGTCGAACTGTGTGGAATACTCAACGCATTAGACTCGCCCATTGCCAATGAAAAATCATTAGCAATATGCACTGATTCTCTTTCCGCCATTGACTCAATCAAAAATATATACTCCATACATCCTATTGTACAGTGCATCCATAGTATCTGCTAACAGCAGTCGAAAAACGGTATTTCAGTAACTATCATGATCCCATATCCCATTTTGGTTTCAACGGAAATGAGAACGCTAATCATGCAGCAAAACTCTCGTGCTCCTTAGAAAATATGGAAAACATACAACTTCACCAAGACCTAAAGGCCAGTATCAAGAACAACGTACTAAGCATTTGTCAAACACACTGGAACGTGCAATATACAAAACTACGCACAATTCAACCAACTGTTACCTCAACAAATGCCTCAAGTGAGCAGAAAAGACAATATTATTATCAGAAGGCTCAGAATAGGTCACACTCGTCTTACTCATGGATATCTGATGTCTTCTGAAATTGTCGGTGTGAACATTGTAATGAGTCCTTAACAGTCCAGCACATATTAATAAAATGTGTCCACTACAAACCCTAAAGAAACTACTACAACTTTCAAAATAATTTAATTGATCTATTCGGTTCTACAAACATGTACAGTGCCATAATTCGTTTTGTAAAAGACTGTCATCTTTACTACTTATAGTGTAATTATCTTAAGCTGTTGTTAATGTATCGTAACTTGTATATAAACAGATTGTATATGTATGTAAACATAAACATATAGACGAGTCAAGTTAGTAGAAAATAAGCGTTTTTTCGTCACAAGTGTATAGACGGGTTTGACAGTTGAAATGGATAGTTTGAGATATTACAAAAAGACTCTCATCTAGGGATTCATGAATTTTTTAGTGGAACTATTTTTAAATAAACAATTAGGACGTCAATATCATTATTTTGCTCATAACTTATAAACTTGTCTATTCAGAGATTTGACGTCCACATACGAGTTGTTGAGAAAGAAAAAAATACACAAAATGAGATATACTAAATTAAAATCGGTTAATAAACAAAAAGTTATTGCATAATAACCAAGCAAAACGGCTGTTTTTGATTATTGTTAATAACTCTTTTAGTAATCAATAAAATTTATTTAAATGTATCTGAACTTAAAGATCTCATCGTGTTCGAAGTGTGTGCGAAAGATAGGCTAGATCCGTCAAATAGTTTTTTGCACAATTTAATTTGTTTATAAGATTTTTTGAAAAATGCACAAATTTCTAAGGCCGGTCCAGATAATTTGACTGAATGGATCTTAATAATCCGGGGCTTATTATCTTCGATGAGACATATGTTAATATCCTGTGAAAAAAAAAGTTAAAAAAAATTACGTTTATGTACACAAAAGGATTTATTAATAAATAGCACTTTTTAAGTTTATAAACATTTACAATAACACCGTACTATTTAGTTTAAATTAAATGGCAATAAAATATTCGGAAGGCTGGTTATAAAACACAACTTAAAAAAAAAGAAAAAGGTCCTGCGACCATTAGGAGCCGAGTTAGTCCTTTTTTTTTAAATCACTGTTACGTCAATTACCAACATTAAGGGCTGAAATTAACCAATCTTTTAGAAGAAAAGTCAAAGTTATTAACAAAATGTTTATCAAAAAAAATAATTGAAAATTGTTTAAACAAGAGTGTTGTAAACGAATAGTACTTTGCGTTCCGACTAGAATGGAAGGAGTGGGGATGGCCGATTGCATACAAGCCGCGCTCTCCAAAAAAGTCAAGCGCTCGGTTTCAAAATAGAGTGCTTGGAAAAAAATTACATATCTCGGGTTCTAGTGGACCAAATTTGTTCTTTTTTTTTAAACTGGGGTACAACGTTAAAATAATAACATTTAACATACTTTCATTGCAAAATTATTCAAAACAAAGCAGCTAATGACTACGGAATGTACAAACTTTTTCTTAAGTCGTCTTTTTATTGTTATTTTTCTATTTATTTATTTCAAATATGATTATATTAAATAAATGTTATAAGTAAATGAACATTTTGAATAATGTTTACTAAAAATTTATTAATGAAATAATAAATTAATTTTATGTTATTACAGAAGTTGAAATTTTGTGTAGTGATTTTTTAAAATAATTTAATTTACTGTAATTTTCTACGCTTAATTTCTATATCGTCACTGCTACTACTATGTAAACATTCATCTTCACTTTCTTTCACATCTTGTTTCATTTTTTTTCCTTGCAGTACGTAATGCTGTACTTATTCGAGCTTCGTTGGTATAATTTGTTTGGCAAGAAATGTGGTCTGTTACCTCCTTACAAGTTTGCAGATGAATATAACGTTTATCTTTGCGCTTTTTACTTGCGTCAATGAGATTTAAAATACCTTTTTCTTTAACAGTCCGAAAGTTTGAAGTTATCTTGCTGTCACACAAGCAACAAATAAGATTTTGATCCATTTTTAATAACCACTCACTAAAAATTTAATACAAGTTAATAAAGAAATAGCTGAATTTAAAGTCATGATTTAAATTAAGGGGAGGCTGAAGGCAAAAGTCGGAATTTAATTTTTCTAACAATTTTTCTCAATGAATGTTGTACCGATTAAGGTAAAAATTAATTTACACACTTTTTTTGTAAATAGTTTATTATATTCTACAAATGATGCAGTATCTTTTTTCCAAAATATTTAAAAAAATATTTCAAGAGGGCAAATTTAGGAACATTTTTTGGAAAACCCTTTCACACACTTCTAAATATTATAAGGAATATTTAAACCAATTTTTAGCATAATCGATAAACAAGTAATCAAGAAAAATCGTTTTTAGTTCCCCTTATCCTTTTTTTAAATAAAAGCATCAATCATGTTTATAAAATTGTCTGTAACCATTTTATAATTGAAATAATAAGTGAAATATCAAACTTTTTTTACGTGACTTTAATTTATAAAATTTCTACGCTGAATATTTTTCAATTTTATTTTTATAAAATCTAAAAGGGGGTACGTTTAATTATAATATTTATTATCATAGAAAGGCCCCTTACTTACCAATTTAATAGTTTGTATCGCTAATCCAATCCAAAAAAAAAAACAATTAAATGTTTCTATACTGCAATAATACTATTTCTATAAGTACTGCAATAATACTATTTCTATAAGTACTGCAATAATAAGAATTAATTAATTTTCGTATAAAATTTGAAATGCGATCTTATAATTTTAACGTGAAAATATTTTAATATATTCATTTGTTATCTTTTCTAAAAAATTGTAAATCTAAATATCCGTTTAAATTTCATTGGTTAACTTTCAAAAATTATACATTATATTGTAGGTATACATTCGTATACAATTTAAAGCAGTGTAGTCACATTTTTGAAATAAATGTTTAAAATCTTTATTATAATATATAATTATAATATCATAGTTTCATTTTCACGTAAACTTATAATAATAGTAAAATAATATTATATTCAAAGTTAACCGTATATTATTCAGACAACGTGGTACAACCATGTGTTTATAATAATATATATCACAACACGTAGTTTTTTTTTTAATATTCAGATGAATTTTACTTACCATTAATTATTTGTAACAATTATTAAATA
This sequence comes from Diabrotica balteata, assembly GCA_918026665.1. NCBI lineage: Eukaryota > Metazoa > Arthropoda > Insecta > Coleoptera > Chrysomelidae > Diabrotica > Diabrotica balteata. Next base: position 168,619,410 of record OU898277.1, read on the forward strand.
AAACAAAACACTAAATATTTCAATACAACAAACCGGTTGTATAGTCGCAGGAAAATGAGTTGTAACTTAAACGGCCTAACAGCATCTGCTTTCGACGTGCGCTCGACTTTTTTTAGAGCGCGGCTTGAGTGCAATCGGCAATCCCCACTCCTTCCACTTGAGTTGGAACGCATAGTACTCTTGGTTTACAACACTCCTGTTTAATCAATTTTCAATTATTTTGGTTGCTAAATATTTTGTTAAAAACTTTGACTTTTCTTCTAAAAGATTGGTTAATTTCAGCCCTTAATGTTGTTAATTGACGTAACAGTGATTTAAAAAAAAAGGACTAACTCGGCTCCTAATGGTCGCAGGACCTTTTTCTTTTTTTTTTTTTAAGTTGTGTTTTTTAACCAACCTTCCGAATATTTTATTGCCATTTAATTTAAACTAAATAGTACGGAGTTATTGTAAATGTTTATAAGCTTAAAAAGTGCTATTTATTGTTAAATCATTTTGTGTACATAAACGTAATTTTTTTTAATTTTTTTTTTTCATAGGATATTAATGTCTCAACAAAGAAAATAAGCCCCGGATTGTTAAGATCCATTCAGTCAAATTATCTGGACCGGCCTTAGAAATTTCTGCATTTTTCAAAAGATCTTATAAACAAATTAAATTGTGCAAAAACTATTCGACGGATCTAGCCTATCTTTCGCACACACTTCGAACACGATAAGGTCTTTAAGTTCAGATACATTTAAATAAATTTTATTGATTAATAAAAGAGTAATTAACAATAATCAAAAACAGTGGTTTTGCTTGGTTATTATGCAATAACTTTTTTGTTTATTAACCGATTTAAATTTAGTGTATCTCATTTTGTGTATTATTTTTTTCTCAACAACTTGTCTGTGGATGTCAAATTTTTAAATAGACAAGTTTATAAGTTATGAGCAAAATAATGATATTGACGTTTTAATTGTTTATTTAAAAATATTTCCACTAAAAAATTCAGGAATCCTAGATGAGAGTCTTTTTGTAATATCTCATACTACTTATTTCAACTATCAAACCCGTCTATACACTTGTGATGAGTAAAAACCTAACTTGATTGGCCTAATATTGTAATAAACTGTGTACCACTCTCAATGGCCCATAGTTGCCCAGACACTTAGTTTAAAATAAAAAAAAATAATAAAAAAACTGAGATCTCGGACAATAGAAATATCTCTACAAACTTATCTAGAACTCACCTTACATGATATTAGAGGAAACAAAATAAAATGTAAAAAAAATTGTAATATATATATATATATATATATATATATATATATATATATATATATATATATATATAGTATATCATCATTCGATTCGGCATAAGTCGTGTTTCTGTTTTATGACAATTTTATCTTTTTTACTGTGATATAAAAATATAGAAAAACTTATTTTCTTTTAAAATTCTTTTATATCTGAATATTTTATGTTGATACAAATACGTTTAATTATTCACCAAGTTTTTAAATAAGTGACGCCCTGTACGGAAGTTGACATAGTTGAGGAGTGGGTGTAAAGTTCTGGCAAAACTCTCGTAAAAACTTTACGACTCCTCGAGCAGCATCGGCCGAAGGAAGTTTATGGCGATGCTTTGCTCTCTTCCTCTCCGGTCCGTGGGGGCACTAACAAAACTGAACATCTTCACCCTTATTCATTATGGATCAGCTCTAAAAGAGACAAAGTTCCGCATGCGAATCGTCGCATTATCAACAGAACACCATTATAAATTGGCTTACTTTTATTGCAATAACCAGGATCTTTATTAATTAAATGTAACTAAAATGTAATTTTAATGAAGATTGCCACAGTGACTTAGAAGTTTTAAGTTAGTTATTAGTTTGTGCTAATTATTGGAAACATTACACTTATCGTTCTGATAAGTGTTTTGCCCAATCGAAATAAAAATAAATGTATTGGATATCGCTTATAAAAGCGATTTTTAAATTAGTGTTTAAGGTAAAAAATTCCCTATTTCATACATCTGCAATGATAATTGGTAAATTGAATGTAATAATGTTTTCCAATTTCCATTCTTCTTCTTCAATTGCCTCGTCCGTTAGGAACGTTGGCTATTAACATGGCAAGTCTGATCTTGTTTGCGGCGGTTCTGGATAGTTCGATCGATGTTAGCCCGAACCACTTCCGCAGATTTTTGAGCCCTGAGTGTCTTCTCCTGCCTGACCCTCGCTTACTGTCTATTTTCCTCTGGACAATCAATTGCAGTAGACAGTACTTATTGTGTCTCAATTTGTGACCTAGATATTTAAGCTTTCTTTGTTCAATTGTGCTCACGATTTGTTTCTCCTTTCCGATTGTTTGGATTGGTGACATGTTGGTGACATATTCAGTCCAGGATAATATACGAAGAATGCATTGGTACACCCACATTTCGAATGCTTTTAGTTTTCTCGTGAGCATCTCTGCCAGCGTCCAGGCCTCTACACCATATAGTAAGATGGGAAAAATGTAGCATTTAACTAGACGTAGTTTTAGGGGAAGAGACAAATCCTTGCTTACGATGAGCTTTTTCATATTGTTAAATGCTGCTCTAACTCGTTCTATTCTCGCCTTAATTTCTGTGGCCTGTTCTTATTTTGCATTTACGTTGGTGCCAAGATACACATATGATTCTACATGGTCAATTAGGATGTTACTTATCCGTAATTGTCGAGCAGGTTGTTGCTTTTTGCTTATCAACATCCGCTTCTTCTTCTTGAAGTTAAGGCTTAAGCCGTATTTCTCACTAACTGAATAAACTCTTTCCATTATCTGTTGTAATTCGTCTATGGTACTGGCAAGGATCACCGTGTTGTCGGCATATATTATATTGTCGATGAGCACAATTTTTACGTTTTAAAGCAGGAAAATATTCAAAAATAACAGTAGTAAGTACTACAACAGTTAACCTTGTCAGAGTCCATAAAAGCTCCTTGTATGATTTAATTCAATTAAGAACTAAGAACATTAAGAACTTTTTTAATGTTTCTTAAAGTTGTTAATTATTGTTTTGTAATGGTCGTTAGTTATCAAGATGCTTAGTATTAAACATATTCAATAAATAGTGAAATATTGTTTGCTTTATTGTTTGGAATCCAGTAATCACTTGAGGTTATGACCTAGCACATTTCCATTGCGCAACTCTGATGACTTATTCTATAGTTACAATCTGACATGACATATGTCACTTTTGTAATTCAGGGGGAATTGTGGTATTTTAACAACTCCCCTCGATTCCTTAATTTAAATGCATCGCATACATACTTCTGCATACTTCTCATCATTGTCAGTACGTAACCTGGATTTTTTATTTTAAACTTAGTGTCTTACCATTGCTTCATATTCCATAAACTTCTCCAATATTTTACTTTTTTTTCCATTAGATACATATTATGAAAAGTAAGAAAAATGATCAATAACGGATACAAAGTACCTGAATCCATTATATGATGCTGGAGAAAATGGTCCAGCCATATCAGATAAAACTTCTAAAATTTGCTTTGGCCTTTTCAGTTGGAATGTCCTTAAAAGGTTTCATTGTTTGCTTCCACTTAATACATATCTCACATAAATTACTTGAAGAATATAGTGAAGAATCACCCATTGTTCTGTGTAATATACTATCTGAAATGGCAATATTACACTTATTATCTACTACAGTAAAAGTCATTACATATAAGTTTTCTCTTAACATTGCACTCATAATTAAATTAGAATTATGGTATACCTGTACCTGTACTTTTTCATTTTCAAATATAATTCTGCGACTTGACTGCTCCATTTTCTTTACACTTGGCAAATTATATTCCAATTCATTGCACTGTAAAATATCTTTCAGTTTGAGTTCAACACCAACATTACTTAAAACTCTTTTCAGCTTTTAGGGTTACACTTAGCTTTGCTATACTAATATTATGAGCTACAGTTTTAATTTCCGTTAAAAAACTTCCTCAAATTGAAATTCATCAAATGAATGTGAAGTCTGCTTTTCTAAATGAAGAATTAAAGGATCTTGTTTATATGCAACCACCTCCTGGACTTTATCACGTTCATCAAGGTGTTATGCCCAGTTTTATGCTACTTATTTAATAGTTTGTGACTCTAATGGTTTACAAGAATTTGGATCTTGGAATTTTTGGACTCTAGAAACGTAATGACAAAAGACGAACACAACCAACGCGCAAACTCCCTTCCGAAAACTTATCAGGGCCATCAATAATGCGAAGTGAAATATAATATGCAGTTAGAACCACAAAAATGCATAAAGCAACAGGTTTAGATGAAATTAATATAGAAGCAATAAAACTACTGGACGAGGAGAATATCGAAATCTTGATAAGGCTGTTAAATAGAATTTATGATACTGGTTACATTCCGCGAGAATGGCTGCAGTCATCCTTTGTGATGATCCCAAAAACAGCTAATGCCACAAAATGCAGTGAACACCGCTTAATCCGTTTAATGAGTCACTTGCTGAAACTCTTCCTTAGGATATTACACTCAAGAATGTACAAGATACTAGAAGAACTTAGCGGGTCAACACAATTCGGTTTTAAGGGAGGACTAGGAACAACAGAGGCAATTTTATGTTTGAACACCTTTATACAAAATTACTGCTTAGATCAACGAAAAGATGTCTATTTCACCTTGATCGACTACGAGAAGGCATTTGACAATGTTAAACATGATATCATGATGGAACTACTACATAGGGCCAACATTGACCAAAAGGAGATCAGAATTATTTAGAATCTATACTGGAACCAAATGGCAAAGGTGAGGATTGACCAAAGCCAATATACGGAAAAATTTGAAATTCGGAGAACTGTCCGCCAAGGCTGCATACTCTCTCCGATGCTTTTTAATTTATATATACGCTATGCGGACGACACAGTGATTATAACTGATAATTTGGAAGATCTACAGTTATTACTTGATATGGTGAATAGCATAGGTAAGAAATATGGCCTCAAAATCAACATTTTGAAAACGAAATATATGGTCATTAGCAAAAACCCTCCAGAAAACCCGATAATATGCATAGGTGATGATCGTATAAAACGCGTGAAAACTTTTAAATACCTTGGCACCATAATCAATGACCAATCGGAACCACAACACGAGATAAAAACCCGAATACAAATGGAGAGACAAGCTTTTGTGAAATTCAGACCGCTCCTATGTAATCAAAACCTAAATTTCGAAATACGCTACAGAATGGTCAAGTCCTACATATGGTCCATCTTGCTTTATGTCATGGAAACGTGGACTTCGAAAAAAACGTCTATCAACAAACTTGAAGCATTTAAAATGTGATCATTGAGAAGAATGATGCGCATACCTTGGATAGATAGAGTTCGAAACGACGATGTCCTTAAGAGAGCCGGCGTGGAAAGAGAACTCTTTGAATTAATTCAAAAACTCAAGATTGGTTACCTTGGGCACATATTGAGAGGAGCAAAATATGAAATACCACAGTTAATCCTACAAGGGAAGATCGAAGGTAGGAGCGGAGCCAGCCGCAAACAATTATCATGGTTAAGGAATATTAAAGAATGGAACGGAACACACAATACAGGCGAGCTGTGTCACGCCAGCAAGAACAGAATTCTAGTAATGAGATAGTCGCCTACGCACTTTGGTGTATGGCATGTTAAGAAGAAGAAGAAACGTAAACGTGATCAAAACAAAGGCCCGTAAATCTACAGGTAGCAAATTTTAAACAAGTTGATGGTACGGATTTTCAAATTGGAAGTTTCGCATGGAATTAATGTTGAAACAAAATAATTTGATGGCAATTTTACAAAAAGGCAATAATTGATGATACCGTAAAAAATAATAATGCTAAAACAAGTAATTTTATAGTGAAATGCTTAGCGGAAAATGTGATAAGGGATCGTAAAAAATAGCCAGAGATATATTCAACACTTTAAAATACACATTTTGATTTGATTTTATTGTGGTGAAAAATAAACTCTTACAGGAAGAGTCTCGTTAAAGATATTCTCATAAAAATAATCCACAGCAGTTTTCTTTGGTAATAAGAATCAACATCGACTTAACATAATTCCCAATAGGTCACATATGGTCCTGTAAATCATAGTAGAGTTCACTTGATTTTATTCGTTATTGTGTTCTAATGGTTGTTGGCTATCAAGATTAATCTTATTAAAAGTATTTAATAAATAGTAAAATATTGTTTGTTTTACTGCTTCGAATCCTCAATTAATGCCGAATATTATTTATACGTTCTAAAATTTCCAACAACAGATTTCAATTTCGAGATCTCATAAAATCATTAAAGGGATTATATTATTATTGTTATAGTCTGAAATACAAAGATTTTTTACCAGCACCATTATTTATTTCCATTCAAACAACAAATAATGGGCATTTCTTGTGCCATGTTATTAAAAGGACTTTTATATGTTGTAACATAACAAAAACGATTAAATAGATTACATCCAAATACGGACATTACTTAGCGTTTTTATGAACTTTACTTTGATCTATATAATATTATTCAAAAATTTTACTAGTTGCATATGTTATGTGCATATTTGCCTTTAAGCAGCTTTTCAAAAACTGTTGATACCATTGGCTCTTTGCTGAAAAGCATAACTTTTTAATCAGGCTCTTGAAGATACTTTTCAAAGATTAGAATGGGAAGAAAAAGGTATAAAAATTTGTGGACAACGCTTAAACCATCTAAGGTACGCTGATGATATCGTATTGATAACTGATAAAAAAGAATAATTATTGGAAATGATGAAAGAACTGGACGTAGAAGCTGGAAAGATAGGCCTTAATATAAATTACAGCAAGACCAAAACCATAACAAATACAAATGAAGACATCACAATGGGAATCGGACATAGAACAAGTTAAGGATTATATATATATATATATATATATATATATATATATATATCTTGGTCAAACTATAAAACTTAACAAAGAGAACCAAACAGCAGAGATAAAGAGACGAGTTAGACTGGCATGGGCGGCATTTGGCAAACTGAGCTACATTCTTAAAAACAAAAGATATCCACAGCATCTTAAGATCAAAGTATACAATCAATGCGTAAAGCCTTTTCTTTCTTATGGTTCCCAAACGTAGACATTTACAAAAGCAAACATGGACAAAATCATAAAAACCCAAAGAGCAATGGAAAGACAAATGAGATAAAGAGATAAGAAAGAGATAAAAAGAGAAACGAGTAGATAAGAGAGAAAAGCAAAAGTGAGGGATGTTAGACAAGAAGTTACAAAATTGAAATGGAGAGTTGCCGGACACAATATAAGACAAAAAGAACAACGATGAAACAAAATTCTTGTAAGTTGAAGACCGTGGGAATATCAACGAAGCAGAGGAAGGCCCCAAATGAGATGGGCAGATGATATCAAGAAGCACGTGGGCTCTAGATGGATGACTATTGCGACAGACAGAGAAGAATGGAAAAGAATTGGGGAGGCGTATGTCCAAAGATGGACCGAAGAAGGCTAATTAGATAGATAGGTAGATCATTGGCAGTAGATTTTTCACAATATGAAATAACAACTGGTATTTTAAATTGCGTTAAGTATCTGTATTAAGCACGGTAAACCTTTAGAAAATTGTTTCAGAAATCTAACAGGTATTAGATTATAAAGGTTGCTTTACTCTGATACAGTTCTTTCATTCTTAATCAATTTTAATTAGAGCAGAACTTTTCGTCATTTCTAAAATTTGTAGATTACTATAAGCTGTGGGTATTCTTTTATGCATACATTTCTAATTCTGTACATTTCATTTCCCATAATGTATAATGTATCGGTTTCGCTTTCTGGTAATTGTTTATTTAAATTTAAAGCCATTGATTTTAGTTATATCCGTTCTGTGTATTTTTTCTCTAGTAATGATTTTTTGCCAAAACGAAGAAAAGTACAAAGAAGAAATAAAAAAATGCATCCCAAATACAACCGACTTAATAAATAAAGAAATAAACAAAATAAATGAAATACCAACAACTACATTGCTACAGGCCGGGGAAAGAATTGCAAAATCGACGACAAAAAAGGACAATTATATTTCAGAAGAAGTAGAAAACCTGATGAAGACAAGAAGAAGCCTACTTGAACAGGGCAAAAGAAACACAGTAGAATATACTGAAATCAATAAAACAATTAGAAAAATCATAAAAGAAACCAAGAGAAAAATGCAGGAAGCAAAGATTGAAAGAGTAATCCAGCAGAACAAAAATATGAAATGCTTAAAACAACGACTCGGTAAAACTCAGATAAATGAAATGACAAACAGCGAAGGAACAACCATTAATGATATGAAACAAATAATAAAGTTGACACAAGAATACTATAGGCACCTATACAGAACAAGACATAAACCACAGCAAGAAATTCTTAAATAATAAAACACAAAAATAAAAAATATAAACTCTGACCTACAACCAAAAATAAGTAAAACAGAAATCAAGAAAGCAATTCAAGAATTAAAAAACCATAAGTCACCTGGAAAAGATGGAATAACTGCAGAGATGCTGAAGAGAGGAAGGAAAACAACAAGAAAAGTCTTACATATCCTCATGAACAAAATATTGACCACAAAAGAAATACCCGATAGCTGTAACAATGCGGAGACACTATTAATGTTCAAAAAAGGTGACCGAAAGAACTTAGAAAACTACAGACCTATAACATTTCTAAGTGTTGTATTTAAACTACAAACGAAGATCATGATAAATAGACTAACAACTAAGCTTGACGAATACCAAGCAAGAGAACAAGCGGGATTCAGAAAGGGTTTTAGTACTAGCGACCATCTGCTAACAGTAAAAATACTGATTGAACAGTCGAACGAGTATCAAATCTCATTATACATGGCATTCATAGACTTCCGAAAGGCGTTTGACAGAATAGAACATTGGGCCATCAAAAACTCACTACAGAACGGCAGAATTGACTACAGGTACACGGATCTAATAACAAACATATACGAAAATGCGAGTACCACAATAAAATTGACGAACGAACACGCTACAGAACCAATAAAATTCGAAAGAGGAATCAGGCAATGAGACACAATATCACCAAAATTGTTCAATCAGGCTATGGAAGACATATTTAAAAAATTAGAATAGGATACGTACGGAATAAGAATAAATGGAGAGCTCTTGAACCACTTAAGATATGCAGAAGATATAGTCCTGATAAGAAGGAAGAGTTACAGAAGATGGTTGAAGAACTAGATAGAAAAGCGACAGAGGTAGGTCTAGAGATGAACTATAGTAAAACCAAAACTATAACAAACCAAGAAGACCAATTAGAAATAGTAGTCAAACAGAATAAATTAAAGCAGGTGGCAGAATACATATACCTAGGACAGATAATAAAGCTGAACAGGGACAATCAAACAGAAGAAATAAAAAGAAGAACTAGACTAGCATGGGCCTCATTTGGTAAACTATCATATATTCTAAAAAATAAAAAGTTCTCTCAATATATGCAAACGAAAGTATTCAATCAGTGCATTTTACCAGTTATCACATATGGCTCACAAACATGGACTTTCACAAAGGAGAACATCGACAGGATATCCAAAACACAAAGAGCAATGAAAAGACAGAAGCTGGGTTACGGTTTTAAAGACAGGAAAAGAAACTCATGGATCAGAGAAAAAACAAAAGTGACATGTATCAAGACAAGTTGCAAAACTTAAATGGAACTTGGCCGGTCACACTCTCCGGCAAAAAGATGAAAGATGGAATAAGCTGGAGACCATGGGAAAAGAAAAGAGAAAGAGGAAGACCACAGATGAGATGGACTGACGACCTTAAGAGAACGGCAGGAAAGGACTGGATACAGATCGCCCAAACTAGAGACCAATGGAGATTAACAGGGGAGGCCTATGCCCTAGAGTGGGCGTTTAAGGCTGATTAGATAGATAGATAAAATGATTTTTTAACTGCGTTATAGATATTTTTCTTCCTTTTCTAGTAGAAAGTTCTTAATGTCTACCTGTGTTAGATCCGAAATTAATAAATAAAGTGAAAAACTATTTTATTACCCATGATGTGCACCTTATAATTTTATATTATTAGTAAATGTTTAAGCGATGTATTAGTGGTGTAATACCCCCGTATTGGGGATATATTGGACCATAATTAAGCAGACATACTTTAATAAAACCATTTTATATACGCGCCACTTTACTAGACAAATTTACTAACTTCATTCTGCTGGCTCCAGCACTATACGAGAAAGGGTTGAATTTATGGAAACGCAGTTAGAGATCGGAACGCGCGAAAAAAATGAAAAAGGGTAAAGATTTTGTTTGTCATGAGATTTATAAATTACCTTTTATATGAACGTAGGGTCGTCGGTCGGCACCGATAAATGGGGTTATTTCTGCGTGAGTAGCCATTTTGAAACGCTTTTTGATAGAGTGTGTATTTTACGTTTGCGTTTTGTTGTCGCTCGAAGGCCTTTTGGCACGTTTTATCTCGATATGGAGCGACACCATACTGACACCTTTTTTCCGTGGAATATAACACCTAAAAATAATTATTACTATTTAAAACAACGGAACTGAAAAAGCAAATAGAAGAGTGGTACTGCAATCTGGAATGATTATGTTTAAATATAATTTGATCATACGCAACCATTACAAATTTTTTTTAATTGTTTTTTTTTTAAACTTCAAAAAGTATCCAAAGTGATGAGAAGTGTAGTATTATTTTTTTACTACTTTACTATAGGGATTAAGTATGGTATATTTTGTTATTAGAATGATATTGTAATCCTCTTATCTCCCTTTGGCACAAGCAATTATTAATCTTTAATAATCCTAGTTTATACAATAAAAAGGTTTCTTAATATTGTTCTGAAGCTATTTTCTTGTGGCATTGTAAATTAATTACTATTAAACTGGGAATAAGCCACAATTAAAGATAAAAATACGTTTATTGACGTTTCAATTTTCACTTCGGAAATCGTTCTCAAAATACAAACAGTAAATTCTCTACATCTTCGTAAAAATTTAATTGAATTTTGACAGTGTGCCAGTTTCTTGTATAGAATTTCCAATCTCCTAAAATTTTGAATAACGCTGGGCCCATAACGGTTTCTTAATATTGTTCTGAAGCTATTTACTGTTAATTTATTCTTAATTTACTGTTTGTATTTTGAGAACGATTTCCGAAGTGGAAATTGAAACGTCAATAAACGTATTTTTATCTTTAATTGTGGCTTATTCCCATTTTAATAGTAATTAATAAAAAGGTTTTTGGCATTTCTCTTGTATGCTCTGTAGTTTCATTCTCGTTCTGTAGATGAAAGTTTATTTAAATGTATCCTACCTATACCGATATCGATGACTCCCCATAAATGTGCTTAACTTCTTCACTGGTTTTTTTTTCCCATCTTTTTTTTTTATTTTCTTAATTTTGTAACGATATGCTGCATCGCCAACAATTTCTTTTAAGAGTACTCTGGAATTGCTCTTAGAAGATCTTGTTAATCGATCTCGAAGGCTAGGCTTAATTCGACAATTTTTTCTATAAAATCTACTTCGTCCGAATGCTTTTTATCGAAGTACGTGTTTCACTTTCACGTTGTTAAAGCAAGTACGAAGAACTTTCGTACTTGGTTTAAAAACTCTGCTTGCCACATTTGTCTCGGCAATATTAGGTCTTGTAATTATCTTCTAATAATTGAGATTTCTTGGATTAGTATATCGGGTTCAGATTCTTTGGAAGGATTGATTTTTGGTATCGTACCTGTAGGTTCTCTGTGATCTTTAAAAAAGTCTCATAGCTCTTATCTTAGATCTTCGGCGGTTTCTTTCGAATCTTAGCCGATCTTTTAGGCCTGGCTCTGTAATTCTTCTTTGGACCAGCAATATATTCACGACGTATCTGTTGTGGCACCTGCTACTGAGTCGGCGTCTGTCGTTGCTAGAAGAAGCAGCATACCTATTTTTGCTTTTGTGACGCCAATTTGTGACAATTAGTTCTTTTGGACAGCAGACTTAGTAAAACATAGGTTTTAAAATAAATAAATACCAGAATATAATTAGATCCTGAGTTTTATATACAATAAAAATTAAAACGTGAATCCTGGCGACGACGTCTTCGACTGCGATATGACCGACTGTTTAGTATCCGCCAGAAATAAAATGGAATTAGTAACATAAAATTTAAATAACAATTACGGTGTCTTCACGAGAAGAAACAGGTCGAAGAAATAGAGATGGAACGGGCCAATGAACACTTAGCCCGGCAAGGACAGACGGCCACCAAGCAGTACTTGGACACAGAAGAAAATAGTATGTCTCAGATTAATACTCCAAGACTAAGTACGAAACTTTCACTAGATGAATACTCTAGCAGAAGCGGTTAGTCTTCAGTCAGTACCTTAGGGTCAGTGTAGTTGTTGTCAGATCAATACTCCGAGAAAATTTTTTCTCTTGCGGGGCTGCTCTTTTATAGGTCGAAGGCCTTCCATCATCTTTAGTGCACATCAAAGAAGGAGGAACTTTTTGTGAAGATGCATGTGTACCAAGAGCTGACCGAACCGATGCAACATCCATCGTTTCAATGTGTCTTAGTACTTTTTTATATTACCAGCTTCACCTTCCTATTAATAGGGTGGAGAATTTTTGCCCCAGCTTCTTAGTTTAGTTAATATTTTTATTTTTACTTTATTTAAGAAGTTATCCTTCTAGCACAGTTGTTTTTTATAACCCTAAAAAGCAACAACCTTAAACGCTTTTATTATTTCTAAAAAAAGATTACTACACAAACAGGTAAAATCATTGCACTTGGCTTTAAAGATATAAACAGATAGCAAGGATACTGAGCTAATGAGACAAGAAATGAAATGAGACCTGGTAATATCAAATGTGACACAACTAAAGAAGGTCACTGGGAATAAATTTATAAAAAGAGAACAATAAGAAGAGAAAAAGAAGGGCGCCAACTCAACGATAGTTGAGATTTTGAAGTAACAAATGACCGAAAACAAATGATACTAGAGATAATAACCTGAAATCCAAAAATACTAAATATTAATCTTGTCTTGCTATATTATATACTGGTTAGTAGAACTGAAATAAAACTTAAAATAGTAACAATAAATATATTTATAAAAATGTGTATATAGATATATATGTATGAACAATTTACATATAAAGCAAAACTAAATAACAGTGGTAGTGGGTGTGTAAAGATACAATACTACCAAATAGCCCTTCAACAAGCGAATAGTCACTACCACTGGCCAAATAAAGTATAAAAATATCAGTAAAACCAAGAATAGTCCGTATGGTAGCCAAGGTCTTAACAATAAAGGTTAGTAATTTAAATTTAAATAGTTCTACTAAAATGAGATACTAATGACAATATTGTAAAGATATCAAAACTGATAAATCTGTTACAATATTACATTCAAAAGTGATTCTTCAATACTCATTATATCATATTAAAAAAAAAACCACATTAAATTTATTTCCCTCTCCCAATATCAAATTGTATTATATCAAATGTATTGTATTAAAAAAAAATATTATAGCAAAAGTGAGTTTGGTCAGTACTCTTGAAATCCTAATTAAAATAAAACCTCATAAAACATGAAAGGTATTTTCCCTCTCCAATAATATCAAAATTATATTTTATCAAAATGTAGTCACTTGATCATATGCATATGAAAAGTTAACAAAATAGATAGTAACAAAAAAAATTACACAGTCAAACAACTTATCTTTACAGCCCCATAAGTCCATAGGAAAATTCCTCTTGGCACGGTTACATCAGTTTGTGGCTGTAAGGACAAACCAAGGGGAGTCTAATTTAGTCAAACCAGGCACTGGTCTATCTCCTCCGAGAAATCGGTAACTCCATAACCAAGTTGTTAACTATTCAATAAATTCTGTAACTATTCCTTGAGGGAATATTCTTAAGAGAATACTCTCAAGTGAAGTGACGGAATCTAAAAGAATTATGTAATTTAATAAATGTAATTTAATAGGTGTAGCAGCATAGATTGACTGCACCAAAACAAAACATCAAAACATTAGAGGTCCAAAATGTCAAAATTTCCGAAGTTCATTTCGTAGACATGACAGGCTTGCGCCATGAAATGAACACGCGCAGAACACAGAAGGCTGTAGAAACCTTGTATATTCCACCAAAAAAAAAGTGAGAGAAAAAAAAAACCAAAAAACTTACTGATAAGATATGGAATAAAACAGAATTTAAATTTAACTATATAAAAAATGACCTTCTGTTCTTTGCAAGTAAATGAAGGAAATTTTATATTTAAATTATTTCGGAACTCAAAAATAAATCTCTAAAGAAATACTAAACTGCAATGATAAATTTGATTATATGATAAAGAGATAATACGTATGAAATTATTTACTTACATGGAGCCGCAGCACGCCAAAAAAATCTTCCTTTTTATGTAGAACTCTTATAAATGAAACTTGATTTTTAAAATTTACTTATTATTATTATTAAGATATGATTATTAAATTAGGTATTATTTTATTCGTCCCAGATTATTTTACTGCTCCAATTCCGTCACTTTTCGTGAAAAAATTTCACTGATTGGCGTGTCTGCGCTGAGTTCTGACCAAAACTGATCGTTCTCGTACAGACTCGACCAATCTTCCTTTTTAAGCGACTACTGCGGATGTGGGGAAAAATGTCCATTTAAAAATCGATCGCTGGCGGAACACAAAAATTTTCGTGAGGGGTTAATCAGTAGCGTAAACGCTACACTACATCTAGAAATTTACAAGAATTTTTCAATAATTTTAAGTTTATGCAATTTATTCTATTGTAAATAAACTCCCACAATGCAGAAACACTTTTAGATGACGCCACTAGTTGCCGACAGGTCAATTTGATAAGTTCACAAAATTGATAGCAGTTTTACGACTTTAATAGACTGAATTTGGGCAATTTTTTAATTTAAAACTATGACTAGGAGATTTGCTAGATCTATTCAAATTGTTATTTTGATTGACAATGGAATGAGTAAAAGATAAGTGTCCACACAGCTTGAAGTCAGTCATTTTATAGTCAAAAAAACATATCAACGATTCATCGAGAAGGGACCTCACGAACGACGACCAGTATCAGGTCCGAGAAGAATCACAACGGCCAGAGACGACCGTTTTTTACAACATACTTCCTTGCAAAATCAATTCTTTATAGCTAGAGCAATCTAAAACCGTTTTTAACTTTAAGTTAAGCACTTCTACAGTAAGAAAAATGTTAAGGGAATTCGGTCTAAGAGCTCGCTGCACAGCAACAAGACGTTTGTTGACAGCAGCACATCGACAACGCCGACTTAAGTTTGCTATATACTACGATCATTGGACGATAGCAGATTGGAAAAATGTTTTGTTTAGTGATGAGTTCAAGACGGTTCTTTATGGCTTAGACAGTCGCATCAAAACATACAAAAGACGTGTTGAACGATATGCTGCTTGTGCTCGACGAGCACGTGTTGGTTTTGGAGAAGGTTCTGTAATGTTTTGACACGATCTGAGCTTGTGTTTTTTAATAGAGAAACGTTGAATGCTCACCAATACATTACCGCAATAATAGACGAGCATGCAATGCCTTTTGCGGGTTTTATGGGAGAAAACTTTATTTTTATGCAAGACAACGAGCAGCCTCTCGTAGCCAGGATGGTAAGGCAATACCTGAAAACCGTCGGTGTGCTAAAAATTAATTGGCCGACTTAAAGCCCAAATTTGAAATCGATTGAGCATTTTTCTCTTAATGACCAAAAATTACAAAATATTGTGTTTCCATCACACACACAATATTTCTGGTACTAAATTAAAAGGATCATCACAATGATAAAAATGACTGATCCCTGATGGTATATTTTTAAAATATCACAAATACATTTTAAAACATTAGAGCTAATATATTATTTTGAGCAACTGACTTATGTATTTTGTAAGAAAAAACAATCGTGCCATATAAATCATTTATGGCCCAATTATTAAAGTTGAGCACAAAGTGTTGTTTTCTTAAAAATGATATCATGACATCATTAGCCTTAAACACAAATATTTCAAATAACTAGAATCACGATTTAGATGTACACAATTCATCATTAATAAAATTTGAATTCGTTACAAACCAAACACAAAAAATATTGTTAAATCGATTCAAGCAATTTCCAAATACAAAAAAGCGATTTGTTAAATGTCGTACTTTCTCTAATACTACCAATATCGTGGGACAATAAAAAGCAGACCACACTTTGAGGCAAACAAAAGTTATAGGAGGTTATCGGCATATCTGGTATCATCAACACAATGTATGTATTATTCAACGAAGGTATAGAAAGAGATAGTTGACTGGACGCAGAAATATAACAATGGGAATGGAGGAGGACATTAGAAATATTGGAGATTTTTACAAATCGAGTCAAACAGCAGCGCTACGTAAGGGATATTTCTTTTTGGTCACGAGATATTGTTCCTTATTATATTTTTTAGCTGGCAAAATAAGTTGTTATTACCTTGACAATATCAATTAATATTTTAACACGATTACCTAAATATTAAAGATTAAACTAAAAAAAAATGGTATTTTAAATATTTATGTTCAGTTTAAGGTTTGTCTTAATATGGTTATTTAGAATTATGCATGTATTTTTAATTTGTTAATTTCCATAGATATTCTAAGCTAAGTGTCTTTTTAGCTTTTTAGCTGTGTTTTTCTATTATTTAAAGTTTGAGGGTGTACAAGGCAACTATCGAACACAGTGATTAATTTAATCTTGCCCAAGTACTTTCGATCAATAGATCATCTTCAGGGGCATTTCGTCAATTGTGGCCTATCCGACATAGTAGAATGTTATAAATGTAAAATCTGGACATAACAATACAAAATACACTACACTAAGACAAACAAACACTTTAAAATTTATATGGAGAAGCTACACAATATGTATAGCCTGTATTCTCCTATAGCCTAGGAGACATCTTCTTCTATGCTCCCGACTCATCCTTGGATTTTTTGGCTTAGACCTAACCTACTAAATCGGAACGGAAATAGAGAGGAAACTTCTATTGGGTTGGTCTAAGCCATCTGCAGAGCACCTAGGGAGCCGAGATAGGTTATTTCTTGCAAACTTATTCGAGATAGGTTAACTCTTGTTAAAGGAACCAAACTGAAAACGTATACGCTCTGCTAAAATTCCACGTTTTTTCCAAAATCATAAAGCATGTCCCTTGCAATGTCCAAGAACACATATTCTTGGAATATCGATAACTGGAAAAATTTTCGTTTGACTGGCAAGACCAGAATCCTATTAGGAAACTCAGATGGTCGCAACTACGTCTACAGAAGAGTTAAAGAATGATTCTCTACCTGCAATCTCGCTCAGACTGATAGTTTTTAAGGTCATAGCATTATGCTTTTAAAAGGTCCTAGTTGGAAGAAATGCACCGCACTTGTGAGAGTGATTAAACAGATAACTGGTGACTCTTACGTGTAAAACATCCCGCAAGATCATATTTTGCCATATGTTGGTTATATTTGGATATGACAGATTTATGTTAATGCACGATAATGCTTGACAACATGCCATAGTGAACTCGAAGATTGGACTGGATACCGTGTAGCCCTGATTCAAATCCAATTAAGCACATGTTGGATTAACTATAATACAAACTTAAAAAATCTCGTTTCAAAAACAATAGCTTAGCTTTGGCTTACTGCAGAGGATTAATGGAATGCAACTCCCCAAGGATATGTCCAAAATTTTACTTGCAAGCCTACCGAGAAGCATGCCAGCAGTAATAAGAGCTGGAGAGGGAATACTCTTTAGTAATAGCACTTGTTCCAGTTAAAAAGACTTGTTTAAGACATTTAAAATAGAATTTTAGTTTAGAGTAAAATAACCTTATTTACCTAATATTAAGTATTCTTTTTTTCGCAATTTTCTCCACATAAGAACTTAAAATTGTTTATTAAACATTGTTAAAAAAACTCTTCTTCACAATGAATGGCTAGATTGACAAGAATCTATATTTTATTTTTTATATTTAATATTAAATAAAATATATAATTATAATAAAAATTAAAATTAACGCATTATCTTTTTACTGGATTTACCTCAATATCAAGTACTCATGTCATCAGAGGTAAAACTACCACTAAACCTCCAAAAAATCATATGAATAAGCTGAATTTTGCATAAAAAAAAATAGTAATTTTGGGACCCCAAAAAATATAAAAAAAGTTTCCTACTATTACCCCCGGTTCCCTCTAAAACCCCATCCGTCGTGGGGTAAAAACGCAAAAAAAATCGATTTACCATGAATCTATACGCAGCGCCGTAGAAAGAAATGTTTTTATTAAATGATGCAGGAAAGATAATTTTAAACAAAAGTATAGGTTAGCACTTTTTGTGTAGAATGAACCATTCTCTCACAAACAATATCTTTTGATTCCAGTGACATATCTTTTGAGTTTTGATTCCTATTGACAAAAATCAAGATTTGTTTTAAAGGTTTAGAGTTCTGCTTTCAATGTTTGTATTTTGCCGCAATACACTCAGATTTTATAAATCTGTTAAATAAATAAACGTGGCGTGATTTTTTCCATTTTTTATGATTCTCACGGGATCAATAAAATCCACTACGAACTTTTAATAACTAGAGTCTAATCTTTAAAACCCATAGCATGAAATTTTAGTTATGAGTTTTGACAACAAATGTGAGGCATTTGAAATATGCTTAAAATCGCTGTATGTAAATTTTCACATAACAAATGATCTAAAATATTTAAGAATGATTTTTGAATTACACTGGTACGTTTTTAAAAAGAAATAAACTTCTGCTACAATCTAGACACAAATCCGTCTTCTTGGATGCATTTATCATGACGTGTGATCTTTTGTAATGTAAAACATTAAATTTGCGTTTTTTATTCATATTTCCAATACCTCATAGTTCTTGCCACAACTCAAAATTAAAATTTTATGTCATAGCTTTTAAAGATTGCAATCTAGAAATAAAAATTTCACTACGAATGGTCAATGAAAGTGATTTCTTTTATTGATCTTCCAAATTATAATTTTTTGCAAAATACAAAAACTGTGTACGAAGGCTGCACTCTTTGCTTTTAAAACCATCTTGATTTTTATCGATATGATACTTGGATCAAAATTATATCCAAATTTTAACGTTGAGCTGATAAAATTTTTATTAAACAATGATTTCGCGCGCAAAAGTGACATTTAAAATCGGCAGTCGCTTCAAGTGTTGTTTCTAAGAGAACGGTTAATTCTACACAAGGACTTTTTCTTTAAAATCATCTATAATAGCTACATGTTTTATTAAATACATTTTTTCACCGGCGTCCAGATTCTTGGTAACTCGATTTTTTCCATTTTTATCCCCGTACGGGGGGAGTTTAGTGAGAAGCCCGGAAGTAAAAGTGGTAAATTTTTTTACAACCTTTTTAGGGTCCCAAAATTAACATTCTTGGAAATATTCAGCTTGTTCGTATGATTTTTGAGGCTCAACTCCTTGACGATTGGGTTAAAGGTGTGGTTGCACAATTCAAAACATCTTTAATATACGTAACTTTTATAACAAAAAATCAATAAAAATAGATGGACTAT
This sequence comes from Diabrotica balteata, assembly GCA_918026665.1. Taxonomy (NCBI): domain Eukaryota; kingdom Metazoa; phylum Arthropoda; class Insecta; order Coleoptera; family Chrysomelidae; genus Diabrotica; species Diabrotica balteata. Next base: position 168,639,102 of record OU898277.1, read on the forward strand.
TTTATATTATTTATAATTGTGTTTTATTACAAGTTAAATAATAACTGAATACAAAAATGGTAGTTATTGGCTGCATTAGACCATTTAAAAAAAAAGAAATATAAGGAAACCTTTTTACCGGTTTTCTTATTTCATTAACAATTTAACAGATTTTAAATATTTCAAACCAAACTGTTGCAAAATATTGCATTCGCCATTTAATAAACCAATAATTTTTGTTGCTAAAACTCTCTGCTTTTCCTCAGAATTCCGTTTATCTAACACAATTGTGAAGCACCCACCAAATTCCTAAACTCCACCAAAACTCTTTCATTATTCAAATCCTTTCAATCGATAATGAAGTTAAATGAAAGTTGTCGAAGTTTAATGCTACTGTTTTATATTTTATTGTCGACTTTTTTAAAACAGCGGCGGTTTAAGGCAACATTTTGCGTGTTGTTGATAGAAAAGAATTTTTTTTAATATAAAATCAAATAAATGTGAAATGTTAATTGGGTTTTATATTACATTATAATTATATTTTTAGCCTCGCAATACGGGCGCTCTTTGTTTTTTATAACATTGGTCGCTTGGTCAATATCACCAGTAAGATTTTTTTGCTACATTAATTAATATATTGTTTTCTTGGACAACATATTTTACTTAAATTATTAGTTATCTTATTTACCCTTATCTTTCTATACATTCCCGCAGACAGGAAAGCATAGAAATTAATAGTCCTACATAAAGGAGAGGAGAAATATTAACCTATTTACAGGTGAACCTATTTGGCTTGTTTCTTACATTTGTAAACTGTTTGAAAATAAAAACTTCCCTTTCTACTCGAGGAACTATCTATAATAAAAAGGTTCTGATTACGAAGGGTGTAATTGCAGATGTTATGGCTGAGGTGTAACATTATGCCAGCCAAAAAAATAGAACCTGGCATATATATAGAAGAGGGGATCACCCCTTTTACGCGTTGCTGGTAGTAGCATGGGATAGAGAACTTTTGTACAAAGCACGGAGTGCATATTACCTTGGAAAAGATTGGAGTCAGAGCGGTCTGAAACTAGCTGAGGAGAAGACCAACGCCATGATTCTCACTGGACCACGGAAAGGTGAGAATGTTTAATTGCGGTGATGCAGAGATCACTCCAAAAAGTTCGTTAAGTACTTGAGAGTAACTATTTACACCTATGGGAATTGGGGCGCGCATCTGCAGGTGGTGGGAGCGCCTGCACTGGGAGGATTTTAGTGGGTAGGTTCTCGCCTGGCTAGATTACGGTTATGCGTGTCATATGTGGTAAGCTCGACAGTTATATCACCGACGGTGACGAATATCAGATATCAGACATAAGACCTTTTATCTTACGAAGATTTCCCATCCTTCTGATAAGATATGAAAAAAAAGTCTGTATAATAAATTCTAATTTCGTTCGATTTTATTTGTGTGTGTTTATAGCCACAATATTCTTTAACATCGTATATAAGACCTTAAAGTCTATTATTTCTGGTCTGATTTAGCAGTTTTTGCGATGTTGACTGCCAGCCATCTCTCCATCGTTTAAGGAGTTACTTTCTGTATTTCTATCTCTTACTATTTGAGCAAGACTCTCTCTTGCCATTCTGTAAATGTGTTGGTTTTATTTTCGTCTTCTTTGACGTCATTATCTGACGATATCATGTACTTCAAACATGTATCTGATTTGTGTATTCGGGATTCTGTCTCTTAAAGTTTTACCTGCTATCGTTCTCAGTGTTTTCATCTCTGTTGTCCTCAAGATTTTCTTTGTAATTATTGTATCTGCTCTTGTTTCTATAACATAGGGTAATATCGGTCGTACACAAGTCTTATATATGCGTGTTTTATCTTCTATCCTCCTGTTCTTATTCATCACGTGTCGTAGGCATACTGACAAGTACGCTGCTTTATTAGCTTGTATGCGTGTTCCTTCGGATATGTTTTCATAATATGATATTTGCGTTCCCAGATTGTTGAATTTCGATACTTTTTCTAATATTTCTTCATGTGTTACAATTTTGCATCTCACTAGCTCTCAGCAGTAATGAGAGAGACTTTGTTTTAAGTGTTGATATTTTCAAGTTAAACTTTTCTGCGTTACCTTTTAAAGCGTGGACCATTCGTTATAGGCCATCTTCATTATTTGATATTATTACTGAGTCATCTAAATAGCACAGAATCTATATTGCACTATTGCTTATTTTGTATTCTGCTTCTGAGTTTTTTACTTCTTCTATTACCAAGTTCATTATTAAGGTAAGAACAACTGGCTCAAGCTATCACCCTGTCCTAATATCCTTTATTACCTGTATTATAGTGTCTGCTAAGCCTCTCTGTGTAACACTACAATCATATCTTTTAGTCTAATACAAACAAATGTTTAAGCAACAAAGCAATGTAATAGTAATAGTTCGATAGTTAGAGGGTCATTTTTGTCCCTTTTTTGTACATGAGAAACGTTATACTTGATTTCCATTCCTTTGGTATGCATTTTATTTTAAGGATCTTTTAGAATAGTTTCGTAATATTTTCTGTTAATGCTTTTCATCCATATTTTAGTAGTTAATTCGTAATCATATCCACAGCTGGATCAACGGGAGGGGTTTTTAATCAACTGGGTTTTTTAATCTTTCCATATTCTTCATAACCGCTTCTTCCGTTATTGTTACCAGATCGTTTTCTGTCACTCCATCTTCTTTATCGATCCTTCTATCTTTGTCCTTGTATAGCTACAGTATTTACTACAAATTTAGGCTTTAGCATATTGGTCGTCACACATGACAATTATCATCTCTGTATAATTTTAGTCAGAAATTATAAAAGTGAAAAAGCCTTCCGTGTATCTAAAGTGTGGCGCAATTTAAATTGTGTCCATAACATTTGTCCTTCGCAGCTTTTTGTATAGTGTGGGATAGTCCTTTTGGCATTTAAGGTCGATTTAAACACATCATTCCCGTCAAGTCACAGTTCCGGAGCCAAACGGAACAATCCGTCATAAAAAATATTCTTTAATAGAAATATGCCGCCGAAGTTCACATTCCTCTGTTGCCGAACAGTTTCCAAGCAGATAGGTTTCTACCGGTCTAACTTCCGACCGATTTTATATTCTTTGCGACTATGTCACCATAAAGAGGTTTGGGTATTCGCAAGAATCAACCCACATCTGCTCTCTAGGTGTTCTGCAGAAGGCTTCGACCAACTCAATCAAAGTTTCCTTTGAGTTTCTGTCCCAATTAGTGGGTTAGGTAATTTCGTACAATAAAACACAGTTTGGGGTAGTAAAAGGATTCAATAAAAAAACAGTCTAAGGACGAGTGGGGAGCATAGCCCCGTGAAGGGGGCTCCTAGGGTATGGAAGACACTATGTAGGAGCCGGAGGAAGACTAGAAGCCTTGGCTTGGAAAACACACATTTTTTATACATTTTTCTTTCGTATCGATATGTGCATTTCCAAGTCAAAGGTTTAAATAATGTGTATACCATATTTATATGTTTACAGTTGTCCCAAATATTGTTTATAAAGGTCACCATACTAGAGCACAGCTTCCTAGTAGTAGTTGTTGTGTCATCTTCTGCAGGTACAATCCTCCGTCAAAGTGCTTTGTGCTTGGTTTAGCTCCATGAAAAAATAGATGCTAGAACCTACAACTAAAGTCTAAGCCCTGGATTTAACAAGACAAAATAAAACAAGGTCTTTCTGGTTAAATAACTGAACAAAAATATTTTTTAGATATTTGAATACACACGTCCTACTGGTAAAATATATTTTTGTAATTCAGAAACGTCGGACCGGCCCTGCGACGCGATCTGTTCTAACTCTAAAACGGATTTTAAGCAATTTTTTACTGTCGAAAGCAATTTAATTAATTGATTTTCCTAAATAATAAATTATGGTTTGGATGAAGGCAACTCTTGTCGATTTGATAGAGAAAAAAGTGCATAATTTGAATTTTCAATAATGAATGCTCTGCTACAGCAGCGAACTGAATTGAACCGAACCAAGTCAGTAACGTAGAAGCTGCTTTTATATTAGTAAATATCTGCAAAAAGAAGATATTAGTAAAGCAAAAGCATAAGTCAAATAATTCAACAAAAATTATAAACACAAAGAAAATAATGTAAGTAGATGATATATGGATCAAAATCCAGTATCTTATAAATGAGTAAATAATCGATATATACCAAGTTATCTAAAATTTAATAAATTTTGTTATTTCTCGACACCCCTGTGGGAATAAACTCTTCTTATTAATATTGACATTTAATATTAATTTATATTATTTCTACACAGAACTCGTAGTCCAATATTTAAAATTTAAGAGAAGAAATATCTCCAACTTATCGAAAAGCTAAGATGTAATGGCATAGTGATACGCAACATATAGCCTCTCCTATACAAATGTTAACCTCACCTGCTCGTATGATTATCCATATCGTAGTCATCTGGTGCATTCTGCTAGATAACCAACGAGGCTCTGACGTCCGAATGTTTGCCGGGATAAGCAATCCACTATTTACTGGCCAATGGCTTCGGACGGATGAGCTGGTAAGTGGAATGGTACTGTGTTGTCCTAATATTGAGAAATTGGTTTCGAAGGCGGAAAAACTAAGAAAGTGGTCAATGGCATCAGAATATAGAAGGCAACGAGAAACAACTATATTAAAGGTCCCTGATGATATCTAAAGTGGACCACAACTAAAGTGGAAACAGCTACTAATCATGTAAAACGGAAGCGAAGATTCGGTAGGAGAGGTGATCCACCTCTAGACCACAGGGCCTCCCAGGTCGTAATGCAGAGAAATTTCTATGATAGAAGTAGGAAAGAGTCTCTAAGAACTTCAGAGTTGATTATTAAAATATGTACCAGGAATGTGAAGACAATGTATCAGGCTGGAAAACTTCATAATACCATTTAATTGATGACTAGACTTAGAGTAGGTATAATGAGCATAAGCGAAATGAGGTGGCCAAATAGTGGTGCTCGTATTGTTGACAACCATATGGTATACCGCTTGAGAGATGACCATGGTCAACATATGTATCGGGTTGGAGTAATCGTATCTCCTCAATTACGTCAATATGTTACAAATGTTACACCTGTTTCTAAAAAATTATTAATATTCCAACTAAATACTGCTTCGGTCAAATTTAAGGTTTTAAAGTGTATGCCCCAACCAGCGATAAACGAGAGGCAGAGGTAGAGCAATTCTATCGGTTGTTGATAAATTCAATTGCAAGAATTAATGAAGAAGACACATTATGAGTGACTTGAATGCAAAAATTGGTAAAGGGAAAAGCGGCGAATTCATTAATGATTTTGGTCTAGAAAAGAGAAAAAAAGAAGAGAAATATTAAAACTATTTGTAGATGAATGATTTGCAATACTAAATACATTCTTTTTTTTGTGTGTTTTGGCTTGGACAATTGTCATTCAGCCAGTCTCAATCAAGATAAGTTTAATAATGTAGTATGTGTCTGTGTTTGTGTGTGTAGAGTAATTGTCTTGATACTTAGCAAAGTCGACGTCATTGTCTTTGCTAAGAGACGCTAATTGTATCCGAACGTCTGCGGTCCCTCCGGTGTGTACCGATCACACAAGGATAGAAATTATTTTCATTTATTAATTTTTTTTTTTTAATAAAAGAAAATTTCCACCCAGGTGGGATTCGAACTCACGACCTTTAGGTTTAAAGGCAGGCGCTCTTACCACTGAGCCACAGAGGGGGTTAAATACATTCTTCAAACTACCACCAAGACGTCTATATACTTGGGTATCTCTGCATGATCAACCAGGAAATATAATAAGAAATCAAATCGATTAAATAATGGGGAACAAGAGACTCCGTAATGAATGCGTATCAGTTAAAAGTTCCTATTATTGGTAAATTTAGGTTTAGATTTATAAAGGTTGCAAAAAAATATTGTAACAAAACACATGATTTTAGAAGACTGAAAGATACAGAAACAAAAAAAAACAGTCGCATAGACGTGATTTAACACAAAAACCACAAATCTTTTCAGAGCAACAGTCTGCATAATAAACAAGAATATAGAATAATTAGATGAAGATTGAAAGCTTTGTGTAGAGGGAAAAAAAAGATGCCACAATGAGTTGAAATTAAAAGAGTTAGAAGAGAAGTTTAAAAACAAATGGGTGAGGTCGTTATATCAAGAAGTTAAAGAGATGGGAAAAGGTTACAAAAGCCACTGTAGTTATATAAAAGGTAAAGACGATAATTTAATTAGCGATCCGACAGAAATATTGACGGAATAAAAAAAACAATTTGAAGAATTATTAAATGGTGAGATGGAGCACGAAGCAGTAGACAACTGGACGGTTGGAGAAGATGCGATAGTTGAAAATCAGCCTAAACAAGAAATAAAAAATAACAGAAGTCTTGGTAAAAATGACATATGCATATAAATGATCAAATTTGGTGGAGAATAACTACAAAGAAAAATATATCAGCTACTAGTGCAAGTATGGGAAAAGGAAATAATGCCATCAGAGTTGTATGAGGCCTGCATATGCCCCCTGCATAGAAAAGGAGACAAACTTAAGTGTGACAACTATAGAGGTATAGCCTAACTAGACACAGTATACAAAATCTTGGCAAGAATATTAAGAAGTAAATTAAATTGCTATACGGAAAAAATCCTAGATGCGTATCAGGCCGGCTTTAGAAAGGACAGATCTACTGTAGACCAAATTTTCTTATTAAAGGAGATACAAACGACTTGTTATGAAGGTAAAGTTCCCCTGCATGTTTTGTTTGTGGATTTTAGACAAGCATATGATAGACTCGATAGAGTCAAAATGTATCGAGCAATGGAAAATTTGGATATACCAAAGAAACTGATCCGGCTAGTTAAAATGACACTAAAAACCTCTACGTGTGAAATTGCTTGGCAGAGTCACATATCAGATCAATTTACGGTTGCCAAAGGCTTGAGACAGGGAGATCCTTTATTCACAACATTATTCAACTTAGTGTTAGAAACTGTAATTAGAAAATGCAGCATGAACGTGGGAGAAACGATCATGAAAAATGAGCACCAGTGCTTGGCATTTGCTGACGATCTAACGATTCTAGCAAAAACCGAGAAAGAATTAAGAAGAGTTGTGAAAAAAATCATTGAAGAAGCACAGAAATTCGGATTGAAACTAAATGAAGACAAAACCAAATATATGATCATGAGAGGGACAGAAGGAAAAAAAGAAGACTTTAGTGTGAGGTCTGTAAGTGGAAAAAGCTATAGTTTTAAAAGGGTGGACAAATTTGAATACCTGGGTGAACTTTTCGATGAAAATGGAAAAAAAAGGGGAGCTCGAAGCCAGAATAGCGAAAGGGAATAAAAAATTAGGTAGTTAAAGAGCCCTACTGAACTCAAAATATGTTTCTAGACAAGGTAAACTCAGAAAATATAAAACAGTAAATCGACCCACAGTAACATATTCCGGTGAGACATAAACATTAAATAATAAGGAAGAGGATACTCTGGAAAGATAAGAAAGGAAAATATTGAGACGCATATTCGGAGGACGAAAGACAGAAGATGGTTGGGAGAGAAGAACCAACAATGAATTAATATCTTTATACAAAGAACCTACCATTACCAAGTTCGTCAAGTCACAAAGTATCAGATAGTTAGGACATGTGTAAAGAGTTGCAGCAAACAAAATGCCTAAACTAGTAATAACCAGAAAACTAATCGGCTACAAAAAAAGAGGTAGACCAAGAACAAGGTGGATTAGTAAAGTGGAGGAAGACCTTAAAAACGTGAAGGTGACGGACTGAAAAGGAAAAATACAAAATAGAAGCGAATGAAGAAATATTGTTCACCAGGTCCTTCAGAGTGATTAGAAATGTTGTTTATACATATTTAAGTTAAAGTTTTGTTTAAAATAATTGTAATTAGTTAAAATTAGGATTATTGTGCAAAATACAGGTTGCCATGATGGTCTCGTCAATATCCTAAAGGGATAGGCACTACAAGAAGAAGAATATGATTATCAAATTAATTCACATTATTATAAAGTTCTATATACCACCTAGTAACAATATACTTGTTAAATAAGTATAAAATGCCAAAATTGTTGTTGCATTAAAGTTCCTACTACCAATTTGTAACAAATTCAAGAAATACAAAATTTTCATGCACGTTACACACTTCAAACAATTATATAAATAAACTATTAATATTACAAGGGATCATTTTATAATTATTAACTAGTTACAAACTTAATGTATTATGTTTTAATTATTTTTTATAAATACTTTTATAATTCTATTAAGTGAACGTCAATGAAAGAGTCAAAGGGAATTGAAGGAATTAGGTCAACGCGGTTTGCTCTTCCAATGAACGAAGAGGGTCGCTGCCGAAAAGGAGAAAGAATTAGATTAATTGATTAGTAAATTAGTATAAGATTGATGAATCTTTTATTAATAAAACTTTAGTGAAACTGAAACAATTTTTGTATCAAAATCGTTCGTATTTTTTAACAAATATGCTATTATGTGCTATTCCCGATATAATAATACTTTATTTAGAAATCATGATATAACACTCCGTAGTTCACAAGATTTATGGAATAATAACTAAAATAAAGAAAGCATTGGAAGGGCACATAATTTGTTAGGCGGTATTCTTGGATACCGCTAAAGAATTCGACAAAGTATAAAACGGCGGCCTATAAATGAAGCTAAAGAAAATATTTTCTATGTAAGTCAGTGAACATTTAGAGTTCAAATGGAAAACGAGTACTCCCAGTTAAGCTATATGCAGATGGTTTAGTTATACTTTGTAGAGGCAAGAACCTAACAACCATCCATAACCATGACCAAAAAGCCATAAATCATATTAAAGAAAGGTCATTCATAAGTGGTCTTCAGTTCAATACCCTCAAAACCAAAACAGCATGTTTTATCAAAAGTCACCAAATACAACCGAAAAACCTATATTTAAATAGAGGACAGCTTAAATATGTAGACGAAGTTAGATTCCTTGGTATGATCTTTGACCAAAAACTAACTTGGAAGATACATTTAGAATATTTAAAAATAGACATGTCAGCCTGGAATAAATTTGTTACGATTACTTGCAAACAAAAAATGTGGCGCTGACTCTTCTACATTACTACGTATCTACAACGCCCTAGTACGTTGTATACTAGACTATGGCTCAATTTTTCACAACTTCTCCAAAAAACGTACTTAAAAACAATAGATGTTATTCAAAATACCGGTCTTCGAATTTCCTTAGGAGCACACCACACAAGTCCAATACAAATCCTACACTGGGAAACTAAAGAGATTTCACTCGCGTTTAGAAGACAATAACTAAGTCTTTCTTATGCCGCGGCAGTATCGTCTAATCAAGATAATCCAATTATACACAAAGTATTCGCTGACCGCTTCAAAAATCCGCTTCAAACCACTCTTCCTTGGGCAATTCACTTCTCTCAATTGACACCAGCTTATTGCGCCACTAAATTAATCAGAAACGCCAGCAAGTCAAACTAATCAAAAACTTCTTAAAATATTAAGTAAATATGGTAGCTGTTTCAAAGTTTCAAAATGAAGACAAAACTGGGACAGCAATCTACTCATTAGATTATACATAAGCTTACAAAATACTTTCATATACAACAACATTCTCTGTTGAACTGTATATAATACTAAAAGCACTAGTTCTGATAGTTAATAAAAATACATATAGAAATCAATATAAGGTTGAATGTTCGAATAATTAAACTTTGATGGTATACAAGGCAACTATCGAACACAGTAATTAATTAAATCTTGCCCAAGTACTTTCGATCAATAGATCATCTTCAGGGGCATCTGAAATAAGCCAAGAAACGTTTTTTTATAAAAAAGAAAAATTAATTCACTTGGATAAAAAACTTCAAGTTTATGGTTGAAAAAAGTTTTTATGTGATAAACGTTTATAGACTTACTTCGTCAGTTGTGGCCTATCCGACATGAGCAGAATGTCATACATGTAAATTTGGACATAACAATACAATATACAAAGACAAACAAACACTTTAAAATTTTTAAAAAGGAGAAGCTACATGTTATATAGAAGCCGGAGACAGAATGGGCTCCCGGTCTGGCGGAAATATTGAGATTACATGTGACAAATGACAGCTTGTAAAAGGCAGTTATGTCACTGATCTGCTCCTTTCAAAATTCTATAAAACTAATTATTGACCAAAGGTCCAACTGACACCCCTATAGGAAATCAACTGATGAAATATAAAATTTATATAGTATATTTTTTATGTAGATTGAATAATCCAAATCTCACACTCAAACCTGTCTATAATAATTAGGATGTTAGTTTGAGAGCAATTGAAGTTGACATAAAGTATGAATGAAAGAAAAGACTAAACAATATATTAGACAGTGGGTGGTTGACTACAATAAAATGGTCCAGCAAGCACTATCAGTACTGTAAAAAAGGAAAAATCTGAATATGTAGTTAAATTACCAAAAGTTAAAATCAAAATTAAAAGCAAAATATATAAATGGGTTATAATCCAAGTACAGCTCGTCAAGAATACCAATGTCTCTGAGTCTCTTATTTTTCGCATCGCTCAAGTTTAAACTGAAAGACAGAGCTATTTTTGACGAAGTAGTTCAGTTGTAGTTCAGTTGAATCCACAGTCAATGGAAGAACTTTAAAATTATTATTGAAATGCTCAGTGCATGAAGTCTAAACAGTCGAGCTGGGTCCTCTACGAGGTGAAGCTGTAATAAAGTTTTTAAATATAGGATTAAATTTAGTACAATTTAAATTAATTTGAGTATTAAGACAGTGAGAGTTTTCATTTGTTTCCCTTGTAATCTCCAAATTTTCCAATAAATCCAACTCAAGATAGTTTTTCTTTCTACTAACGTCATGTAAGATACATGAATCAGAATTTATGTTAAAATTGTGGTTGCTGGATACTAAGTGTTGCCCAAAACTTGAAGAATTTGGTCTTTTAAAATGTTTAGACACTCTAGTGGATAACTTTCTGATGGTTCTACCTACATAAGAGGCATCACAATCATCACATGCTAATTTGTAAATACCACTTTTATCAAGTGTATACATCCTATCTTTGGTATTGATTAAGAAGGAACCTAAAGTGTTACTAAAATGAATGTGATTTAAAGGAAATTTTGATGTTATCAATTGTAGAAGTAAAAAGTTTAGATATTTTATTGGAAATGCTACTAATATAAGTGAAGGAGAAATATTTGATGTTATCTGAAGCGTTAGGTTGAAAAAACTGTGATAAATATGCTAGCTTTTCTGCAATTTTTAGTTTAGCTCTATTAAGAAGTTTGTATACAATGTTAGGATCATAGCCATTATTGAAAGCAACCTGCTTAAGAGTATTAAGTTCTGTATTAAAATTATCATCACAAAGAGGAAATTTAAGTAACCGATGAATGTAACTGTTGAAAGCAGCCATTTTATGTTGAGTTGGGTGATTAGACGTTCCATGTATAACTTTTTTCCACCATAAACTTGGAGTTATTTATCCAAGTGAATTAATTTTTCTTTTTTATAAAAAAACAATTCTTGGCTTATTTCAGATGCCCCTGAAGATGATCTATTGATCGAAAGTACTTGGGCAAGATTTAATTAATTACTGTGTTCGATAGTTGCCTGGTATACCATCAAGGTTTAAAAATAGAAATATCATTATTACGGATTCTCTCAGCTCAATAATGGCTTAAAACCAACTCTACTGTAATTATCCATTACTCCTTCACATTAAAAATTAACTAAAACATGGAGAAAATATGAACATTCAAGTTAATTTTATATGGATACCGTTACATACTGGAATCGAAGGAAACGAGGTTGTAGAAAAAATAGGAAAAAATGCACCTACTAACCCAAACGCAGAAGACAATACGATATCTGTAACAATAAAACACTGAAAACTTTGTTTTCAAACTTCCACAAAATTTATAATAAATATTATCACTACAGCGGTTTCGGCTGATTGCCTTTCTCAAGTGATCTATTTTGGCTTGGGTTTACAAATTTATAGTCTCTAATGAAATAGGTTGAGGAGGGGAGAACTGTTTGTCTCAAGTTGGTCATTCAGAATTATATCGGTGTCTTTTAATTTGTTGATTTCCATAGATTCTAACAAAGATAGCTTAAGGACTTTATTTGAAATGTGAAGAATTTTAAATTTGTCATTAAAAGAATGATTATGATCTAGAAGGTGAAGTGCGTATGTCGAATCTGTTTTTCTATTCTTGAAAGCCCTTTAATGTTCTGCTATTTGTTTATCAAAGTTTCTACCAGTTTGACCGATGTAAGTTGACCACATTGAAGTTTGTACACACCACTATTTAAGTGTTTTTTATTATGGCTCTTGTTATTTTTAATATATTTGCCTAGGTTGTTATTTGTTCGGAAAGCTGGTGTTATTCCTTTCTTTTTTATGTGTTTGGCAATTTTTGTTGTTATTTTGCCTGTATACGTAATCGAGCAGAAGGTGCTGAGTTTTTTCTCTTAAAATATTTAAGCCACTATATCCAAACACTATACTAAAAAACCATATTACGAAAGAATTAAATCCATTCTTCAAAACCTAATCCATTCTCTGATTCGGTCCAAATTTGAGGTCCTCATAAATAAGTACTCCGACTACCATAAAATCTACACAGATGCATCTAAATCCGAAGACGTAGTGGGGGCATCAATCGTTTCTTCAGAAAATAATCTTTTCCGTTTACCCCCAGCATGTAGCACATATTCAGCTGAACTCTACGCCATATACCGTGCTGTGAAACTTCTTAACGAGTTTACACTCACAAAAGCCCTGATCATAACAGATACCCTAAACTCTCTAAACTCATTAAAACACATTTTTCCGAATTACAATCCTTTTGAAAAGTTGCTAAAATACCAGCTTTCCCAAGCTCATGAACATGGAAGAAGCGTCCAATTTTTATGAGTTCCCTCACACGTCGGAATAACAGGAAATGAAGAAGCTGACAGGACTGCACGAGAGACAATTTTAAGTGATTTGTTGGAACCGATAGACAAGTGTGTTTTCAGTGACTTAAAAGGTTATTTTAAAAATAAAATGTTGTGTTTGTGGCAAAATGAGTGGTCTAAAACTAATTTCAATCTAAATAAAATAAAAAATAATGTGTTCAGTGGTTTCTATCGTCGCGAAATAGACGAGAACAAATTGCGGTTGCGCGTTTACGTCTAGGGCATACCAGATTAACGCACTCCTACCTTTTCACAAAGAAAAATCCACCTATATGTGATCAGTGTAACGTCCAATTAACAGTCGAACACTTTGTAACAATTTGTAGCAAATATGATCAAGAAAGACAGCACTACGAGATCCCAAACGCTATACCACAGGCTCTAGGTCAAATCTGTTCCTGTGACAATAATATCTTAGATCCATAAACATTTTGTACAATCTGTAGGTGTTTAGCTTTGTAATTTATATTTTGTTTCGTCGCTAATAACATCTTGGTGGATGCGACATCTTTTTCTAACGAAAAAAAAAAAAAAAATAACATAGAATACAATTTAACGAAAAACTTTCAAATATTCAGTTAACTTTTAGCTTACTGTGCTTTCTTTTACCTTCCTCCAGTGCACTTATATCTCTGTAACTAACTCATTAGAAAGTTTACAATAATAGACAATACCCTCTTAACCGTTAAACCAACATTAATAAATCCTATAACACTTGCAGCTAAAAATAAAGTAGAAACATTTCCATTGTTGCTCGAATTCAAAGATTCCTTTTAGCGATATAACCGTCGCGTCGGGAATTTTCTGTCACGTTGTAATTCCCAACTTTTCTTTCAGCAAATCTGTTGTTTTTTTTACATTGTTCATTCTCAAGCAAACTTTTCTAATTTCGTCTGAAAATAGCTATAAATGAACTAAACTTTAAATTGTTGTCACATACTTGTATCATTTATAATAACTACTGTGTTGAATGCATGTAGCAGTGTCGTACTCAGTTATGATGATACTGCAATGAGATATTTTAAAAAAAGGTTCTGAAACTGTTGTCTTGTGGCTTGTCTTTGTAGCAAGTTAAAAGTATTTTTATATGGGATTAAGCAATATATTTTTTTTTATTTTGAAATTAACGTGTTTCAACATCTTTGGTTATTGATATGGGAGCAAAGGATTACATTAGTACCTACAGAATTATGATACAGAGTTTACAATAGTAAAGAATAACAATATTATGTAAATTATATTTTGTTAAAGAACTGTGTGGTCTTCAATAAGTCTATTTTAGGCTCTTTAGGTAAGAAGTATAAATCTCAAACAAGTTTAAACACTATTTATAAACACGAGAACTGCAAAAACAATGTTTACTCATTCACGTATCGAATTCCTAAGCCATAACTAATTATAATGAAAATTATATTTTTAATTGATGTTGTGATTGCCACTTCGGCAATCGTTTTCAAAAAAAAAAAAAAGATTATTTTAACCCATTCGCTGGCATATTCCAAAACTAAAACAATCATGAGTTTCGCTACTGGATACAAGATATCACTGTCGGTCTTAAATCTGATGAACTATTTATGGTCGATAGTATCAAAACAGTGGCTTTTGCTGTATGGTTTATACTAAAATATTAAGACGGGTGCAGTTTTATAATTTCTGATTGGATTATATCTATCTTCTGTTGTGAAATAATATAATGCCCTGTTTTTTCTACCTTGTTATATTTCACTGCATGAAGCTTGTACTTATTTTTGTGACTTGGAAATGATCGGAACTCATTATATCTGCTTCAAATTCGTATGGGCCTGCATTTGCTACACTTAAACCTTCAGTCTGCATTTGCTGCACTCAAATCATCCACAAGTTAGTTAGCATCATTATTAGACACATTTTTGTCTCCTTTTACCTAGATAAGTTTAATCGTGAATCGGTTTTTAAAGATTTATGATTGAGATTTGTTAATGATCCAATTTTATTTATTGTGGATCTTTATTTTTTAGCTTTTTAGTAGTGTCAGAGTTATTATATTAGTGTAATTTTATACTTATTTCTAATGTCAGATCTTCTAGTATTGTATTACTGCGTTATATTAATGAAGTGTTATGAATTGTCTCATTTCTACAACACAAGTAGCGAGCTAGACTTGCCACTGGTTAAGAACGTATCCTAGAATTAAATAATTCTTTGTCGACACAATTTTCTAAGTCGAACAGGTAATAATAATACCGTTGAAATTGGTCACATGACGAATGCTACCAATGTTACCAATACCGCGCCATGTTACCAATTCCAACGGTAACTTAAACATCCTAATTTGTAATTATATATAATATAAAACAACTAGAAATTTGTAACATTTAAAGGGTTTTGACTCACAAATTTTGGTGGCTCATAGCATGTTTACACTGATGATGGAATTAACATTCCGAAAACTTTCTGTAATGTAATTGTAATAGCCCGTTTGGGTATTTTATTATATACCTTTTATAAAGGATTTAAAATAAAAATTTTTTTTAAAGATTTATTGCCATTTTACGAGTTGCGAGAACAAATAAATATGTGACCCAGTTCAAGGTGAACAAAAAATTGTTTTTTTTGTAACGAATTAGCGAAGTGGTTGGTACGAGCAACAATTAATCATGACCAGTTGTGATTGTAAAAATCATAATTTGTTATATTTAGAAGAGGAGAATTGGCAGTAAAATAATATCGAAGCGTGTTGAGATACCAAAAGAAACAACCTGCTTTAGCAGAAGTCTTAACGGAAGACGAACGGAACAAAAACTCGTTTTATTTGTGCTGAAATATATCGAAAATAAATTATTAAAATATATTTTTGTGTTTTCTTAATAATTGTAATAAAATAATAAGGAATTATTGGTAAAATTTTAAGACTTTACCAGAAGTCTGTTATTGTTTTTAATTTTTGTTTCATAATAAATATTAATTTTACGTAAAAACTAATTTAATTGTCATTTTAAAGTTAAATTTTTAGTTAATTAAAATATAAGTTATATTCTTATGTAAATTAAGTTTATATTATATAATATGCATATTCTAATTGACAAAAAAGACCCAAACAATACATTTCTGAAGATACTCCAGTCCAACTCTGATAATCCGACAAATATAGACTAGAACACACATTAGATGGCGGCAGTGTTTAGCTTTGAAGAATGTGTTATGTCTAATTTGGTTGGAAGTGTCATTTATATTCTTCTTTCGCGGTCTGACTAATTTCCCAGTAATTATTTTCAGTCTGTTGACATTTTTGTGGAATTAGCCGCACCACAGAATCTGCTAATCTGTTTGTTAGATAGTAGTGATTCCAAATATTTTTATTTACTAATTAGTTACAAGACAATTTAAAATTTATGATTTGAGGCTATAACTTAGTAATGACACTTTTATAAAATATTAGAAAAGACTAGATTATTTCACCTTTTAATCAAATCTTTTACAAATCATATTAAATCGCCCTTTAATTTACTCGGCAGTTGGAAAATAATAACAGTTTTTTAAGGATTTTTCTTTCATTTCAAATAATAAAAGCCCAATTTTGCACCCATAGATACCAAAATCATTTTAGAAAACTTTTATAAGGGTAATGCTATTTTACTGGAATTGTGACCACAAATAGGTATCATAACACGACGATATTAGGTATGATTACAATCCCAATAATTTTTAATATTATGATCTTTTTAATTACAGGAATAATCAAATTTAAATTGTAATATTTGTATAAAAATATCGTGTCACGATGTTTTTCCAAGTTAATATTTAAAAACCACTGAACCGATTGCAATAAAATTCAATATACAAATCAAAAAGATGTAGCATCTAACCAATCTCATTTTCAGGTTTCCAATTCTAGTTTTTATTTCTTCTGTGATATCATTGTTATTATTAACACTCGTTCCCAAATATTTATATTTGTGCACCCGTTCGATTTCGACATTCATTGTTATTCCACCCTAGTGGAATATTCTAGCTTTTGTAGAATACTGAAATTAAATCGTAACTATAGCCTTAAAAATAGCCAACAATATTTTGGAAATCAAAGTCTAATTGCAATAAAATGGGTATCAATAGTGGGTGTTGCCGCCTCTAGCCCTTAGAACTTATTGGAGCTAGTTTGGCAGTTCATTCATAATACACTGGATATCAGATTGGGGGATATTGTGCTACACCTCTACCGCAGCTGTATTTAGCTCTTCAAAGGATGCAGGGTCTGGTATTGTTCCTCTTACCCGTCTTTTAAGGTTGTCCCATATATGCTCAATTGGGTTAAGATGGAACTATATACTGGCCATGGTTGAACTTGAATCCCGACCTCGTTAAGGTATTCGCGGGTATCTTGCTCTATGGTAACATGCATTAGTCTGAAATTATCACCAAAGAATGGTGCAAAAGGCATAACATGGTCTTGGAGAACTTCTTGCACATATACTTGGGTATTCACACTGCCTCTACCGAACACAATAAGATCAGTATCAAAATCAATATTGACCCTCCTCGGTAAACCAGTGTTTCGGTTATAGCGCATGCAGAAAATCTTTCATTTTTGCGCCTATAGACACGTAGGCGTCCATCTGGATCTTTTAGGGCTATTTTGCTTTCATCTGAGAACAGTGTATTCTTCCAATTCGCCATAGTCCAGTTAGCATATTGTCACATAGAACACATCAAGATTAGTAGGCGCTTCATGAGAAATACCTCCCCAAATCAATATTGACCTTTCTCGGTAAACCATTGTTTCGGTTATAGCGCATGCAGCAAACCTTTCATTTTGGCGTCTTTAGACACGTTGGCATCCATCTGGATATTTTAGGGCTATTCTGCTCTCACCTGAGAACAGTATATTCTTCTATTCCACCATAGTCCGGTTAGCATATTTTCGCGCAAAATGAAGTCTAGCCCTACGGTGTGGTGGCAGCAGTTGTGGTGCGTGAGCTGGAAGAAAAGCCCTCAAGTTTATTCCTCTCAGTTTTTTTTTCAAATCGTTTATCTACTCATACTAACGTTTATCACTCCAATAGAAGACCTACGAGCTTCAGGAGCGGTGCAAAAGCGATTTCTCAATAATTTAGTGACAATGAAGCGGTCATCTCGATCAGAAGTGCATCGTTTTCGGCCTTAACCTGGCCTGCGGTTGTACGATTCTGTCTCCTAAAATCGTCTGATGGCATCTTGTACCGTAGTTCTGAGTACATCGAATATACCAGCGATATAACGTTGACTGTAACCAGAATCAACTAAAGCCACTACACTAGCAGCATCAGTTGAAACAAGTGGCATTTTTAAAATTACACACAATTAATAACCGGTTAACCTACAAAATGGATAATTACCCACCGGTGGAACAGGCTCGCTTTTGCAAAGGATATAGTACATCAGACCATCTGCTGACAATGAGAACGTTGATAGAGAAGGCCAATGAATACCAACTACCCGTATTTCTTGCCTTCGTCGACTATGAAAAGGCGTTTGATAGTATCGAGATGTGAACCATGGAACAAGCTATTAATAATTGTAGAATAGATTCGAGATATAAGCAACTAATACATAATATATATGAAAATGCAACTATGATAGTACAACTAGAAGAAAATACAAATCCCAACCCCATTAAGAGAGGAGTGAGACAAGGAGACGTAATATCGCCAAAGCTTTTTAGCCTAGTTCTAGAAGACGTCTTCAAAACTACAAATTGGTCAATCTATGGCATCAACGTTAATGGCAACAAGTTAAACCACCTCAGATTCGCTGACGACATAGTGATTATAGCGAGCACATTCGAGTAACTGCAAATTATGTTGAGGGAACTAGCAGCCAGCTCCCAATACGTCGGCCTAAAAATGAATATGAAAAAAACAAAAATAATAACAAACACAGTTTACCCCAGACATATAATAAATATATATACATATAACTATAAACGGCAGTTGTATAACTGTATTTTGTCAGAAAAAAATCATAGGGTTGTGTTTGTCTTTTTAAAGACGAATTACATGCTATGATTTTTTTCTGACGGATATTCTCAAGTTAAAGTTGATTTCATGTAATCAAATGAACTATCTTATAAGTAAAGTCGTCCCAGGAACGCAACACAACAATATTGGCAATATCATTTTAAAGTCGTCTGCTTTAAAATCCATAATGTATGTCTGAATTGTCGATATAAATGAGTCAGATAAAATTAAATTATTAGAAGAATTTTTCACTATGTAACAAAAAACAAAATTTGTTTAATTTACTGTTTGTATTTTGAGAACGATTTCCGAAGTGGAAATTGAAACGTCAATAAACGTATTTTTATCTTTAATTGTGGCTTATTCCCAGTTAAATAGTAATTAATTTAAAATGCCACAAGAAAATAGCTTGTGTCAGGTCTTGTCTCCGTCGTGTATGGTAAAATATGTCTAATTGCTGCTTTATGTATTCTTGTTTTTGTGTATTGTCTTAAGTATTTGTACTTCCAGATTGTGTCATTAAGAGATCCCGCCGCATTTTTTGTTTTTAAGCTTTGTCGTCGTACTTGCTACTTGTATAAGCTAGTTATATCGATATCATAAATGAAGAGATCAATAATTTTAGTCTTTTACGTATCTACTAGTTCGAGTCTCATTTGACCAATAATTAACCTTTACTCATTAACATTTAGCTACATAATAGGCATTCAACTGATTACAGTTAATATTTTCTGAAATTTTCTTTATCTGTATTGCAACATTATATTTTTATTAATTTAAAAAATGTAAGTACATAATAAAACTTAAATTTGCACTGTTAATATTTAGATATAACTATCGTAGAATTTTTGATTTTTTTATAAAAACTGATGTATAAAAAAAATCCAAAATCCTTTTATAAACAGTTCCAATTATAATTGCTGAATGTGAAATATATGGGTCAGTATAAAAAATCTCTCACTTTTAATAAATGCCTGAATTTTTTCCCCATTGTTTATTTACGTGTTTTTAGTGAAATTTGAAAATGAAAAGCATTCAGAATTTTGTTATTTAAAGGTATGAAACGATTTTTTCTAATAATAAATCAATGTTTCACAATAGCTTCATTTTTAGTTTATAGACAGAATGATGAAAGAAAACTGTTAAAATATTATTTTAATGGATTCAACTACAATTGATTGTAAGTAATAAAAATTATATTTAACGTTTGTTTTTGACATTTCTACTTCCACCCATAAAATCGTTTTCAACAACAAAAGATTATTTTAAATAATAAGAAATCATCTTAAAATGTTTATATCTATTAATTGGCTATTTGGTTTACCCATTTAACAGGTGACACACTGGGCCTCGATAATATAGATAAATAGTCTAGGTGGGATCTGTTTTGGATTGGACATTTTCCATAGGAAGCTATTTTTTTGCTGGAATTCCTTTAGGGTGCGCCCAATATCGATAATCACGATATGCGCCAGTCGCAAACACTGTGCTTAATTTTTTATTTAGGAAAATCTGAAAACAATTGAAAATTTCTTATTTTTTGCTCCTATTTTCGTTTATAATTCGGAAAACATTAGCTTCGTTAGCTAGAAATTGAAAATTTAATGTTTATTGTTGAAAAAATAGCAATAATTGGAAAAAAAAAAAGTACAAAAAATGAAGTTAATCTTTTAAATGTTTTCGACTTTCTAAACTTGACTTACAAGACCCATATTTCGCCTCGAAAAACATTTTAATATGTTTAAAACGTGTGCTAAATTTTGTTAAGATCGGTTGGATAAGTTTTGCATAATAATTTTGCAACCCCGCCTACTGGAAAAATATCGCAAATTTTCAAATTTATAGTAGGCCCTAAATAAGGCCCTCAGATAGTTATAATTTTTTTTACATATAAAGGAAGGTTTAAACTTTAAAACGCTTTTTGTAAAATTTAAATCGGTTCACTAAGAGAGCCTAGAATTTTTTTTTTAATTTTTAAACATTTTTTAGGCTTATAAACAAATTGAATAGCCTTACGAGTTTTAAACATATCAATTTCAAAATTTATATACTTAACGTCTTAACGAGCAATAAAAGACGCTTCTTAAAAAAAAGATACATTCGGCTTACTGGTTGCCGAGATATTGAAGATCAAAGTTGGCATACATTTGCCGTGTAACCATAAGTGATAGAGGGCTCGTTTTTAAACAAATACCCTCGTGAAATAAGGTAAAATAAAGTAAAATGAAGTAAAGCAATATAATGTGAAATAAAGTGAAACAAAGTCAAGTAAAGCAAAATAGGGTGAAATAAAAATAATCAAAATAAAGTGAAATAAAGTACAATAAACTGAAATAAGGTTCTCTCTCTCTCTTAAATCCTGACCCCCCAGGGGGAGTGTAGTGGTCGACGTGATGTCGTGTATTGTCCGTCTCCAGAGATCTCTGTCTATGGTCATTTTTTTTAATTCATGCATAGGTCTTTGGCATATTCCTGTAATTTGATCTATCCATCTTGTTGGGGATCTTCCTCGTGATCTTCGGCCTTCTACCTTTCCTTGTATTATGAGTCTTTCCATGTTTTCTGTGTTTGCTCTCATAACATGCCCAAAATATTTTAATTTTTGAAGATGGACTTTACTAGAGAGTCGTTGGCTAACTTTTAGCTCTCTTAAAATTAAATTATTTGTTCTGCGGTCGGTCCAAGGAATTCGTAACATTCGTCTCCAACTTGTCTCAGAGTCCAAGATTCACATCCGTAGGTCAGTATTGGGAAATAATGTTAATTAAAGTTTAATAAAGTAAAATAAAGTGAAATAAAGTGAAACATAGTGAAATCTCTGACATTTGACACAAGACGAAACTTTAAGAAGAATATAGGCATAGTGTATTAAAACTTTAAATTTTTTAAAGATATTTATCCCTTTACCAGACATATCTAGTCATCTTAATGATCTATTCAATCTAGATATCTAGTCATCTAAAGTCTAAACTAAAACCGTTACGTTACCTCTTTCAGTCAGTACTACTAAAATGAGTATACTATAGATACCAAAGCCTGTACACTCCTCTACAATGAAGACTGCTGCTGATAATTAGTTTACACTAATTTAAAAAATGGTTACTAATTTGGTCCCTAAATACTTTACTTGTATATATACAAGCATTTTGCTTATTTACCGATATTTTCGATAGTATATATACTTAACACAATTTTTTTCTTGACATATGTAATTCTTTCTGTTATATTTAATATTTATGATATTAATATTTTGAGAACGATTTCCGAAGTGTAAATCAGTCATTTTAAATTAAAACATCAAAGCTATCAGTATATACGAGACAATTTATATCAAATCCAATTAGGATGGAATTAGTTTATTTTCAATAGTTGTTTAATTTGGTCGAAGAGTGTCAACGACAAATTTAGTAGTTTAGTAGTTAGTGGATTTAGTAGGAGACATATCAAAATAGCCGACACACAACAACCACACATCAGCTAAATTCTCTCCCGCTAATCAGTAAAGGAGAATTTGAAAAAAAAAATAATGTGTGCATAAGATTTTTTTTATTTGCATTGTAACATGGGATTTGCATCCACTCTGAGGATATTAGCGACATATATACATATACATAAGAAAATTTACTTATAAATATTAAATTTTGTTAAGTATTGTAATGTATGTAAGAAATTTTATTAATTGTTCACTTGTTTTGACTTGTTCCGATAATGTGGTTGGTAGGTATGTTTCAACTGGTATGTACAACTCTATATTGAAGACTCTACGAGGACATGCTTAACACTGAGTGGAAGATTAAAATTGTCACATAAAGTAGGATTAGTATAACAGATTATATGCTCATCGCTCATGCGCATTATGTGTAAGTCGGGTATGTCCTAGACTAAGTCGAGTAATAACGATGTAAAAATTGTTTTTATATAATAAATATATTAAATTATTTTTAATTTCCTTTACCCATGTGTATGTTACGCCGAAGATCGTGTGTACGATTAGAAATGTTCATGACGGAAGAATTTACCTACCAAGGTAAAACGGAATTTCCCTAATTAAGAAATGTTGTTAATCCTTTCCTTTTTAATCCTGAGTATGAAAGGAACTAATGCTTTTCGGTATGCGGGTTCTTTTTCATTTATTGGTAATTTTATTCGAAGGCACGTATAGTAATATTTTGACAATAACATAATCCAAAGGATTGTTAATTTGATCACGTCCAATTACTAGTATCTACCGTAATTATCTCAAACTTTTCGATGACCATGAGAATATTTTTACCTTCTCAGAACTACATACAACTGGCTTATGATTTTTAAGTGGGAGATATCCCCTCTATTTTCTTGGGTAGTTTGTAAAATTTTAGAAAAACCAAGGACTTTTCGGTGGGCCGTTGTGGAGTGAAGGGTAATTTCTCATGGGACGCTTTGCTCATATCGTATCTGTTATCTTACCGTCTGTGAATTATTTTCGTGTGTAAGTGTGTATACACTTGTTTATTTGAGTTTTTTTTGATCTGATACTATATAAGATTATATACAGTGGTGAGTGCGATATCACCCGGCTTTTTAACGTAAGAGATAGAAAACACAGTTACCTTGTGAAATAAAAGGAGATGAAACTCGTAGAGGTGGGAAATAGTCGATAGAAACCTATAATTTACATTACATTACATTACGACTATCGATAGTCTCACACCTTTAGACGTTACCTTCGATCTAAATCACCTCGGTCATAATTATTATGTTTGACAGTTTGACGTCGTATGTGTGACGTATTTCCATTTTTTAATTTAGATAAAGTAAAAACTGATTGACCACAATAAAGCAAAAATGTGAATAAAATAATTTAATTAATAGTGATTATTTATTCTAAAGTTTTAAATTATTAACCAAGAATCATTTCTACTATGATTTGAGGAGTTTCATACACTCTTGTCACAGAATAATTAGCAATCCTTCGTGGATTAGTGGTAAGAATTCGACTCTGCGACGCAGATGATTAGAGTTCAAAACCTACATGAGGTTTTCTTTTTTCTTTTTTTAATAATTTGAAATTTTGCAGAGATCGTTTTGCTTTGAATCACTAAACATTTATGTCAGTCGTTACTAGTATTTGAAGTGTTTAAAGTTAAACATAAATATCTTATTGAAAAAATAGTGTCGTCGTACTTTCGGAACTAAAGTAAAATTCTTCAAAATTAAAAGAATGTTTAAATAAGTAAAAATTTTACAAAAATAAAAAAATATTGTAAATAAACGTATTTACAATATGTTCAAATAAACCTTCATTAGCAGCAGAATAATAACCCAAACTGTCACTAAAGAATTATAAAAGTCTGATAGATCAGGGCTGAAGGCACGATGTACTCATGCAGGCGGTTAGTGTTCAAATCCTACAAAAAGTTTTTACTTTTTTAAAAATTTGAAATTATGCAGATATTATATCGTTTTGCTTTAAACCATAAAACATTTATTTCAATCTTTATTAGAAGTGTTTATAGTAAAACATGAAAATCTTATTGAAAAAACAATGTACTTTCTAAAATAAAGTAAAAATTCTTCAAACATAAAAGAACGTTCTAAATAAATGTACTTACAAAAAATGTTTAAATAAGCAGAAATTCTATAAAAATATTCTAAATAAACGTATTTTATTCTAATGAAATGTATTTACAAAAAATGTTCAAATAAGCCTCCATTAGCAGCAGAACAATAACTTAATCTATTATAAAAGTTTCGTCTAACATTAGTTAATGTTCTGGACTAATACCTCTCATTGAATCCAAGATCTTTCTCTTAATTCTTGGAGAGAATTAGGCCTATCGTCTTCAATTCCATATAGTTTGGACTTGATATATCCCCACATAAAAAAATCAGGTGCAAGATCAGGTGATCTTGCAGGCCAAAAAATATCTCCGTGTCCACTAATCAATCGATTAGGAAAAGTCGCACTGAGATATTCACTGACGATGCGAGAATTATGTGCAGGACAACCATCGTGTTGAAACCATATGGAATCGAAAGGAATTGGTAAATTACGAAGGGCTGGGACAATTTGATTTTGCAGAAGTTCCAAGTATTTCCGCCCAGTCAACATACCGTTTATAAAAATGGACCAATGACATGATTCCCTATTATGTCTTCCCAAACATTTACTTTTTGAGGACGCTGGGTACGAGCAACATAAATCTGACGAGGATTTCCTCGGGACCAATACCGAGCATTCATTGAATTGTGACGGCCATGCAATGAAAACGTTCATTCATCGGTGAACAAGACGTTCTCTAAAAAATGTTCATCTTGATGTGACATTTCCATTGCAGTTTGACAAAATTCTAAACGTCTATATTGATCCCCAGGGAATTGTTCGTTGGATTTATGAAGTTTATAGGGTCGGTATCCATGCCTTTTCAAAATTTTGCGAACTCTAAATCTTGAAATTCCATATTGTTCTCCGAGACGAGATGTTGATTGGGTAGGATTTTGCTCAATACTTGCACAAATCAAAGTGTCTCTTAGTTCCAAATCTAGATTTACCTCCCTTCGCCTACGAACTCCTCTTGGAGCGAATACGGATCCATAAGTAAAAAAATTACGTATAATAGATTGAATTGTTGATCGTGATGGAGCCGGCCTATTTGGAAACATAATTTACAAATTGTTGTCTAATCATGTTGTCTGAGAATCCATTCACATGCCAGACAACAATTTGCACTTTTTCCTCGACCGTTAAAACCATTTTCACGAATTGTTTTTTCAATAAAAAGTTTCTGTTTACCGTGCAAAAACACTTCTCGATATGTTATTATTTGATGGCTTAAAGGCTTTGCTTCGCGCGCATCCATTCCAATGTTGTCAATTGTTTTGAAAATCATTATCTGTACAGACGAATTGATATTAACATTGAGAATTTAGTGATGGATTTGATATAAACAGTCTTCACCGGATTATTTTGCATTCACAACTGAAGACTGTATGAATTGAATTTGAATCATTTTGTATTTCCGTTTTATAACATTGAAATAAAAATAAATTGTAAATAATGAGTTTTTCGAAAATTTGTTACCTAATATGTATCATATTTTCTATTAGTTTTTTATTGATAAAACAAAAATTTTATCCTTGGTGTGGAATTGAACCCCAATTTTCTCGTCAATAGACAACGTCCCTAACCACTACACCAATTTCACATAAATTAAGAGTTTCCAGACAAAACATACCTACCTTTATTTTAGTCAAATATTTCAGTTGAGTTATTTTTACTATTAAGTAAATTTAAAGATTTATAATTTAAAATCGCTACTAATGAATGTTTTTTACTATAACATATCTTAATTTATTCAAGTATTTATTCTAACATCAGAAATTATTAAAATAAAATATTTTTGAGGGTATCCGTATAATTATGACTGAAGTCAAATAGCCACGTCTAACGTCTAAAGGTGTGAGACTGTCGATGGTGGTAATGCAATGTAATGTAAATTATAGGTTTCTATCGATTATTTCCCACCTCTACGAGTTTCATCTCCTTTTATTTCACAAGGTAACTGTGTTTTCTATCTCTTACGTTAAAAAGCCGGGTGATATCGCACTCACCACTGTATAGTTCTAAAGTACCTTTAATGGTAATTAAATTCAGTGTTTGATACAAGTAAAGTATTAAGTACAGTATTTAACTTCAGTGAATTAGGCAGCAGTCGTCAGGAATTACTGTAAGTAATTATTATCTCCAATTATCTGGACGTTTTTCAAGTTGCTGATTTTTGCGTTCAATTTAAAGAACATTTTAATAGATTAAAGAAATTTCAAGAAGTAATAATTATGAACATTTAAGTCTCAGTTTTCCATTAAATAATAGTGCAAGATAGCTAATCGGCTTAACCAAGTGCGGTTTGGTTAAAGTTTTATGTCTGTAACCCTTTTGTTTTTCTGTAAATTTAGCTTTGATTATCTTTTGTGTTTGTTATAATTTTTGTTCATTTTTTTTACTGTAATATCTCGAGGTACGCCCACAAAACTTTATTTGTACATTATTGTATTATATATCTTTGTAAAGGTATTTTCTTATTATATTACTACTTATGTTTATATGCATACCACCATTTTATAGTTGTTGGTGTAGTTTTATTACTTATGTTGCATTCAGCAACGTCATAATTTTGTTGTTGAACATATTGTTATTGTTTTATGTATGTATTTTATTTGTCGGCTTCTAACAAGTTCCCTGATAAAATAGTAGTAAATGAGCTCGAATCCCCAATTTATAATATTTCAAATAATTCATACCTCAGCACAGAGGTTATTGTTTCTATCATACCATACCACCAAACTTTGCTTACAATACAATTTATTCTAGGCCGTAATTACGACACTTAGGAAGTTCTATTAGAAAATATATTATTCGGCAATTTATTTGGTTGTAGGTAAATGAACTAATTATTAAAATATTATACGATATGGTTTTACAATGACTTACTTATACACGGTGAAACTATAAAAAATTATGAAGTTAAAAATAATGTGAGATTACAAATTAAGGGGTTAATTTGTGATTGAACAATTAAAATCTCGAATATTGGTAGATGGCGTCGTTATCTCACTGAATAAACAGCGTCATCTGTCATCATAGCCTTTTATATAGATAGATTATATTTTAAGTATAGCTTTCCAGAAGAAAATACGTGTGGATTTTTGTAAAAATGAATTGTTCGAAAAAATATTTTAAAAAGCTGTGCCTAATACCTTTTTTGAATGAATCTACTAACTTGGCAATATTTTTTAATTGCAAGTTGCAAAAAGTCCGACCCTTGTGTTTTTCGATCCTACTGGCAGAGTTCATGCACGCTTCTATCTACCAAAATTGTTCTACTTGTATTAAAAAAGAGAACAAAAATAAAGACTAACCTCGTTTTTCATAATATTTCTTGCGTCGTTTCGTAACAAAGTTATCTTTATGCGATCTTACAACCTCCAAGTTTATAAAAAGGAATAAAAGAGAAGAAAAAACTTGTTTTCATAAGCGTTAAGTAGAAATGTCAAAACGCGTTTGTAGAGAGGTCGTTAGGTTGTCGGTAGGAGATGATGAGTTTTAGTGATAATGGTGATTTAGATATTATTCTTTTATTACCAACAATTTATGTTGAGCTAGTTGTTTATCTTAGTTTTAGGTTGTTCTCTTAAATAAATCACAAATATACAGCTACATACATATGTAGGTATATTAAAGATTAAGTTATACATATATAAATAAGTTAGTAGTTTATTTTGTAAATTAACTTCCTATCCGCATTTTTGCCAAGGGGAAGATTTCCTTAGGACTTAAAAGTATTTAAGTAACTGACCTTAAGTTTTTTAGTTAATATACACCTATAGCCAAAATGTAGCATGGTATTTTCATTATTTTTAGAATGAATCCATTCGAACCTTTTAAACAGTTTAAACATATCCTGAATGTGTTGCTTGTGTGAGTCCATTTCAAATAGGTAAAGAAATAATAAATAAGACTTACTCACAATCAATTTAATTTAACTATCAAATGACCGGTTTCGCTTTCTACAATATTCAAAGCATCTTCAAGTCTCGATACAAAGTTAAATAAATGCTGAAATGATAAAAACCCATATTAGGGTGTTGTTTAATAAAGATAAACAAATTAGATGTTGTAAATTACAATAATTATGCCAATATTACATGTCTGTGGTTTTATTTCAAAATGAGTAAATTGAATAAAAAGGTGTAAAAAGTTTTAAAAGTTTAGACAGACAAGGTAAGACTCACAAATTGTTATAAAATAGTCTACTAGATTGTAATAAATTAATAAATGAGCAAATAAATAAACATTACTTACATGCTGGTACTCTATTAATTGATGGATGGTAGAACATGGTTAAAACTACTATGTATTGTTAAATGGAGAACTCAATTCTGCTAATGTAGTTGTTTGACAGTAAACGGGAAGTTCTTGAGGAGATAGATTTGATCCAATGAAGCAGAGAGATTACAATTTTAGTCATTTTGTATGAATGTTCTTTTATGTCCAATGTCCAACTTTATATGATTGTTCAAGGCTCTTCGATCTCGAATTTATCAACCTCCTCTACAGTACTAAAAATAAAGTCATTATTTGGTTGTGAACATATTTAATACTGAAGAAACAAACTCTTCAAGATGATGGAACTCTTAGGTAGATTTCTATTCAGTTTTTTAGGTTATAACCCACATAATTATTTATTTATACACAATGAAAACACTTTTATTTCTGATTACTACTATTTAAATATTTATTTATTGTAAAGGTTTTTGAACAACCTGTAGGATTCCAAAAAATTGACAATGACATTACTAAATGTATACTCACCTTTTAAAATGCAATAAACAATATAAAGTTCCGTCTTTAAGTCATCTTTTCTGGACCTCATCCAAACCAAACAGTATGACTCAATAATCTATAAAGACGCTTTGAAAGTTGAAGATCACGTTGGTTTTGTGTCACTACCACTAAAGAAGTTATAGCTTCCTACCGTCTTCTATATTATCACTGTAGCATCTACACAGCCGAAATATATGCTATCATGAAAGCACTTAATTGTTCAACCAACAAAAGTAAAAACATCGCAATCCTCACTGACTCATTATCGTCCATCCAATCCTTCAATAATATTGTCGACCAAAACCCATTAAATCAAATTTTCCACAACGCATGTCACCAGTTTAAAGATATGACCGTATCGGTTAGCATTATTTGGACTTCATTACACGTAGAAATTGCAGGAAATAAAAATTTAAATCCAGCAGCTAAAGAGGCAGCCTGATCTGAAGTACCTAAAGAAAGTATTCAACTTGGGGTCAATAGTCAAACAGATGTGTGTAAGAGCCTAGAAAAACCTCTGGGATAGAACGAGCTCAAAACTTCATTATATCCAAGAGAGAATTCCATCCCTAAAACTACCATTTTGGAGTCGATAGTAAAAAGGAAATAGGTAGAAAGAGGAAGTCATAACTGCGAAATATTCGAGACTTAACAAACATGACTGTAGATGAATTATTCCACGTTGCAAAAGACAGAGAAACTTTTAAAAATGTGGTCGTCAACCTCCGTTAATGGGGACGGCATAGCAAGAAGAAGAAAACTACCAGCACCTTTTAGAAGAGACAACGTTTATTTAAGAAAATCAATAATTAAACATTGCCGTCTTACACATGGGTACCTAATAAATCAGGGCAATCCTCTTTGGTGCCATACCTGCAATATCCGCGTCACCGTCAAGCACATATCAGTTGAGTGCCACCTATATACCAACATACGAAAACAACATAAACTGGATAGACATAACCACCACTCTTAGCTATCACAATAACTTAAAAACAATGTGAGAATGTTTCTTAAAGACTGTCAGATATAATACGCCATATTGATATTGTTTTTTACCATTTTGGTAACATTGTAATTTTATTTTAATAGGTACACTGTAAACCTTACTTTTATAATCGTGTCAATGACCTTTGTTGCTAAAACACGTTAATTAAAATAAAACAAATAAATAAATAAAAACAAAAAAAAGAGAAGCATAAATACGTCCATTGTAATATTAGCCATTGTCTATTTCTAACAACGGACATAAGTTTGGCTCATATATTTGATTTATTTCCTATAATACGAATAATGACAATGTGCAGATATAATGTATCTAAATGAAACCAATCATATTGTATAATGTTTATTTAACATATTGTCTTAAAAGTGTTTCCAAATAGAATGATGTGACCTCTAAAATTGCAATATTTTGTACAACGAGTTTGTTAAAAACAACTACTGATTACGAAAAACCAAAGAATATTTTTTGGGAGCATTTCTCTTGCCATTAAAACGTGCACTTGAATGTTTCATTAGAGATAAAATAAAAATCCACCCCTGTATGTTCAATACTCAAAGACCCTTGAAACCCCTTTTAATTTATCTGCTTTTCATTGCTACAGTCATTTGTTTTCATTTCCCGGTCGAAAAAATAAACAGCTTAGGCTCTTCACAACAATTAGGTCGCAGATCGTTCGTGAAAACCCAATGGAAACGGACGAAACCCTAAAAAATCTAAAAAAAATGTT
This sequence comes from Diabrotica balteata, assembly GCA_918026665.1. Lineage (NCBI taxonomy): Eukaryota > Metazoa > Arthropoda > Insecta > Coleoptera > Chrysomelidae > Diabrotica > Diabrotica balteata. Next base: position 168,670,195 of record OU898277.1, read on the forward strand.
TGAATTTATTTCCACTGAAAGAAACAGCTAAGATAAGGAAATGTGAATCTTGAAAATAACGTTATTATATTAGTAATATTTATTAGAATGAGATTTCAAGATTTTTTCCAACACACCATGACCATACTTTGGCAAAAAATATTTTTTTAAATGTGGTTTATTCTAATTTTAATTTGTAACTGTATTTATTTTGAAAAAATTTTATTAATATATAAATAATGCTGAGGGATTTTCTGGTGGATAAATTAAGTAAAACAAAAATCTTACAAAAAGAAGAAGACACTAACTAACTATGGGCAAATATACGAGATACGAGATACAGAAGTCGGCAAAAGTATGAGATACATGGTGTAGCGTTTTACAAGGCTTGCGGACGCGGCAATTGAACTAGGACTTGTGGTAAACGAGGAAAAAACCAAATATAAGTTGGTTTCTTAAAATGTCTGAAATATCCACCAGAGAATTCAAATTAACAACCGTACCTTTCAGCAAGTCAAATAATTCTTATCTCTTGGATCGCTAGTAAACGAAACAAATACGACAAGCGACGAAATAAAAAGACGCGTAGCAATAGCAAACAGAAATGTTCACGGTCTCCAGAAATATTTAAAAAATAAAAATATAAAACGTGCAGTAAAGCTCAATATATAGAAGACCTTAATAAGACTGGTTGTAATATATGGGGCTAAACCGTGGACCTTATCTCAAAATGATGAAGGACTTGTTGGTGTTTTTGAGAGAAAAATTCTTACGAAGATTTTTGGGGCCGTAAATGAAAATGGGATATGGCGTCGCAGATACAACTTTAAACTATAATCATTTATATACCAATCTAGAGGCTTAGACAGGCTGCACACATTGCTAGGATGCCAGATCACTAATACAGGAAGAGAAAAACATTTTCAGAACCAGAGGGCATAAGAAGTAGATGACGACCACGAAGAAGATATATGGATGATATGGAAAAAGACCTACAGATTCTAAGGGTCAGAAGATGGTGAGAAGATGCCAGGAATCGACAGAAGAGGCGACTTCTTTCTGAGCAGGCCAAGATTGACAACCGATTGTTAAGCCACTTATGAATGAAATTAAGTAAAACAACAATAAGTTGATTTGTTGTCTATAGATACTGTAATATTTTCTTAGTTTTATAGGCCTGATAGTGGAGAACAAATTATTAAGTTCAAAACCGATCGCAGAAACACAACCTCATTTAACTTTTTTAAATCTGCGTGGTCATACAGATCCCAAGAATAATTAAAAAAATACTGCATGGCTAAACGCGGCTATAAAATGTATTGGAATAAAATAACTCAGTAGTGTACATTCTTTACTTTCATTTATTAAAGTTTTATATATGCGGGAAAATATGCCTTCTGGGACTTAAAGATCCCAGCAGTAATAAATTAAAGAATATATTTATTTTTACTTTGTTTTCTAGAATAACATTATTTATTTAGTTTCAGGATACACTACGCAAAAAATTAGAAGATATAGTCAAAAACTTATCTGATTTGGAGGAGTCACGAGATACTTTTTACGACAGTGATGGTAGCGTCAATTCAGAATATAAATTCTTTCATATCGACTTTGACTCTTCAGTAGAAGAATCTGCAGAACTTTTGAACACAAAACTTGTTGATGTATTGGAAAAACTTGGAATGAAAAAAAAGAAGGGAATTCTTCATTAGCTCGACACAATGCCACAAAACCGTTTTTGTTTCCAGTCATTGCTGGTGCTCCATCGGTTGTAATGTACATTAATTTATATATTGGTAGCTCGTAGTTTTTTACAAAATTTAAAAAAACGTCATATATATCTTCGTCATGGGTCTTCCCCTTCAGAGGAATGATTGTCAAAAATTCTTTCTTAGCCAACATGTCATTGAATACCATCCGAATAAAAATACACAGCTGGGCAGTGTCTGTCATATCGATGGATTCGTCGAACTGTAAAGAAAAGTATGTACATTCCATGATATCATGTTTTAGTTTATCTGCGATGTCTTGACTCATGACTTCAATACGCCTTGTGACAGTCGGACGAGATAACTGAAGTTCTCTAAAAGCAGACACGATTTATGTTTTATTTTTAAAATCTCCAAATAAAGTCTCATCCGCTTCAATAAATGCTTCCTTCACCACCGATCCATCTTCAAATGGTTTCTTGTGTTTCGCCAAAATATGAGATATTTTAAATGACGCGATCGTAGCAGCTTTTGATTGTTTGGCTGGTCTTGTGAACATAGATTGTTCTGTTTTCAAACAAGATATCAAATCACTTACTTTTCGTTTTCTTAATTCACTCTGTGGCGGAAAATCCCTTTCATAGTTTTTATGAACCGTTTTATGATGCCTCTCTAAGTTACCACGCTTAGGTATTGCAACTGACGGACGACAAATAACACAAATGCACTTATCCTTCACCATAGAAAAGAAAAATTCTTCCTCCCAATCCTTATTAAAATGATACGTTTTAGATTTCTTTACTGCACTCATTTTCCACTATTTAATAATAAACTAACAAGTTTTATAAGGCTAACAAGAAGCATGGACCCCCAAAAATCCCAAACTATTCAGCAACCCTTTCTAACAAACATTTCAGTCTTCTCCTTACATTTTCACACAACTTCCTTAGGGTTTGGTAACGGACCTCTGGTGATATCAGCTTTCTGCAGTGGTTCAGTATCCCACCATTCATTCAAAACAACCATAAATTTCTTTCTTACTCAATTTGAACATAGCTATCTATTAATCTTTCAATTTCAAGTTAAGTCCAGTACACAACGCAGACACATTCAACTTTAACTTATTCATCAAATTTTTTCATGTACCTAGTGTTGTCTTATAACAGATAGGGCCTTTTTAAGTTATAATTTGAGTTCTATATGATAAACATAATACATAACCATATCCCAACCTCCAAATTTTGTTTATTTCACACAACAGTTAAACGAACACCTTAAGATCCTCATATCCATCACGAATAATATCAAATCACATAACTTATTCATCTGCAAAGATGACACTACAAAAACTTTTTCGTTTCACTTAATATCAACAAAGCCAACCATACCATCATCACACTTTAAGACAACTTATACCTACAACAAACCTAACTTATAACTTTTTCCTTTTATTTCTCTTGTGCCTAGTGTTGCCTTATGACAGATAGGACCTTTCTCAAGTTATAAGTAGATTATCACACTTTCAACATACTACATAATCATGTCCCAACCATCAAAAAATCTTTCGTTCATTACATATAATAGCTAATACAATAAAACTTCCACACCTTTTAGTCTGTTACTACCTTGTCAGACATTTATGTTCATGAACTTATAACTCCAAATTTTTCACATTTGCCAGGTACCAAATGTTGCTTATTACATACAGGGCCTCTATATTTGAGTTAAAAGTTAAATAACACATGAACATTTACTAAAACAGTTTTATTTTATTCATACAAGAACACTTCCAATTATAAATAAATACATTTAGATCCAACCATTAACATCAATATTTTCTAAAATTCAACCTTCCACATGTGTCTAGTTTATATTTTCTGGGTACCAAATGTTTAAGTAACATAAAGGGCCATATAATAAAAATTTTTTCTATATTACATTGCTACATACATGTATAGTTGGTTGCCTAACTACAACCATACAATTTTTGCTCCCTTATATCATCTTAATTTCATAAATTAAAAACTACAACTTTGATGGTTGATATTGTTATATTAATTTACTTAATTCTCACAATTTTAAATAACGTTGGCTTTTGTCTTAAGTAGAAACATACAGCTACATTGACTGCTCTGTGATTATTTCCATCATAACTTAACAATATTGTCATCAAATGTCATTGCCAATCAGTTGCACTCATACAGTCCTCGAAGACATACCGTCTCAGGACTAGCAACTTCAACGTGGAGTCATATGTCGCCATGTTACCTAATCCATCGGTAACTCTGTAATCCTAAATCATTATAACATTATTTTAAAACTAAATGTAATTAAACATCTGTAATCGGGTTTTTACCCACATATTTAATCTTGGTGGCTACATTCATGTACTCCTAGTAAGTATTAACCACATTGTTCTTTAACCTTAGTCAAAATTGTTCTTTTTAATTGAGTGGTTAACTATTTTCTAGGACACTGATGATGGAACATGGTTTCCGAAAACGTTTTGTCTTTTTAACTTAGTCCGTTTGGGCCTAAAATATACCTATTACAAAGGATTTTTAATTAAATTTTTAATACATGGTATACAGCCAACTACAGGAACGTAGATTCCTTGTAAATATTGAATTAATAAAATAATTAGTTAATATATGTAAATATAAAATATGCTGTGGGGACAGTATTTTGTTGTCCCCACTTCTTTGAATTGGAATGATGCTTAGTCAAGCATTCTATGTATTTGTATAGTTCAGTATTAATAAAAACGTTTAACTCTGCTGACAGTAGTTTAGTTACCTACCTACTTATAAAAATTTTTTTTCTTCTCGAGATCTACCCAAAAAGCACTCGCGATCGACCGTTTGAGCACCCCTGCACTATGTGGTAGGCAAAATAACCGTTACAAAATAGGTTCACGGTCTGGATGCCTTTCATGAAAAAATCGGCATACTTTTTGTTGAGTCCATATTCTATATTATTATTATCCATTGTACATTATCGCCAATAACAATCGTCATTAGTATTTCAGTCCTATCACTTTTGGTTTGCGATGCACAATGATAAATTGCTTAAAAAAGTTTTCATGTAAACGTACTTCCCGAAAAACGTAAACGATACAGATTTGTGTTTTATTATTTCTGACAGTTATAACGTCAAATGAAAAAAAAAAAAAAAATTAAAAAATACTGTAAAACATTAAAAATATTTTTATGGTTTAGGGGTTTGAATTAGTAACAAGAGCTGCTAGAAAACATTTTTATCAGTCCAGGATCTTAAATCACTAATACATGCTGTTAGAGATAAGGTTACTAATAATGCAAGGTGTTTTTAATAATGAAATCGTAGGCTTCCACGGCCAGAGTCAAAATTATAGTTTATTCGTCTTCCGGGTTTGGACCGTGTCATTTGTGAGTGACCCAAAAGTGGGTTCATCTCGACGTTTCGCTACAATTGTATGTAGCTTCTTCAGAAGAACAAAGAAAAAGAAATCAAAAGACAGGAAGATGGGTAGTTAGCAACGGTAACTCAGTTACTCAACGCAACCAGAGGCGAATACTAACTACCAAGATGGGCATTTGGTCACAGTAACTCAACTACTTAACGCAGCCAGAGGTGAAAACCAAATGCCAGGACAGGGATTCACGTCCAAAAGCTCAGAACACTAACGCATCGAGAGGCGGGGAGTGAATTCGACGATTACTCCACTACCGCTCTATTTATAGTCACGGTGACCTGTCGTGTCGGGACGGATCGGTACACTCCGTGTCGCGAACGTCAAGAGGCGCGCGCTGGCCAATCATGTGGCTGCATCGTGGTAGCCGGACCGGACGGCGGCTCTAGACTGAGATTCCAGATGGGAGACAAGTAGTATCCTTCCTCTCGATTGATATTATGTGGATTTTTTCGGATCTCTAGAGATTCGCGGATTTTCCTGGAATAAAAGAAGGGGCTCTTAGAAATAAGATGGGTTTTTTCGAACAATATGGAATGACCGGTTTCTTGGCAGTGTTCTGCAACTGCAGAATGGGAGAAAAGACAGAAAAGATATCAATCGAGAGGAAGGATACTACTTGTCTCCCATCTGGAATCTCAGTCTAGAGCCGCCGTCCGGTCCCGCTACCACGATGCAGCCACATGATTGGCCAGCGCGCGCTTCTTAACGTTCGCGCCACGGAGTGTGTCGATACGTCCCGACACGACAGGTCACCGCGACTATAAATAGAGCGGTAGCGGAGTAATCGTTGGATTCACTCCCGCCTCTCGACGCGTTAGTGTTCTGAGCTATTGGACGTGAATCCCTGTCCTGACATTTGGTTTTCACCTCTGGCTGCGTTAGGTAGTTGAGTTACTGTGACCAAATGCCCATCTTGGTAGTTAGTATTCGCCTCTGGTTGCGTTGAGTAACTGAGTTACCGTTGCTAACTACCCATCTTCCTGTCTTTTGATTTCTTTTTCTTTGTTCTCCTGAAGAAGCTACATACAATTGTAGCGAAACGTCGAGATGAACCCACTTTTGGGTCACTCACAAATGACACGGTCCAAACCCGGAAGACGAATAAACTATAAAAGTGTTTTTAATAGTTCATAAAAGTAGTTTTATAACAATATAAAATTTCATTTATTGTGATTAATACAATTATTCTTTATTTATTATTTTGTAACAGAAAAAAAAAGGTTTAATTAAAAAAAACTGTGATGATGTCATCATAATAAAGTGGTTTGCCTTGTATATTGGATTGTAATTTAAGAAAATTGTAAATTAAAAATCAACCTTTTTCGGGAATTTCCAATAATGTTGTTTATTTAGCTAATAATGAATTCATGCATTACTTTATAGACTCTGTATGTAAACCTCAAAAAATAATACCTCTATAGATAGTTTAACTCTAAAAACCCTGTATATATGTAATAAGCGCAAATGTTGTTGCAGTAGAGAAAATAAGAATAACTATAACTACACATATCAGTCTACATAAAGAGTTCCCTATATAAATCATCAAAAGCTTTATAAATATTATAAACATACCGCCAATAAATCTTTCCTTTATAAACGTAATCTCAGACATTTTTATCTATTTTTAATTAATAAAATAAAAGCACGCCGAATACATAAAACAAAAGCAGCCTGATAAATCCATAGTATTACACAAATCCTATGTAATGCTAGTTTCAAAGGTATCACCATTTCAGCGAAACGGTAAATGGTATAAAACTGGCTTTATGCCATTCATACGATTTCGAATGAAAGAATTTGTGTGAAAATCGAAAACAAAATGTTAATTTAAACACTGCAATATGTACTTTTATAGATTCATTTTCATTCATCTTTTTTATCAAAGGGAAGTAAATCTAAACATGTATGAATGTGGTTTAGATATTGCTTTTTGGGAAGCAGTAATTAATTAGACATGTGTATTTGTGTATTCAAATATCGATGTAGATGTTGTGGAAGTCTGTGGAAAAACGCCGAAATATTACTTTTATACAAGAAAAAAAACACTACTAATATTGAAAACTACAAACCTATAAGTTATTGTTAACACTGTTACCCTTTGGACTGGAGGAACGAATCGAACGTGGAGATCGCCTGATTACATTCGCTGTGGAAGAACAACTGGTAATCACCAACACTTTCTTTAAACTTTCAGCTAGGAAATTATATACGTGGAGATCACCTCAAGACACCTCAGATCACATCATCACAAACCAAATTAATTACATTATGGTGAATAAAAGATTCAGAAACTCAATAATATTAGCCAAAACATATCCTGGTGCTGATATCGGATCGGGCCATAATCCACTGGTAGTTAACATCAGACTAAAGCTGAAAAAGATAGAGAGTGCAAAACCAAGAAAATACGATTTTGGATCTTTAAAAAATGAAGAAACCAGGCACCAGATACAAACCTATATAGAAAAAGAATTAAAAAATACAGACAAAGCTAATGAATCAGATAACGAAATGGCAAAACTACAATAAATTATCCAGACAATCCTAGATAAACAACGGTTAAAAAGAAAGAGTGGATTACTGATAAAATCCTAAATATGATGGATAATAGAAGGAGAGCTAAAAATAGAGACATGTGGGAGTATAAACGAATTGACATAGAAATAAACAAACTATTAGAATAACCAAAAACAAATGGTTTGAAGATCAATGCAGAGAAATAAAATCATTGTAAAGTAGACACAACTCGTTTAATCTCCACAAGAAGGTAAAAGAGGCAACAGGAATGAACAAACCCAAGAGATCAGGACATATGACTAATGATCATGGCTACCTGGTAATAGATATTGAACAAACAAAGAATATATGGAAGAGATACGTTGAGAAGACATTCGATGACGACAGAGATAACAGCCAGACAACTATGGAATACGACAAAGGACCACCAATCACTTAAGACGAAGTCAAAGACGCAATTACAATAACCAAAGAAGGTAAAGCACCAGGGCCCAAGAGCTAAAATGGCCTACGACAACGTTCAATTAAATCTATGACGCACGAAAAATCCCAGAGAGCTAGTTAAAATCTACATTTATTGCTATACCTAAAAAACCTAATGCGAAGAGCATCGTATTATCAGTCTAATGAGCCACATTATTAAAACCTTCTTAAAGATAATACACAGAAGAATTTATCAGAAATGTGACTCACAGATCTCACAAACGCAGTTTGGATTTTAGTATTAGTCTAGAACACTAACCGAGGCATTTATGGGAAAACTCGAGGCGTTTGAGATGTGGTGTTATAGACGGATACTGAGGATCTCCTAGGTGGACCGAGTAACAAACATTGAGCTTCTACGTCGGATGGATAAGACATGTGAAATTATATCCACAGTTAAACAGCGCAAGCTAGAATATCTTGAACATATAATGCGAAACGACCATAGATATAACCTGCTGCAGCTTATATTACAGGGAAAGGTCTACGGAAAGAGGGACCAGAAAAAAGAAGAATATCATGACTGGCGAATTTACGAAAACGGTTTTCCTTGACCATTTCAGGACTATTTTAAGCTACGGTCAATAGAGTTAGAATTGCAATGCTAGTTGCCAACATCCGTAACGGATAGGCACCACAAAAACATCCTTTACTAAAGCAAATCTTTACTAACATGGGATTTTGCAGTATATCCATTTCTTGTACAAACTGGAAAAGCAACGTTTATATACAACCTGTTAAATAGTCAGCTCCTCTCTTCTCTGACATAGGCAACTATCTAAAAAGCCTTTTCCAAACATCCAGGATAACCTTTGTAGGTAACATCAAAAGCAATACAAATCCTGAAGACAATAACGAAAGACTCTATCCAAAGACAATACCATCTCATGTTCTAAATAATTATTATGTAACAAGCACCTCGATCTTACCGTAATGATTGAGCCTTTATTGGGGTCTATCAAGCTTTTCAGTAAAAAACAGAGAAGAACATATTATTTTATTAATTTTCAATGGCTGTCAGAAAGTAATGCACTGGCAAGATTTTAGAATTTAAATCAGTGTGTGTTTCAATTTATGAAGGAGGACAGACATTCTCCAGAGTCTCCTCTGTTGGAAAATGAAGACTGATAATGAAATTTAGCTTTAATTACGTACATAATAGGATATTTAAATATATTAACTTAGTTAGCCAGTCAGCTTCAAAAACGAACTATATAACTTTATTATTCAGAGTTTACTGGAACATGATATTCATTTCAAATTCATAGAGAAATTCAATAACTTTATAAAATTAAATAATTTTTATCAATTTCGGCAGTTTCGATGTTTAAAAATTTAGTTTTATACATTAAAAACCCAAATAGTAAGAGATTTCAGGTCTTCAAGAAGAATTATTTTTATTATAATAGCTTATATTATACAGATAGAACGAATCTAAAACGGAACATACAATTTAATATATGTCTGTTTGAACTGCATTTGAAATAGTGGACCAATATAAAACTTGGACAAAAATAAATCCATACCTGGGTATAGACATTGTATAAAATATCGTGCAACTATCCGTCTCGCAACAATATTGTTTGTGTAACAATGTTGCTTGTCTAAGGAAGTTTTTAATAGTTCAGGAAATGAAGCTCGAAAAAAGTTAAAACCTCGCAATTTCTTCGTCCTGCATGAATTGAATTGAAATTTTAACAGAAGGTAGGTGATAGCCCAAGGATCAAAATCTATATCGAATCAAAGTGCGCTGAATGGTTTTAGGGGTGAAAACTACCCCTAATTTTCGAAAATTGTAAAATAACATTACAAATCTTAAGATGAGTGAAATTTGGTTTGGATTAGTTAAATAGTGATTTTTTTATACTTTTAAATACAATTTTATACATTTTCAACCCTTAAAAATCAATTGTTATGAGCGCTATAGGTAAAAACAATTGTTTGCCAAAATTTTGCAACTTCTGTACTTTTGAAAATCGCCCTTTACAACATTGCAGTTGTAAAGGGTGCAGTTTATAAACTAATTTAATAGATATAAATTGAAAAAAGTAGAATTAAATACAAAAAAATTTATCAACATAAAAAGGCACCATATATTCTTATACATTTACATAAATATTTGAAAATATTTACATTTATAGGTAAAACAATTATAATATTAATTTTATTCGTCATTAATTACATTTTCATCGTGATCTATGTCATCCTCATCTTCTTCAATTATTGGTGGACTATTATTCCACCCTTCACCTGAGCACCCAGAACAAGTAAAGTTACAGTATAAACCAACTTTTCTGCACCCACATGAAACGCCGCATCCTTTTTTTGCATTGGCAAAAAATAATTTTCAAAAGTTCATCGGGTGCAGGTTGTTTGTTCATGCGTACGGGTAATAACAAACCATCTTTGGAATACCATCCCCAGTCTGTTGCTCTGATATTTTCATTGCCAAGCCATAAACATGTTTTAGCAATGTTTTATTCTGTTGTATGAGATTTCAAAATAAGAACGCTTAAAATTTCGAATGTATAACGCCCCACTACCTCACATACCAGTTTTGTAGATTATTATGCTCCAAAATGTACTGTACTATACTAATGAAATTTTCCGAATAAAATTAATTGGTTTTTTAACGTATTTCCTTCATTTTTAACGATAGAGTGTTTCCTCAAACACGATTTTGTAGAAGTTTTTAAGAGCTACAAGGATCTGTGAATTAAATCTCTTTGGAACCCTTGGTTTTTAAATGGGGTGAGTTTAAAGGGCTCAAAAAAGATGGTGCTTGATCGTAAATCGATGCTTTAAACTGCTATATCTCGCCAAATATTCATTGTACAACAAATCTAAATAAAGAAAAATTTTAGTCATTAAAAAAGCTACAATTTAGTACATTTTTATTTCTTTCATATATTCAGTATTTTCGGGGATATTTAAAAAAAGAAGGGTAAAAAATATGAAATTGTAAATCGTTTCTCGCTTTAAGCTGTACTTTTTCTAAAACTAAGCATTTTAAATGGGTCAAACTTCTTGGACGTATTAACAATACATGTACAAAGAGAACTGCAGAAGGGTAAAGATCGATTTTAATTATGGGAGTGGTTAGGGGGTTGTTTTCATTGATTTTTTCGTAAAAAAATGAGGTATTGGCCTTATTTTCATTATAACTCACTCAATTTTTGAGCTAGAGTCTTTTTTTTATGATAGATTCATTTATGCTTTTTAAAAAAAGGTTGCGTGGGTTTTCTTCCAAAAATACATCATTTTCCCGATATTTGACATTGAATCTTTCAAATTTGGCATTTAAAGAAAACCGTTGAACATTGATAGGCCGTATTTCGGTTCCTATTATATCGCAAAAACATTTTAAAAAATGAATTGTATTTGGCTTTTTAAAAGCTACAAATTTGTTCTCTACAATTTTTTGATAAAATGCACCATTTTCGAGTTATTCGCGAAAAATCGAATAAAAACGTCGATTTTTTCGTCTAAAAGTTGTTACTTTCAACCGCGAATAACTTGCAAAATATCAGTTTTACAAAAAAAATTTATAAAGCATTTTCTGTTTATAATCACTTTTTTAATCGAAACCTGTAGTTAAAACGTAAAAAAAAATTTTCACCCCTGGGATGGGGTGGCAACCACCCCCAAGGCTTTAGCGCACTTTGGTTCGATATAGATTTTGATCCTGGGGCTATTACCTACCTTCTGTTAAAATTTCAAGTTAATCCACGCAGGAGGAAAAAATTACGAGGTGAAATGCTTCATTTCCTCGACTATAAGTGGTTTGAGAGCATAATAAAATCGTAGATTTATTTGTAGCTTTCAATTTTTATGAGTTCAGAATCCAGCAGCCCGCAGAAGTATTGGGCTTTTATATTATAATTATTTGACAACCTTTTGTTGGCCAACCTCCTACAGCAGAAATGAGCCGAAATACATTATGTTTCCTATGTTCCGAATTTATTTCGTTCAATCTGTGTTATGACATACACTTATATAACACATACACATAAAATATTATCAAATTATAGTATAGTATTAAAAGTTTATTATAATAATTATAACTTTTCTCTAACACGCTATAGTATATTCTACCTTGCTTTTAGTTTCTCGCCCACCTGATTTTAAATGTATCCCTGTTCGTTTATTTCTCCAGATTCAACAAATATGAAAATTGAACCAGTAGTACGTTTTGAGAAAACTTTCGAGATATTTCCTGATTTTCGAGACGTTTACTTTGTACAAAGTCAACTTTGCAGCCGAGATGGAATAAAACCGGCTAATCTAGTTGTAGTTGTAGCTTGATAGTTCGAAAGGGACAAAAGTGGCGTACGTCAAATTGTTATTAAAGATAAAAGGGAATATTTTATTTTGTTTTGATTCGATAACCTAAAATATAAACTAATTATAAAGTATCTAGAAGAGTTGGGATTGGATGTCAAGGATATAAGAGTTTTCGCCAATCTTTATTTGAATCAAACAGATTGGCGATAATTTCTCGATAAAACAAAGGAGTAAGGCAAGATTATGTATTTTCTTCATTGTTGTTTAACTGATACGTGAAAAAAAGATTAGAAAAGTTAATCTCAATAAATGGCCGAAAACAAACAAACTACGTTTTACTGACGACACAGCCCTTCTTGCAAATAGTCAAGAAAAGTTAATAATTGATCTCATACAACTTGTTGAAAAGAAAAGACAAATATTTGGTCTGCAGTTAAACATATCAAATACAGATATCATTATATTGGATAGACTTCATTGTAATGTTTATTTTGCCTACCACATAGGGTATTACTAGGGGTATTACTAGGGGGTTGAAAAATGAGAACAGAAATCCCGGGCTAAAGATAGGACAAACAAAACAAACCGAAACTTTTGCGAACGGCTACTTAGGCATTATTTGAGAGCTGGGTCATGGATAGGTGAATGAAACAATGGGAATGGATTTGAGCAACTACTAAAATGACACAAAAGGGTTACTTACATGAGTCTTCCGGACCAATAAAACACAAGAAGGTTTTCAAGCTATTTAAAATGGACGCCGCTTAGAAGAATCTTCCTGCTGGATAAAAGAAAGGCTCTTTCTTCTTAAAAATATAAAAAGGGTTAAAAGCTTTTTAAATCAAATAAATCAATTGGTTTAGGGACAAAATTAAATTGCTGTCTTACCACAAACAGTTACAACTATAAATAGTACAATAATTGCAATATAAATAGTTACAAAAATAAATACAAAATATTAAAAAAACAAACTTACTATGTTTTATCCGTTTACAAACTCTAGAAGTTCGAGATACTACAAGAACTTACATAAAAATATAAATAATATATATATATATATATATATATATATATATATATAAAATATAAAAAATATCTTTTAAATGGAACTATGCATAGAGGTTAACCTTTTTTTTAAAACAAAACACAAACAAAACAAGATCTTAATTATGATTAGGTTTGTATTAACTGTCAAAAATAAATCTAGCTGTCCGATGTCAATATTAAATTCCAAACTTTGGGAATAATTAATATGACAGCTTAGCAACACCCTAACATTTATAATTGTAATCATTACAATTTTTTAACCTGTTATGAAAGCAATTATTTATGGCAAATGACTATTTTTACTTTAAAAGTTCAACAAAAAAAGTTACTTGGATTTCATTAAATCTTAATTTTATTTGTCTAAAATTTATGAGGTTGGAACTGGAATTACACTGCAGACACTAATAAATGCATCTCTAAACTGCAAAGATAGTCTGAAATTTCTTGGGGCAAACAAAATGAGGCTGGAAGCTGTTTACTGAGACGCAAAGCCGTTTTGCAAGTATCTCACATTAGAGACGGCACAAAAATAAAACAATGACTACATTTATCAAAATTGAGACATTACATTGAGTATAATTCACTTTTTCCACAACAATTTGTCGGTATTTTAACGGTGACACTCGCCGCGTGTTATCTCAATACAATCTCTCTCAAAGCTAATTTCCTTTACATAAAACTTTACACTGCTACTATATTACACATTTTTTCATAATAGAGAACGAAAAATAAAAAACAATACGAATTTGAATTAAAATTCGGACTCCAATAAAAATTAACGCCTTTAACAGTGGCCGGCCTTACCGAGAGTAATTGTAATGTAATTAATTCACTTTCCCGCAATACCTTCCCAGCGATCTAATTGGATATTTATTTGAGGCGCAATATTAAGCGGAAACGATCAAAGAAAATACCAAAGAAATACGCGTCTGTAATATATAAACAAAATTTAAAAAGTGTGTATTATCAACTCCAGCGATACAAAAGGACATACGCTACATATATATTACTAAAAATAAGATTACCTTGTTTTCTTTATTATTGTAGAAGACGGTAATTATAAAACTGAAATAGTGGGGCTTTGCAGGCTAGCATCAGAAGATAACGAAACCAGGTTTCGAAGCATGGTTTAAGAAAAATACGTAATTCTAAATAAATCAGAGATATAACAATTTTTGTAGACGGTGATTACATCATTACAGACAGTCAGAGTTCCACAAATACTTCTGTTTCTTCGTGCAACTGTATAATCTATAATTCGATAATTTTACCTCACAAGCATATTTTTGCATTAAGATGGCATTTGCAATGAGAGCTGATTGATAAAACAATCGTAAATCACAGATGGGCAATTTACTATTATAAAAATAACCAACGAACATTAACGCCTTTGATTGAAGAAAACGAAACGACAGACTATGAGTTACCAAGTAGATCTAATGAGAATATATCTATATCATTGACCACACAAAGGTATCGACCACCAAATTCCTATGCACGAAGAAGAAAAAAAAATGTCTTCTGTTATGCAATGAACTAGCAGATTTAGCTGCACAACTTACGGGCCTGTTATTTGATCAGAGGTTTAATTTACTAAAAAATCTCAAAACACTGTAGTTCAATATTACTGCTGTTCTATTTACACCTATAGATGTTACAAACGAAAATGACACGCAAGTTATTATTGACATTAATGATGAAGTTGTATTTGAAAATGACACACAAGTTATTATTGAAAGTAATGGTTAAGTTTTATTTAAAAGTAAAAATAAGCTGTGTGATGAGGTGGTTCGTCAAGAGATAAGTAGTATAGATGACGTGGAGTGAAATATACAAGAGTCAAGTCCAGAAAATGAACTTCATATTACTCACCAAACTCTTTAAGTGAACGATGTTGATTTGTCGACAATTAAAATGCTAGTGGCAGTAAAGATAAAAAAACGAGGACCCCTAAAGGACAAGATTTGACAGCAATAGGACTACTAAAGAAAAGGTAAAGAAACCCCAAAACATTTCCAAATAAATCCAGGGTTCCATTCCAAAGAAAGGACAAAATTTCTATAATTAATTTTTTTCTTTAGTTTACAACTGGTTTTTCAATAAATTTATAATTTATAAGAAAATCTTCTAATATTGTAACCTCGGAAATCTTTTTTGGATGGTGCTAGAAAGATAACCAATGGAGACACTGCGGACGGCAGCCAGATGGTTGGTGGAGAGCGGGTCGTGGGTTCGAAACTAGCTTTTGGAACCGGAATTGAGTCCAACGGACGAAATAAGTAAAGATAGGATAAGGGATATTAGAAAAGATATAGAAATAAACAAAAAGATAGATGGGTAAAATTACCAAAGATAAGAGAAGATAGAAACAGGGCGCCACTCAATTTTTTGGGGTTAAGGAGAAAATTAAGAAACCTTAGAAAAGAAAAGAGATAAGGAAAGATATCCTTCAGAGATCAGAGATCAAACCCAAGGAAAGATACCAAAAGTTAATTATCAGATAAATTTGGTTAACACAATATATTAACAAATAATAAATATATTAGGTATTAAACTTACTTACCTACGAAACTTAATCAGCCTGATCTTTCTGCTGGTCTAAGGTATAGTAATAAATTAATATACTAAGCAAATATTTAGAGCTACTATTTTATCAGGGAACTTGTTAGGAGCCGACAAATAAAATACATGCATAAAACATTAACAATTTATTAAACACAAAATTATGATGCTGCTAAATGCAACACAAGTAATAAAAATACACAACTATGAAATGGTGTTATTATGTATAAAATTAAGCAATAATATAATAAACAAATACCTTTACCAAGATATATTAGGCAATCATATACAAATATAGTTTGGCGTATCTCGAGATATTATAGAAAAGATAATGAGCAAAAATTATAGCAAATACAAAAGATAGCAAAAATTTCTTAACTCTAAATTTACAAAAAAAAACAAACAGGTTACAGAGTTGAAAACATTAACTAGCCAAACCGCACTTGGCACTAGGTGGGTTACTATCTCGCACTATTAATTAATGCTAAACTGAGATGTTCATAGTTATTATTTATGGAAAGTTCTTGAATTGTTCTTTAAATTAAATATAAAAATCGGCAATCTACAGATGAAGATATGGATGAATGATGGGTGATACGTCCAGATAATGGCAGGTGGTATGATACCATACCATATTACTCGCCCAGATAATTTGCAGATAAATATTATGGTAACTTACATAATTCCTGATGACGGCAGCTTAATTCACTGAATTTAATATACTGTACTGGTATTCAACACTGAATTTAATTAGGTACCATTAAAGGTAGTGTAGAACTATATATAACTTAATATAGTCTAAGACAAGAAAACTGAAATATAGAGTGTATACACACTTAGAAAATAATTCACAGAGACGATAATTTCAGGCAAGCGACCACACTCAACGAGAGGCCACCGAGAAATCTCACGAGATAATCGACCTGTGCTCAACGAGAGCCCACCGAGAAGTCTCACGAGATAATCGACCTGTGCTCAACGAGAGCCCACCGAGAAGTAAGTTGGTTCCACTACAAATTTCACCAACTATCCAAGGAAAAAAAAGAAGAAGGTATTTCCCCCACTTAAAATCATCGGACAGTTGTAGGTAATTCTGAGGAAGTAAAAATTCCGAAAGTTTTGAGTTACCGGTACCAACAATTGGACATGACAAGCAGACAATACTTGGGATTAAGTTATTGTCAAAAGATACGGGCCTTCGGCGAAAATTATCAATTTATGTAAAAGAACGTGCATACTCAAAAGCATTAGATCTTTTTATACTAAGTATTAAGACGGAAAGGATTAACTACCTTTAGTAATTAGGAAAGTCCATTATAATTTAGTACTGCACTCTCTCCAGGAGTAATGACTGAAGAGAGAGATTCGGAGTAGAGCATTGGACCTTTACTGAGACTGGAAGCATTCGAGATTTGAAAAACATAGAAAATTGGAATGTTTGGGACATATAATAAGATAGGATACCAAACTCAACTTATGCATTCTACAAGTTAAAATTCAGAGTAAGAGGGAGGCCAACAGCAGGCGAATATCCTGGTTAAAGAACGTAGTTTGCAACATCCACCACGGAACTGCTGAATATTCGATACCGAACAAAACATTCGATAACGCATAGGAACAAGAAGAAGAAAAAAGTACAGTAGGTTATTTTATAACTTGCGATTTCTTCCTAAAATATATTTAAATTTTAATCTTAAATTTTAACTCTACATAATTGTCAATGGACAATTTTAAATATGGCAAAAATATAGGCTATTTTGTTTCTTGGACGCCCGTGTCTGTGGTTAAAAAACTAAAACAAACAGAGTTTATATTATTACAGTAAGTTGAGCACTAGCTTCGCTTGAAGTTTAAATTGCTTGAAATATATGACGTGTCTTACTTTTAATTTTAATTCTAATTTTCTTTTATGGTTATATATGCAGTTAGTGAACAAAGATTATCACGGAAGAGTCGGGTTTTAATGTAATTTTTACTCAGCCAGCGGTAAAGACCTTTTGTTGGAATACAAAAAATTTGCTTTGTGATAAACATAATGTTAAGTAGTTATAGTGGATTCATTTCATAGAAGTTTAATTTTTTTGTAGTTTTAAATGTTTTTAGCGCTCTTTATTTGCTATGATTATTATACATAATTTTCATTAAATAAATAATATTGACCAGAGACAGCGGATTTATAGGCAACAAAAATTGAGAAAAGGTACCTATATAGGCAAAGATTTTGATCAAAAAGAAAAAAATCTTAACATGTGGGTAATATATAAGCAATATATGCAAACAAGAGAGAATAAATGCTTCTACCAAAAAACAATGTTTTAATTTCGTTAGAGGTTATTTACTAATATACCAATAGATCTGTTTATCAACAAAATACAATTAAGATGAAATTTAATTGAGAATTATACAACAATCTCTATAGATAGCTTTTTATAACGTTTAAAATATATTTTTGGCACACCTAATTTAGCTTTAATAAGAAATTCTATCGTCAAAAATTGGGAGCACTTTCGGGTAGTTCACTCAGCTCCATAATAGCAACTAAGCGTCCTTCTTAATAAAAGTTTGATACAGTAATTGCAATGAAAAGAAAGTAAGGCATATTTTCTCACAAAAGAAAACACACACACACAACGGCTCCTGAATATTCCCTGGAGGGGATGTTGCGAACCAAAAGTAGACAAAAAGTAGACGACATGCATGCTGCAGTTCAGTCAGACCATCCATTAGTTTCGATACACTTCAGATGTAGGATCAGCCAACAGACAGAAAATTAAATATAAAATAAAATCCTAGATCTGGGAAAACTCACCCGAAATTTAAAAGAAATTTAAACAAGAAATTGAAAGCAGCTGACTAAAAATGAAGAAAATGCAGAGAGATCGTTAGAAGACCAGTGGAACCTAATAAGTTGAAACACATTATTTGCACCAAAAACAAGGCTAGAAACAATAGCGGAAGAGGCAGAACATGAAGAAAATGAAATAACAAAACCGTCAAAAATAAAAGAGGTTAAAAGGGCAATCAAACTACAGAAAAATAATAGCCAGTCCCTAAATATGATGGAATCTGTTATTGGTAAAGCATTTAACTTCTTCGTTGACTAGAATTCAAACAATTTACTTATACTAAAATTAACAGAGAATAACATAACCCAAAAATGACTGTACAAAAAAGAAAATTACGTCTGTGGCATTTGACCATCATTTAAAAACCGCGCATTATTTTGACTACCAAAATTTTAGGGTTTTAAGGTAAGAAAGCAGTTATAAAAAAAGGTTTGAAGATTTTAGAAATGTGTCAAATTTTTTAAAACTTTTTTCTATTCGAATTGTCTAATAAAGGCGTCTCCTCTTTCTCGCCATTCATCCCTGTTGTGGGTGAGTCGTTTCCACATTGTTTCACAAGATTTTCCTCTTATCTTCTTTGAGGTTTACAACTTCTTTGTTCCATCTTCTATCTTCGAGACGTTCGTTGTGTCTAGCTAAATTCTACTTTAATTTAGCTGCTTGCTCTGTGGCGTCTCTTATTTTTGTTTTGTTCCAGATTGCTTCGTTTGTCTGTCGATCTATGAGTAAGACACCAAGCATGTGTCGTTCCACGGCTCGATGAGTTTTTCGAATCTTTTTCATGCTTATTTTTGTAAATGTCCAGATTTATGTGCGGAAGGTGGTCTGGAAGGTTGCGAATAGTGCGGCTGCATTAAGGGGGGGTGATGACCAACATTGCGGGTCCAAATCGGCAAGGAAGAGTGTCTTACACGGTATTGTATAGTCGATCGTCCTCTACGCGACACCAGTCTGGAGCGAGGCAGTAGACATAAGGGCCTACAGAAGGCTCATGACACACGTGGACAAAACAAGTCTGTTGCAAGTGGCGTGTGCGTACAAAACTGTGTCTGCGGCAGCCTTGTTGACCATCACTAGATGTTTTCCGTTGCATGTTTTGGCAGTAGAAAGAAAAGAGCACTATAAGAGAAGAGGCCCAAACCTTACTGTGGCCAAGAGAAGACAGGAACGGGAAAAATCAATTAAAAGGTGGCAAGAAGAATGGAATAACACGGAGGATGTGGCACAGTGAATGAACATTCTGATCCCGAACATAAGAGATTGGGTGGACTGTGGCCAAAGGCGACTGGATTATTTCCTAACACGGGTGTTTTAGAGCCTACCTCTTTAGATTCGGAATGACTGATACATGAATGATGAATGCCTATACTATGGATACTCAGACACTGTGACACATACGATGTTAGATTGCAGCAGATGTATAGTAGAAAGGAACACAATGAAGTGAGAATTTTGATACAGTGAGAGAATTGATTGAGAGAATGAATAAAAATAGATCACGTTAAACTGACATACACAAGAGTGGTCAAGAAACAGGAAAAGGAATAACGATAGATGGACCAACGGCAAAGGTAGGAGTAAAAGATGCTAAAAGTTGAAGCCAGAAAAGTGGGTCAGACTGTATGAGTTAAAATACGTAAGGCAGACTGTGGGAAAGAACGAAATGCCCGCCTGAGAATAATGCGGCACTAAGAGAGATGGGGTCTTCTACGCGCTACCTGGAACGAGACAGAGAGCCTCCTCGCTGATGAATGAAGTGTAGATTTATATGAATGGAGAATAAATGTATAAAGCTGGTGCTTAGGAAGTGATGCTGGCCTTACAGCAGCCATTCCGCTTCCGGATCTCTAGACGATACAGGAGGGTCTGGTTTAGCAGGTACCAGGTAAGCGTTTGGCGTAGACTCGGCAGCGAGAGGGCATTTAAAAGTACCTCGGGAGCTATCCAGAATCTATTTGTATATTAATTTTTCTGTGGAAACAATAAAAACATAAACATCCTGTTTATTTTGAACGTACATAAAACTGACTAATTATATTGTTTGTTAAATTTGTACTTGTGTTTTTTTGTGTTTGCTTCTCGTGTTTTTATTCAATAATTATATACCCAAGTGATATTGTTAAATAATTATTATGTCTTTTTAACAAGCATGGAAACGTTTTAAAATACCAAATCAAACCAAACTTCAAGTCTAACCCTCTATATCTATTACTGTCCATGCTTCTTGTTAGCCCCCAAAAATCCTAAACTATTCAGCAACCCTTTCTAACAAACATTTCAGTCCTCTTTTTACATTTTTACACAATTCCCTTAGGGTTTGGTAGCGGACCTCTGGTGATCTCAGCCTTCTGTAGTGGTTCAGTATCCCACCATTCATTCAAAACAACCATAAATTTCTTTCTTACTCAATTTGAACTTAGCCATCTATTAATCTTTCAATTTCAAGTTAAGTCCAGTACACAAATCAGACACAATCAACTTATAACTTATTCATCAAAATTTTTCATGTACCTAGTGTTGTCTTATGACAGATAGGGCTTTTTTAAGTTATAATTTGAGTTCTATATGATAAACATAATACATAACCATATCCCAACCATCAAATTTTGTTTATTTCACACAATAGTTGAACGAACACCTTAAGATCCTCATATCCATTATGAATAATATCAAATTACATAACTTATTCATCTGCAAAGATGACACTACAAAACCTTTTTCGTTTCACTTAATATCAACAAAGTCAACCATACCATCATCACAATTCAAGACAACTTATACCTACAGCAAACCTAACTTATAACTTATCCTTTTATTTCTCTTGTGCCTAGTGTTGCCTTATGACAGATAGGACCTTTCTTAAGATTATAAGTAGATTATCACACTTTCAACATACTACATAATTATGTCCCAACCATCAAAAAATCTTTCGTTCATTAAATATAATAGCCAATACAATAAAACTTCCACACCTTTTAGTCTGTTACTACCTTGTCAGACATTTATGTTCATGAACTTATAACTCAAAAATTTTCACATTTGCTAGGTACCAAATGTTGCTTCTGACATACAGGGCCTCTATATTTGAGTTAAAAGTTAAATAATAAGTGAACATCTACTAAAATAGTTTTATTTTATTCATACAACAACATTTCCAATTATAAATAAATACATTTAGATCCAACCACTAACATCAATATTTTCTAAAATTCAACCTTCCACATGTGTCTAGTTTATATTTTCTGGGTACCAAATGTTTAAGAAACATAAAGGGCCATATAATAAAATTTTTTCTATATTACATTGCTACATACATGTATAGTTAGTTGCCTAACTACAACCATACAATTTTTACTCCCTTATTTCATCTTATTTTCATAAATTAAAAACTACAAGTTTGATGGTTGATACTGTTATATTAGTTTACTTAATTTTCACAATTTTAAATAACGTTGGCTTTTGTCTTAAGTAGAAACATACAGCTACATTGACTGCTCTGTGATAATTTCTGTCATAACTTAACAATATTGTCATCAAATGTCATTGCCAATCAGTTGCACTCATACAGTCCTCGAAGACATACCGTCTTAGGACTAGCAACTTCAACGTGGAGTCATATGTCGCCATGTTACCTAATCCATCGGTAACTCTATAATCTTAAATCATTATTACACAATTTTAAAACTAAATGTAATTAAACATATGTTATCGGGTTTTTAACCAACTAATTTAATCTTGGTGGCTACATTTATGTACTCCTAGTAAGTATTAACCACACTTTTCTTAAACCTTAGTCAAAATTTTAACCTATGTTCTTTTTAATTAAGTGGTTAACTATTTTCTAGGACACTGATGATGGAACATGGTTTCCGAAAACGTTTTGTCTTTTTAACTTAGCCCGTTTGGGCCTAAAATATATACCTATTATAAAGGATTTTTAATTAAATTTAATTAAATGTTTAAAATACTCTAATTTTGTAAGTTGGAAACTCGATTTTTATTACTTTTATTTAAAAAACATTGTAGTTCTTCCTGATGAAGAAGCTAGTATATAATTATATGGCTTTATACATTTTCTAATCGTTCGTAGTAATACAAAGTTCGTAGTTGGTAGTACTATAAAGAGATCTTAACATTTTATGCAAAATTTTTTGATTACAAAATTGTTATCTGCATAAATGGTTGAAACACCACTATTGTCATTTTCTCCGTGTATGTCCCCTTTGTCTCTAAGCAATTTTGATTCACTTTTTGGAAAATGCAGTAAAAGTAAAATTTAATATAAACTTAAATTAATGACTTTTTTTAATTAAAAGTGAATTCTTCAACCTCTTTTTATCATTTGAATATTAGTTTACCTAATAAATAATAAATTTGTTAAAGTAATTTATTTGATATTCTTTTTAAACTTTTAGTGTTACAGAAAACCACTCTTTAAATGTATACGAGATATATTACAAAACCCATTCATTCTAAAACGTTATATAACATTACTTATTCATCTTCGTAGAATATAGAATGCCGTGATGGTTTCTGTCATGCACAGAGAACCTCGCTTCAAATACTGATGAATAAAAAATAAGTACGAAACGTATGTACTGGATTTAAACTGCATCAGATTTGAAGTAGATGCACCTGACTCGAGAAAAACGAATACATGCGTCTGGATACGAGTTGGATGTCAAAGTTGAGCGATAGGAATTTGATTTTGGCTGGAATCTCGATGTTTTCTCTAGATATACATCTGGATATTTCGTCAGAAATTCGAAATAAAATGTTTGTATTACATAACAAGCAGCTGTATTTGTGAGGTCTTACATCCAACTAAAGAAGAAATATTCTAAGAGACGTACAAGTTGTACTTTACTAAGAAAGAAATGACAAAAAAACACTAAAAGAGAAGCAAATTCCAATTTTTTTGAAAAAAACATGTAAAATTATAAAATAAAACTAAAGAACATATCGTATAAAAATATTTATTTTATACACAGAAAACAAAGTAATTGTAATTAAAGGTTTCGTTTTCGACTCATTCATCATACGAATTTTCTAATATCAAGCAGTAGTCCGATTCCATATGTGATCATTAATAGTGGTAATAGCAGGAATACTTAGGTGGACGTTTTCCCAACTGTATTTGAATACAAAAGCGATCCATCTTTGCC
Organism: Diabrotica balteata; assembly: GCA_918026665.1. Lineage (NCBI taxonomy): Eukaryota > Metazoa > Arthropoda > Insecta > Coleoptera > Chrysomelidae > Diabrotica > Diabrotica balteata. The sequence goes on from OU898277.1 coordinate 168,694,241, forward strand.
TTCTACAGCTCTCTCGGATTGAAACCAAGTAATTCCACCAAAAATCAGAATCTGAATTATAACAAAGAAATACTAATTATTTTTTTTAAACGATTAATAATGTCCATATAAAATAACATATAGTAAAACAATTTTTATTTAATAAAATTATTGACGCATTTTGACATCATTGTTCTTATGAGCTCTATAATAAGAGAAACCAAATGAAATATAATGTAAAGGGTATTTATTTAGAAAATAGTCCTGGAAAAGTGACTGGTTTGCCAACATTATCCGAAATTTCACAAACTACACAAATATTACTTAAAAAGCAATAATTGGTTATTAAAAAAATTATCCAAAAGGAACAATTTCTTTCATATTGGTGCCCTGTTGAAGAACTGGTATTTAGACGCTTTTTCCTATTGATCTGTTTTAAAATACAATCATCCTATTATTTTTTTTGTGTGTACTTCGTATCTTTGCAAACATATTAGAAATATAACAGCATTAGAACAAAATGATAAAAGTATACCATCATTATGGGAGATTTGAACACAAAATTGGGTAAAAAAGAAGAAATACTGAAACCAAAATAGGAATGCATGGTTATAGCACACGAAATGAAAGAGGAGAAAAATTATATAAATTCTTAGAACAACAAAATTTATATGCCATGAACACATACTTCACAACAACCAGCAAACCGTAAATAGACGTGGATATCTCCCGATAAAAAACGAAAAACGAGATTGATTACTTTTTGTGTGAGACAAAGACACTTTTATCTCAATCGATTCACAACTGGTAGCGATCATCGACTATTAAGAGCAAGGATTCGTATTAAACAGACGAAAACCAGTAGAAACAGGCTACATAATTATTATAATTAAATGGATCAAACTAAAATACGACAGAATGGAGATGAGTACAAAGAAGTCTTAAGAAAAGAATTTGTAGAAGAATATTCCGACATGAACACAATTAATAAAGAAATGCAACGAAAGCTCTTGAAAGCAGGACTGTCTGTTGCAAAGAAAACGAAAAATTAAGAAGACCGAATAAGTGAAGGAACAAAACAGTTGATGGTAAAGAGACGCACATTTCTAAGCGAAGAAAAACGATGGTATTAAAGAACTAAATAAACCAATAAAGAAAAAAGTAAAGAAAGATTTAAGAATCAGTAATAACTAACAGGTTAACGTCGAAGCTCGATAGCTATCAATTAGTAGAACAGGCAGGATTCCGAAAGGGTTACAGTACAGCGGATCATCTTTTTACAGTCAGAACTGTAATAGAGAAAGCCAATGAATAGAGAGAGCTATAAATAACTAAAGGATAGACTCCCGATACAGAATGATCATACATAATATTTACAAGAAAGCTACAATCAAAATACAAATTTAATAGATGCGAAAACCAAAGCTATACCAATCAACAGAGGAGTTCACCAGGGAGATGTTATTAGACCAAAGCTATTCACACTTGGACTGAAAGACGTGTTCAAAGACATTAACTGGACAGATAAAAGGATTAAATGTAAATGGAAGAAAACTGGGTCAGTTAAGATAGGCTGATGACGTTGTAATATTCGCTACACGTTTCGAAGAACTACAGACCATGACGACGCAACTATTTCAATCTTCGGAGAAAGTAGGTCTTAAAATGAACTTGAAAAAAACAAAAATATTGACAAATACACCGAACATTAGTAAAATAACGTTAAACGACATAAATTTAGAAACAGTACACGAATAAATCTACATGGGACAGATAATCAAAGTAAACAAAGAAAATCAAACTGCCGAAATTGCCAGAAGAATAAGATTAGCGTGGGCAGGATTTGGAAAACTGAGTTGGATCTTGAAAAGCACTAAAATAGAACAGTATTTGAAAACTAGAATTTACGATTAGAAGCAAAACGAAAGAAGTTGTCAAGCTGTAATTTTTTTGCTGAAGGAAACACAGATTATTAAGCACATGTTTGTCGAATTTTTATGTTTTCATTGACTTTCATGTTAAAAATTTTCAATAAATTAGTGCCAGCAATAATTCTTAACTTTTCTTTGATTATTTCATTATAAAGAGATCATATTACACTAAGTTCGAGCAGATTTTATAGTTGAATCCATTTTAGTTTTAAAAAACTTCAAGTTTTAAAATAGATTTTTTTTCTTAAGGCTGTTAGACATATCTACAGCCATGTAGATGGTTTGGTGGACAGCAAATGACTGGTTTTTAGGTAAAGTCGTCTTATTTGTCATTTTACAGTGCGATAATACTATAGATATATTTGTGTTTAGTCAGTTTCCATATTTTCGTACTTTTGGTGGAATTTCCAGAGGTTTGACGAATGCTGAGCTGGACTATGAAATACCGTCAATTTTTATCAGATTATGCTTCACAAAAAGAATGATCCTAATAAGTTATTAGATGGTTCGTCGAATGATGCAGGTGAGAATTTTTAATATACAATCTATCAAGATGAAAAAGACGTCAAGAAATCAAGTTGGTGTTATATTCCAATTAGTATGGGAACCAAACATTTAAAAATTGAATTATTTTATTTAGCAAATTTGCATTTTTGCGTCTTTAATTATTAGACACAATTAAATTGAATTGGGTATATTTTGTCTGTATTATATTGTAATAATACGGTATCGTTTGCCCATAAATTTAAGATTGATTTAGATTAAGGAATAGTTTAGATTATATGTTCTTTTACTATGATAACTTTCAGGGTAATTTAACGATATCATAATATTTATAGGAGAACGCTATAAAAGAAGCAGAGTGCTTCATACTCTAAAAAAGTGCAATACATTTTTAATAAACTATGATTTATTGATCCCGCAGTAAACACTATTATACATAAAGAATAATAATTACAGTCAAATAATAATTTGTATCTGTAAGAGATAATAATATAAATAATATTTTAAAGGGTAAAATGAACATACGGTATTAAATAAAAGAAATACGTTCGTTTGACAACTTATATATTTGATAACTACCAATTAACTGGTAGGTACTTAAAAATTTAGTTTAATTAACAAAGTTAGAAAAGTTATTATTAAAAAAACACAATTGAATATCTACCGAATACCACAATGGAAATACTGTGTAGAAATAAAAATAATCAAGTGAAGTTTTATTAATATCTTTTTCTAAATATGTTATGATTTATTTGGTTTCTTTTGGAAATCTAAAAATACAATTATATGCGTCAATAAGTATTAATTTGATAATAAAAAATATGATTAATGAACTAAAAAATATAAAAACGGCTTACAAATTGTTTATTAGTATCTTTATATTCTGTGTATTTATTAGTTATATTTTATTGTAAGTGGATGTTTTAATTTCTGTTTTGGAAACTTTTAAAAATATTCAATAATGACTGAAAAATTAATCGAGAAACTTTTCTAAGTTACTGTAAGATTTTTTATGAATACTATTAATTTATTCTCTGAACTACGGACCATTACTTTGTTTACATATTTGTATACTAACCCGTGGAACGTTATTCCTGAAGATTTTTTATTAACTTTGCTTCTGTTACTACAACTACGTTGAGAACAAGAAACCATTATTATGCACTATCCCAATATAATATTACAGTTTCTATAAAAGTATTATAAAATTAAAAATATTCGAAAAACAACAAACATACACGATCTGTCAAAACGATCATAACAATATGGCCGAAGTGAGGTCGTTTTTAGTCACGTGATGCCCTCTCCATAGAACTGGATGATTGAAACGAACGATTTGAAAATAAAACTTGAAAAATTGCGTCGAATCTTACAAGAAATTCAAGGGAAATTACTTTAACCACCAAAAAAAGTCCAAATCAAAGTTTAAATATGATAGACAAATGTCAAAAGTAGAAAGATTAAAACATCATACAGATACGATAATCTCTGTACGCCAAATAAATGTTGGAGGCATCAGTTGAAGCTAGAGGGAATATCTTAGAAGCTCTTGACAAAGAAAAAACACTGAATTTGTTACAGTCCAAGAAACATATACTCCAGACGACCTCCAGTTAAAAAGCCGTGGCTACATCCCTGAATATAGACAACTACCTTCACTTAACTATGCTCAGATTTATTGTGGAGCAGATATTTAACATTTCTTACGGCACATGTCACTCTTACTAGGCAAAAGGTATAAAAAAATCATAAAAGGGAAGTAAAATATCTGTAAAAAAGCTCATGGAGCCCTAAGACATTGAAAACGCTTTAAAATTATTAAAATGTCGAAAAATCGCAGGTTATTTATCACGTTTATCCTGAATTTATAAAACACTGAGATTCCATTATCCGTAAATGGCTTCTGGAATTTTACAGTCAAATAGTGAATAAGTAAAAGTTTTCAAAACTCTTCGAACAAAGAAATACGATCGTAATATGGGTAAAAACCTGGGAAGGACAACATCTGAGAGCTATAGACCAATCGCTCTTTTGTGCGTCTATATTTTTGACAGAATAATCCAGACATGGCTGGACAAAGCTGGATTTACGCCATGAAGGAGTAATGGCGATTTAGTCCTTAACTTTTATTGAGAATTACATTCAATAATTTGATAAACTAAACGCTAAGTGACAGACTTTTTCAAATACACCTCAATTGGAAAACTAATAATTTTAGTAACATTCAAACAATCCTACCAAAATGGTTAGTTATGTTTGTGCTGTCACAGCTGACTAAATTTGGCCTTCGTAACTATTCCAAAAGAATCAAATGTAAAAATCAGGCTGATTACAGAGTAGTCAGAAACGTAATTCAGTTAAGACTTTTTTAAAAATAATACACTTTTTAAAAGTATAAGGATTAAAGTAATACTTATTGTAAACAAACTGTCAACAATAAAATCTATGACTGGTTGACAGTGGCTATTTCGATATACAGAGTAGTGAGCCAAGGACGCTACTCTGTGTACATATTATGTGTATGTGTATGTTGTGTTTGGATGTGTAGATACGTCGGTGTAGATGTGAGTTTGTTTTATGTTTAATCAAAAAATGTATATTTAATAACATGGATGCATAATTAAGACAATATTATGATACTCAAATTGTAATATAGAAAAATTAACTAAAAGTTTAATTCCGAAATACCATTTCTTTAAAAGAAAAAAATCTAAAAAAGAAAAGCAATATTGTTCTGAAGCTATTTTCTTGTGGCATTGTAAATTAATTACTATTTATAACTGGGAATAAGCCACAATTAAAGATAAAAATACGTTTATTGACGTTTCAATTTCCAATTCGGAAATCGTTCTCAAAATACAAACAGTAAATTAAACAAATTTTGTTTTTTGTTACATAGTGAAAAAATTCTTCTAATAATTTAATTTTATCTGACTCATTTATATTGACAATTCAGACATACATTATGCATTTTAAAGTAGACGACTTTAAAATGATATTGCCAATATTGTTGAGTTGCGCTCCTGGGACGACTTTACTTATAAGATAGTTCATTCGATTACATGAAATCAACTTTAACTTGAGAATATCCGTCAGAAAAAAAAAATCATAGCATGTAATTCGTCTTTAAAAAGACAAACACATGACATGATGACAGTAAAATTCTCCTGTTAGTGATTCCATAGTAAATTATGAGGGAAAAACCAGGAAAAAAACCTCATAATACTATCCCGACATTGTAAGTATTTGTTCGTGAATTTAGTTTACCTTCAACAAACATCAAAATTCTGATTTTATATGTTACGTTATTTAAAAAACATAAATAATGTATCCTCTATATGTTACTGACTTACTAATACTGGTATTTTCTTATTAATAACTTCCTCTTTCAATATTGGTAACCAGATCCTACTACATTCTGCCGAGGAATTTGCGACACAATTGGCCTCGTTTATCATAATTAGAGCCGCTTCTTTGATTTTTATTTTTTTACCATTCGTTTCTTTTAGGACTATATTTGAATTATTCCATTGAACCCTATGTTCATTATCCCATGCGTGTTTACATATTTGAGATCTATCAAATTCTCTATTTTTAATATAAGATTGATGTTCACTTATTCTAACATTTAATGGCCTTGATGATTCACCTAAATAAAACTGATCGCATTCACAAGGAATTTTATAAATGCAATTCTTTTCTTTTTATAAAACCAAACCTAACAATGAACAAGAAAGGACAAAGAATTGCATTTATAAAATACCTTGTGAATGCGATCAGTTTTATTTAGGTGAATCATCAAGGCCATTAAATATTAGAATAAGTGAACATCAATCTTATATTAAAAATAGAGAATTTGATAGATCTCAAATATGTAAACACGCATGGGATAATGAACATAGGGTTCAATGGAATAATTCAAATATAGTCCTAAAAGAAACGGATGGTAAAAAAAGAAAAATCAAAGAAGCGGCTCTAATTATGATAAACGAGGCCAACTGTGTCGCAAATTCCTCGGCAGAATGTAGTAGGATCTGGTTACCAATATTGAAAGAGGAAGTTATTAATAAGAAAATACCAGTATTAGTAAGTCAGTAACATATAGAGGACACATTATTTATGTTTTTTAAATAACGTAACATATAAAATCAGAATTTTGATGTTTGTTGAAGGTAAACTAAATTCACGAACAAATACTTACAATGTCGGGATAGTATTATGAGGTTTTTTTCCTGGTTTTCCCTCATAATTTACTATGGAATCACTAACAGGAGAATTTTACTCTCATCATGTCATGTGTTTGTCTTTTTAAAGACGAATTACATGCTATGATTTTTTTTTCTGACGGATATTCTCAAGTTAAAGTTGATTTCATGTAATCGAATGAACTATCTTATAAGTAAAGTCGTCCCAGGAGCGCAACTCAACAATATTGGCAATATCATTTTAAAGTCGTCTACTTTAAAATGCATAATGTATGTCTGAATTGTCAATATAAATGAGTCAGATAAAATTAAATTATTAGAAGAATTTTTTCACTATGTAACAAAAAACAAAATTTGTTTAATTTACTGTTTGTATTTTGAGAACGATTTCCGAATTGGAAATTGAAACGTCAATAAACGTATTTTTATCTTTAATTGTGGCTTATTCCCAGTTATAAATAGTAATTAAGAAAAGCAATATCTTGATTAAATATAATACGGATGTGAACAATGACAAACGGAAAAGTGACACCGAAATCAGGTTAAAAACTAAATAGATTATTTCAATTCATCGTATAAAACGATATTTTACTAATAAAAATTCTTCTGTTAAGTATCGTAATAATTATTTCCTGTTCATGTTTTTTATTTAAACAATCTCCCTTACTATAAAATGAGTTGTCGGTGACTTAAAAACTAAGGAGATGACATTGCGAGATGGATTTCGTTCCGTTTTAATTTTCTGATGAGTGCCCGTGAAAATCAGATTAAATACCTTTAACGGAGAAAGATTATCGCTGCGCATTTAATAAGAACCTCGAACTTTTTTTAATATAATGAAGGTCTTTTCTCTGAAGTTATAGATGAATTTTATATATCTCGTACTGAACACTATTTGCACTATAAAATACATAAATTTATGACTTTTCTTCTCTTGTTCCATTTTTATAAAAAAATTTTAGTTTATTTGATTCTTTGCTGCTGTTAATCTTGATATTAACAATGTAATTATTTCTATTTATAGAACATCTAATACGTCTACTGTCAGTTTCTCATTTAAAGGTATCTCTGCCATAGATAGAAGTTTTGTTCTCCACTTTGTGTTTCATTCTTCGGTTTCCTTCTATTTTATTTTCATTTTCATTAATTTCTATTAGATACTGATACGTGTAGATGTATTTCTGCGGAATTTCTTATATTGACCTGCTTTTTGAGTTGGAAATTCTAACTTTTACTTGTTTAAATAAACAAGGCTCATCCATGTTGTTTTTAGAATTTAAGTCAGTTATTGAGTACTTATATATATATATATATATACTTTAATGCTAAGTTAGGTAGAGGAAAAGTTTCTGGATTGATCGGAAACTTCGGACTTGGAGCAAGGAGCGACAGGGGAGAGAAAATGACCGAATTTTGCCAACAACACAACATGGTAGTGACAAATACATGGTTTAAATTACACCCTCGCAGATTGTACACTTGGACTTCACCACAACACAATGAAAACAGAGTAATCCGTAACCAAATAGATTACATATTGGTCAACAAAAGATATCACAATGCAATCATCAGTGCAAAAACATATCCTGGAACTGACATCAATTCCGATCATAATCCTGTTGTTGCAAAAGTTCGCGCAAGATGGAAACTAATAAAGAAACAAAAACCTCAACACCAACTATTAGACATCCAATTATTGAAAAACGACACCATACATCAGACAGTAAATAAAGAATTAAACAAAAATTTAGGAAATATCGACCACAATAGAATTAGCGAGTACGATGACATAAACGTTCTGTGGAAAACTATTAAAGAACAAATGAACAATGTAACGGAAAAACATCTAAAAGTAACACCTAGAAATAACAAACAGGAATGGATGACAGAAGAGATTTTACAATTAATGAACAAACGAAGAGAATCTAAAAGAAAAAATGACAAGGACGGAGAATACAAAAGACTAAATAGAATAATTCGAAAAAAAAATATCCGAAGCAAAAGAGAAATGGCTGGAAAAAAAATGCGTTGAAATAGAAGAACTGCAACAAAGGCACAATTTTTTTAATTTACATAAAAAGGTAAAAGAGTTTACATCGACTACCAAGAGAACGACGTTTCACGCCATGCTGAACACGGATGACAAACTGCTAGAATCAACGGAAGATAAACTGAAAGAATGGGAAAACTATATTAAAATTATTTTTCACGACATACGAGAAGAACCAAGATTTGAAAATAACAACGAAGGGCCAACAATTCTGAAATCTGAAATCATAAATGCAATTAATCATCTCAAAACAAATAAAAGCCCAGGTCCAGACGGAATATACCCAGAAACGTTCAAATTAATCAGCGAAGAAAATATCGAATTATTTGTCCTTTTATTCAATCGCATTTATGATACAGGTAAAATACCCCAAGATTGGCTGGAGTCAATATTCATCCCACTACCAAAAAAGCCAAACCCACAACACTGCAATGAGTTCCGTCTGATAATCCTTATGAGTCATGCAGTAAAAGTCCTACTAAAAATCGTACATAATCGTATCTATAGAAAGTGCGAAACAATCATCGGAGACGATCAGTTTGGATTCAGAGCCGGCATGGGAACGAGAGAAGCCCTGTTCAGTTTACTAGTTCTCGCCCAAAAATGCTACGACCAACAGAAAGATATATTTATATGCTTTATAGACTTCGAAAAAGCATTTGATAGAGTAAGACACGACCTACTATTAGAACGTTTGCAAGAAGTCGGTTTAGATGGAAAAGACATCAAACTCTTAAAAAACTTGTACTGGAACCAAAAAGCCAGAGTTACGATCGAAGGTTCCACATCCGCAGAAGTAGAAATTAGTAGGGGAGTTAGACAGGGATGTGTTCTGTCGCCTCTGCTGTTTAATCTTTACTCCGAGTTTCTATTTAAAGAAGCATTGGAAGATTCCAAGGATAGAGTCAAGGTGAATGGCGTAAATATCAACAGTATCAGATACGCCGATGATACAGTGTTAATTGCGGATTCCGACTCAGGTCTACAACGACTCATCGACAAGACCAACTCGACCTGTGAGCAATTTGGTATGAAAATAAACATTAAAAAAACCAAAGTGATGTCAATCCGAAAAAACCAAAACGTACCTCAACCTTGCACAATAAATGGGCACATCTTAGAACAGGTCAATAGATTTAAGTACCTGGGATGTTGGATCGATAGCAGCCTAAATCCTGATCAAGAAATAAGATCGAGAATAGAACAGGCTAGAAAATCTTTTGAAAAAATAAAAAAACTGCTTTGTGATTCTCGAATAAAACTCGAAATTCGACTACGTTTATTAAAATGCTACGTCTGGTCGACTCTTCTATATGCAGTGGAAACGTGGACCCTTAAAACATCAACCGTAAATAAATTGGAGGCCTTTGAAATGTGGATCTACCGGAGAATACTCAAAATTTCATGGACATCGCATACCTCAAACGAAGAAGTGCTGCATAGAATAGGCAAGGAAAGAGAACTTTTTAACACAGTTAAAGTAAGAAAAACATCATACCTAGGCCACATACTGAGAAATAATAAGTACCAATATGCCCAACTTATAGTGAAAGGAAAAATCGAGGGAAAGAGAGGCCTAGGAAGGAAAAGACTATCATGGCTCAGGAACATCCGACAATGGACAGGGCTAAATTTTGAATAGCTAATAAGAACAGCTGAAGATAGAGAAGAGTTTAAAATTGTAGTAGTCAACCTCCATTGAGGAGAGGGCACTTTAAGAAGAAGAAGATTGAGTACTTGCAGTCAAGTGATCCCGAGAAGGTTCTATTAAAGAGGTTCACGAACTTTCTGCCGATGGTGAGGGTAGAAACCCACATTGTGGTGCCTTTCAAAGAATTTTATATACTTAATTCAATATTGTCTGATTATGGTAGTTCTAGATTTCGTCATTACAAATTTAGACATGGTCTGAATTTGCTTCTCTTTTCCTTAAAATACTTATTCGCTAAGAATTTTGGCAACTAACACAGCTATTTTTTGACTCTATTTGTTGTTGCTTTAAATAGTTCAATCGTAGATAGTAAAAAACTCTTTCTTTATTGAAAATTCACAAAAAAAGTAAACATAAACTTAGTTTTTTAATTTTTAACTACGGAATAATTGATCGTAGTCCTATTGCATGAATATTGGAAAATTTCAACTCTTCAGTTAGTACCACAAATAAACAAAAGAACACAATTTTCAAAAAAATATACTGATTACATGTAGTTAAAGCTAAATATAGAAGGCCAAAACTGGATCTCTGTTTATAATTCCACAAATATACATTATACAACTGAGGAGTTTATCAAAACACTACAACAAAATATTGTCATAACAACTAATGAGGTACAAATTTGAAAAAAATAAAAAAATAAAAAACCTTGGATCAATTTAGAATTATTAAACGCTATTGAGAAAAAAAACTAATTTGCATAAAAAATCTAAGAAACATCTCAGTAAAATGAATATCAGTAATGTATATATCTTAGCAGATTATGAACAAAAGCAAAAAAGAAATATTTTAATAACTTAATTGAAAAATATACTTGCACTTCAATGGCTCTTTGGACATGTGTCAAAGAATTGTGTGGTGGAACATTAGTTAAAACAGAAATTGAGCAGATAAAATCGGATGATCATTAACAGATCGTGGAAAATTGCAGATCTATTTAATAACTATTTCAGGGACTGGGGAAAATAATATGCTGAGAAAATTAATACACCTCTCAAATATGTTGAAGAGATGGAGTGTGTAAAAAATAGCATATATTTATTTCCAACGAATAAAGATGAAGTCATAAATACTATACATACACTAAAAAAATAAAAAATCGCCAGGTATAGATACCCTCAGATCAGAATTGTTAAAAGAAGTTGCAGAACAAATTGCTAAACCATTGACCTATATAATCAATAACTGATTTAGATTATGTATATTTTACAATGTAAAAAACAGGTATCATTAAACCACTTTTTAAAGGTGGATATCGTAGTGAAACTACAGACTTCGAATATCAGTAAAGTAGTCCAGAAAGTTAAAAAAATCGCGTATAAATAATTTTTTAAACCAACATAATATATTATCTGAAAGTCAATGTGGCTTTAGAGAGAGAAGGTCTACAGAAGATGCAATTGCCAAATTGGTAAAAAATATTTACAATTCTTTAGATGATAAAAAAGCTTCTTTAGGTATATTTGTAGATCTCTCTAAAGCATTTGATACTGTAAACCACAATATACTGTTACATAAACTAAAAAATTACGGCATCAGAGGTATGACCTTCAATTTGTAAAAGAGCTACTTAAGTGACAGACAGCAAATTTTGTTTACTATTTATATAAACACATTACTTACATTATACAGATTGAACCAAATTAAAACGGAACATACAATTTAATACATGTCGGTTTGAACTGCATTTGAAATAGTGGACCAATATAAAACTTGGACAAAAATAAATCCATACCTGGGTTTAGACATTGTATAAAATATCGTTCAACTATCTGATTCGCAACAATGTTGTTTCCGTAAGACGGGTTTGTCTAAGGAAGCGATAATAGTTCAGGAAATGAAGCTCTAAAAAAGTTAAAACCTCGCAATTTTTTTCGTCCTGCCTGTATCCAGTGTTGTAATTTTAACAGAAGGTATGTGATAGCCCAAGGATCAAAATCTATATCGAACCGAAGTGCGCTGAAGGGTTTTGGGGGTGGAAACTACCCCTAATTGTCAAAAATTATAAAATAACATATTAAACCTGAATATGGGTAAGATTTGGTTTGAATTAGTTAAATAATGATTATTTTATACTTTTGAATAGAGTTCCATCATATTTCAACCCTTAAAAAGCAACCTTTGTTAGAGATTAATGTAAAAAAATTACTAATTCTTAAAAAATGATTTCATCTTGGATCGATTTGGATAAAAATTTGGATTTAAGCTCAATTCACCCGCTGCTTTATAGTTTATGTCATGCCGATGAACCCTGACTGTTCTTAGGGGTGAAAACTACCCCTTATTTTCAAAAATTGTAAAATAATATTACAAATCCTAAGATGAGTAAAATTTAGTTTGGATTAGTTAAATAGTGATTTTTTTATACTTTAAAATACAAATTCATACATTTTCAACCCTTAAAAATCAATTGTTATGAGTGCTATAGGTGAAAACAATTTTTTGCCAAAATTTTGCAACTTTTTAAGTTTTGAAAATCACCCTTTACAACATTGCAGATTTTATAAACTAATTTATAAGATATAAATTGAAAAAAGTAGAATTAAATACAAAAAAATTTATCAACATAAAAAGGCACCATATATTCTTTTATATTTATATAAATAGTTGAAAATATTTACACTTATAGGTAACACAATTATAATATTAATTTTATTCGTTATCAATTACATTTTCATCGTGATCTATGTCATCCTCATCTTCTTCAATTATTGGTGGACTGTTATTTCACCCTTCACCTGAGCACATAGAACAAGTAGAGTTACAGTATAAACCAACTTTTCTGCACCCACATGAAACGCCGCATCCTTTTTTGCAGTGGCAAAAAATAATTTTCAAAAGTTCATCGGGTGCAGGTTGTTTGTTCATGCGTACGGGTAATAACAAACCATCTTTGGAATACCATCCCCAATCTGTTGCTCTGATATTTTTATTGCCAAGCCATAGACATATGAGCAGATGTTTTATTCTGTTGTATGAGATTTCAAAATAATAACGCTTAAAATTTCGAATGTATAACGCCCCACTAGCTAATATACCGGTTTTGTAGATTATTATGCTCCGAAATGTACTGTACTATAATAATGGAATTTTCCAAAAAAAAATTAACTGGTTTTTTTAACGTATTTCCATTAATTTTTAACGATAGAGTGTTTCTTCAAAAACGATTTGTAGAGGTTTTTAAGAGCTACAAGGATCTGTGAATTAAATCTTTTTGGAACCCTTGGTTTTTAAATGGGGTGAGATTAAAGGACTCGAAAAACATGGTGCTTGATCGTAAATCGATGCTTTAAACGGCTATATCTCGCCAAATATTCATTGTACAACAAATCTAAATAAAAGATAATTTTAGTCATTAAAAAAGCTACAATTTTGTAATTTTTATTTTTTTCATATACCTATTCAGTATTTTTGGGCATATTTAAAAAAAGAAGGTTAAAAAGTATGAAATTGTAAATCGTTTCTTGCTTTAAGCTGTACTTTTTCTAAAACTAAGCATTTTAAATGGGTCAAACTTCTTGGACGTATTAACAATACATGTATAAAGGGAATTGCAGAAGGGTGAAGATCGATTTTTATTATGCGGGTGGTTAGGGGGTTGTTTTCATCGATTTTGTCGTAAAAAATGAGGTATTGACCTTATTTTCATCATAAGTCACTCAATTTTTGAGCTAGAGTCTATTCTTATGATAGGTTTATTTATGCTCTTTAAAAAATGTTTTGTGAGTTTTCTTTCAAAAATGCATCATTTTCCCGATATTTGACTTTGAATCTTTCAAATTTGGCATTTGAAGAAAACCGCTGAACATTGATAGGCCGTATTTCGGTTCCTATTATATCGCAAAAACATTTTAAAAAATGAATTGTATTTGTCTTTTTAAAAGCTACAAATGTGTTCTTTATAAGTTTTTTGATAAAATGCACCATTTTCGAGTTATTCGCGAAAAATCGATTAAAAACGTGGATTTTTTCGTCTAAAAGTTGTTACTTTCAATCGCGAATAACTTGAAAAATATCATATTATGAAAAAAATGTATAGCACATTTTTTATTTAGAATCACATTTTTAATCGAAACCTGTAGTTAAAACGTAAAAAAAATTTTCACCCCGGAGATGGGGTGGCAACCACCCCCTAGGTTTTGGGGCACTTTGGTTCGACATAGATTTTGATCCTTAGGCTATTACCTACCTTCTGTTAAATTTCAAGTCAATCAACGCAGCACAAAAAAATTGCGAGGTGAAATGCTTCATTTCCTGGACTATAACTGGTTTGACAGCATAATAAAATCGTAGATTTATGTGTAGCTTTCAATTTTTATGAGTTCAGAATCCTGCAGCCCGCTGAAGTATGGGATTTTTATAATATAATTATTTGACAATCTTTTGTTGGCCAACCACCTACAGCAGAATTGAGCAGAAATACATTATATTCCTATGTTCCGAATTTATTTCGTTCAATCTGTAGACTTCAGGCCAGATCATAATTTTCGCTGACGATACAGCCATTTTTTCTAGCAATAATAATTGGAAAAGATTAGAGGAAAATGTCGAAATGGACTTTGTAAAAATAAAAAATTGGTTTCAACATATCCAGTTAACATTAAATATTTAAAAACATAAATACTTGCCGTTTTCGTCATACACAAACGGGTTACCAAACTTGAATTAACTTAACTTGACAATGATACAATAATTCCAGAAGCAGAAAACATTAAATACCTTGATAGACAGACATCTAAAAGGTGATCATCATATCAAATATGTAGTCCAAAAATATGTGCCCTTGTGAAGATTTTTATGACTTTTATAATGCGCCAAAAATTAATAATGTTGATTGGCATATCTTGTAAAAATAATTCATATTCTGGCAATATTAAATCTCATTTAACAAACAGGAAAACAGCAAGCTGCCCGAGGCACCTCTGCTGCTGTCATTCTCGCCACACTTTTCGGCTAGCGCCTCGTCGCTAGATGCTCGACAGTGCGTGCACTTTTCAGCACCAGGCGTCCGCTGTCACAACCATCCCTACGACGCCCCAGATATGTCCCTAAAACACCGTAAAATCTCCTCTTGTGTCCCCTTCGACGACCACCACCGATATCACCGTGACAATGACTGAATATGACCCTCTGACTGCTGTCGTACTTAACAGCGGCGTATCAATCACATATCTGATTTATTGAGAATATGAAATTTATTTGGGCCTGAAAATGTAAGTAACACAAAATGTTAAAGAAGAATGATTTATGTTAGATTTATTTTATGTAGATTTTTTTAAATATATATTGTTACGATAGTTACGCAAGGTTTACTCTATAACGAAAAAGTTCCTTGGGGAAAAAGAAAAAAATTTAAAACCTAGAATTTTATACGTCATTGAAATGTGTAGTAAGATTTGGAAGGTAAATATATATATATATATATATATATATATATATATATATATATATATATATATATATATATTGTTGTGATCTGCTTTATGATATTTTATTATTAATTAACACTAATTTAATTAATCCAATTATTTAATTAATTAATTCACTAATTTATGCAGAGTCATACAATTCAATTACTATTAAAAATTCTCAGGGTGCCTTTTTTTTGTTAATTATCACTTTAATCAGTTTACTTTATATATCTCTTCTAGTGGGTTCAGTATCTCCTAGTTGCTCATAATCGGGATAGAACAGGAAACGGAACTAACATTAAAACAACATAAATATGCACACAAATTATTATTTATTTTCAATAAGCAATACGATGAATATTAATAAATAACTTTTGTGGGCAATTATGTTTCCCAACAAACTCCTATACTCTACATTTAATTTTAATTACAAACTATCTATTAATCTGTTTTATAATATCTACTAAAAAAAATGACCATATAAAAATATAATTTATTCACAAAAAAATAACTCTTTGAAACTTGGAATCTTAGTTCGTATGCTTATATTTGATTTTATCTTTAGAATATCTTAAAATTTTCTTTCATTCAAATTATTTGACTGACCTTTATTTTTATACCAATGATGTCTCCTCTCGATCAAACCACAGTTTCCTCCTTGATTGATTATGTCCGGCTACCATCAAATCTTTCCCGTTCTCAGCATCGATCCAAACCGCATACCAGCAAACTACTCCTCCGAAAACACAAGCCCAAGCCTCTTTTGACCGGTACTCTTTATTCACAAATTCTCCTTTCTTTCTCAATTATATCTCGTGGACTATGCAGACTTAAAAGAGGTATTAATCTTTTCGATTTTGATCTGCTCTCAGCTTCCAACTTTTTCACTAACAAACGAAAACACTGGTACTCAGATTGACTACACGAAAACACGTCTTCTCTTCTGGTCTGCCGGTAACATCTTACTCTTTCAATCTCTCCCAGACAACCTTCTCAACTCTCTCATTCCCACCATTCTTTTTTAACCAATCATAAGCATTCATCTTTCCCACTTATTTTCGATTAAAAAAATTTCCAACATGATATTTAAAACAAATTAACTACTTTCACTCAAATTACTTTTCAGAAACCATTAACAATTTTGCCTTTTTCAACAGAAATAAGTTTTCAAATTCTTGTTATCTCTTATCTAAATCTAATTCTTATTTACTTTCGAAAAATGCCCACCGCAAAATACAATTACAAGTTTATTCCTAAATCTATAATTATACAAGTTCCATTGTCCTTTCACTATTCACTCAGTCTTTCACGGAAAAACTCGTTAGGGTCCCGTCACGGAACAATGTTTTCTCGTATTCTAACTATTACAAATAAGTACAGGGTTGTATTTTAACTTATATGCCCGCGGTATATTAAAATAATAAAAAACTCTTTATTCTATTTCTGATCGATAAAGTGATCCATAACAATATATATAACGTATACAAACATTAAGTAGAGAGTTCAATGAAATATAGATAGATAAAAAAAAAAAGAAATCACAAGAAGAATCCAACAAGCCATGGAAAAGAACATACCAAAGGATTAGGCCAACAACAGAAGACTTATCATTTCAAACGAGCTAGGGAAAATAATAAAGGAGATACGCAAGACCAGAAGACTGGAAGATTGGAACTCAAGATATACAGAGACGAACTGTCCGAAGAAATAAGGACAAGACACTGGTCCTGTATTTTACTGAAGAAAAATTTGGCTTTATAACTTAGGGCTGTACTAACTATTGTACTAACGACTGTACCAACTATAAGGGATACATGTACTTGTATATGTTGTAAAAATTTATTGTCATAAAATTTTTAGAAAATAAGTCATGATATAAAGAACTCGTTGTTTTTGCCGATAACTATCCAAGTCAGAACAAGAACTGACAATTAATGGCTTTTTGGTTGCAGTTAGTCAAGGAAAAGAAATTTGAACAAATAACATATTGTTTCGGGTTAGTGGTCATTCTATTTGGTCATCAGACCGGGATTTGGTCCAAATTGAGAAACGCCAGAAAGCGTGCACCAGTTATTTATTCGCCAGTAGGTTGGGTAGATATTATTATGAAAGCAAATAAAAAGAATTCTTTTGTTGATAGGCAGATAACACAAAATGATCTTTACAGTTTTGAACTTTTTCTAAATAATGTGAATAAAAATGCACCTTTTCCTGACAAGCAGAGCTTAGATTTTGCTGAAACATACAGTTTTCAATTTAAGTCGCAAAATGTTGGCTTATTTTGTGTCAAACATAATGTCAATGGAAAATATCAAGAAGTTTATGTCATAAGACCTGTAAAAATAGAATTGCCTAACTTAAAAAAATACAAAGAGCCTTTTTAAAGCCTATTTGCAAAAAATAAAGTAAATAATATAAAAAGATTATTACCTTAAATTTCGCCAGTCTACTATACTTTTTATGATCAGGTAAAAGCCGCTACAACAATGATAATGAAGAAGTGGAAATTGTATCTATATAATTTTATTATTTTTTTGCAATGTAGTGTTTTTAAATCAAAGAACATGTTAAGCCACACCTTTTTAAACAAGCTTCAGTTAGTTATAAATATGTGTTTTTTCTGTAAAATAATAAATAATTGTGCTTTTTAATAACTAATACAATTAAATAACAAGAAATGGTTTTCTAAAGTTAACACAATAGTTTTAGGATTTTTTTAAAACTTTAAACCTTAACATCTCAGCTTTTCTATTTTGTGACTTACCTTTATGTTGCAATAAGGTCTTCAATGAATAAATAAATAATTAAATACACTTTTATTAATTTCAACATTTGTTACTTCGAATCTCTGCAAACTCAATTCTCTCGAAATGTAAGGGAATTTGTCAGTTTGCCGGCTATCATTTCTAAAACACTAGCTCCGAAATCAAATTTCCTTCTTGAAATCAAATACCGATTCGTCGTAGACCCTAACACATCACTTGTCACATTACTCCAATTCAAAATCCAACGAGTTAGAAGGACAAAAACCGAAGGACACGAGTTTTACAGTCTGGGGTCTACGGGATCCGGATATATGACAACTGATTCGGTTTTCCGACAGAGTCTAACGTAAAAGATTATTTCCGGAGGAATATGTGATAATAAATACGTACGTACAAATATATAAATATTAAAAAAGCTAAAAAAACACAATGTAAATCTATAAAAATATTTTGACAAAATACACTGCGCTCCAAAATTAACGCATAATTTTAAAATTCTTATTTTGAGTTGTAATGAAAAAAATTTTGTTTGTTCTTTTCTGCTTTATGGTTGTTTTAGAACATCTTAAATAAAAGTATTCTTTTTTTACAAAAAATGTATTGAAATTAACAATATAACATCCTAACATAAATCACAACATCTAAACGAACTGATCTAAACAAACTAACATCATAAATTAATGAAGAAAAAGTTTTTACAGTTGAAGAAAATACTACTACCGTGTACTAGTATCGAGTATTGCCTCCTCTGGCATTTATTACTGCTTGACAACGATCTCTCATACTGAAAATAATCGTTCTGATTTCTTCTTGATCAATTTGATCCCAAATTTCAACCAACCGCAAAAACAGTTCATCTAATGTGTTTGGTGCGTTAGGTAGTTGTCGTAGTCGTCTGCCTATGATGTCCCAAACATGTTCTATTGGGTTAAGGTCAGGACTTCTCGCAGGCCAATCCATGGCAGGAATTCCAACCTCCTGACGATACTGCTGCACAATTATTGCCGAGTGTGGCCTGGCATTATCTTGCATAAGCATGAAATTATCCCCAATAAATGGTACAAATGGCACGACATGCTCTTCTAAAATGTCTGTTATATACCTCTGCGATGTAATCCGACCGTGATTTATTTTAACTAATTCCGTACGAGCCTCTAAATTAATCTCACCCCATACCATTACCGAGCCGCCGCCATACTGTACAGTCAGTAAAAAAGACAGTACCTGGATTCATCGGTGAACAATATTCTTCCCCAATCGTCATTATTCCAATCAACATGTTCACGAGCAAAATTCAATATTTGCCTTCTATGGTCTCTGGTCAATAATGGACCAATTGGTGCCCTTCCAGGGTGTAGGTCGTTTTCGGCAAGTCTTCATCTAATTGTATTTTGGCTGATTTGAAAGTTATAACGATACAAAAATTCATTTTGTAGAGACGTACTGGAAACAAACCTTTGTCTCAGTGTACGAAGTGTCAAAAACCGGTCTTGATTAGGAGTTGTAACCCTTTTACGGCCTTGACCGGGTCTTCTCGAGTTACCTTCAGTAACAGAAAAACGTGTTAACACTCTTGAAATTGTTGACTGGGTGACGTTAAAACGTTCAGCGAGTTCTACTTGAGTGTATCCTTCTTCGCGAAGAGTAACGGTTCTAAAACAGTCACTTTCTGAAAAATTTCGATTTTCTTGCTGCGGGTGGTTCATTTCAAAGAAAAAACACTTAATAAACTTGAAAAACCCCTTTAAACGTTTAGCACAACGAAATCCAACCCAACTAAATTCGAAATAAAATGAAGCACAATTACCATGTTTTTAATTTTTTGCAAAAAAATTATAAAAACATCAGCGTTTTTTACCGTTCTTTCGATAAATTTCACAATATACCGGGGGTAACAATATATTAGCACAAAAATCGAAACATTAAAATTATTTAATTTACCAGGGTTTTTAAAATTATGCGTTAATTTTGGGGTGCAGTGTATATTACAGAATTAGATTTCTTAATCCAAATGTTTAGTACCAGTGCGCTACATAGTTTGCAGAAAAAATAAAAATCATAATTTTTTTTTATTTATTTCGCTTCAATAACTTAGGGTTATTAGCGGTTATTAGCATAAGAAAAATACAAAAAGTAATAAAGACTTACACTGGCATATACAAAATATCAATTACATAATAATGTATAAATTATATATTTTAATTATTGATGTACTAGGTATATTAAATTTTATTAAAAAAGTTTATAGATTTTAAGAGTTCTATCAAGTCAGGTACGTATTTAGATTAAGTATCCCAGAAGTTCTTTTATTGTTTTTGGAATATAGTGATATAGTTTTTCAACTGAGTATATTGGACAGTCAATTAAAATATGCTTCACTGTCACTTTACATTCACAAACAAAACACACTGGTGTTTTGTTTGTTCTATGTTAAACAAGTATTCATGTGTTGTAGAAATGTGTCCTAATCTGCGACGTGTTATTAAAACTTGATGTTATCACTTTGATGGCCAGAAGTTCCATGGAAAATGGAAGATTTTATTTCTGTCAATTTAGTGGTGTTTCTATTCCATTGGTTTTGCCAAACCTCGTGCAATTTTGATTTTAAGGAAGGTTTTTAAATATAAATGCACCGTTAGATTTTCGACTGATGCGGCTTTATTGGTTACTGCGGACCTAGATTTATAGACTACAAGGCAGCCTACGACTCTGTAAATATGTTTAGAGCAATGATTGATCTTGGAGTACTAAATCAGTTGGTAAGTCCAACCAAACTTAAACACTTAAAAAAGTTGAATGCAGAGTACGAATCCAGGGGGAACTCTCTGAACCTTTTAATACAAATAACGGGCTACGTCAGGGAGACCCACTCTCCTGTATACTATTCAATATAGCTCTGAAAAAAGTAATACTTACGTCACAAATCACAACTACCGGTTCAATATAAAACAAATCTGTGCAAATCCTAGCATATGCTTGTTCTCGGACGCGACTAGTTCGCGCTCGAGACGCATCGCTCCGCCTTTCATTTTTCCTATTGGTCCCTGACCTGGAAATCCCTATTCATCGCTACTTCAGCGTGTATAAAAATAGGCGATTTTCAGGTCAACCAAGTCATTCCCTCACGGGCTCTCCGAGAGCTTAGTGCTCTCGGGGCTCTGCTTCCTTTTTAGCTTTCCATACTCTGTGGCTGAGTATTATTATTCAACAGTATTTGGTGTTTTATTTGACATGTTGTTGACATTTTACATTAAAATAATATATTCTTAATTAAAAGCTAATTTCTTGCAGAAATAAAAATTAAATATTTAACTAAGGCCCACCGAATTGAGATTTTAATGATGATCGGTTACGGGGAGAATTGTAGAAGTCAACTTGAAGTAGCAAACTTATTTAATCAGAGGTATCCTCAGTTGCCTAATATTTCACAAGGTACTGTATCTAAAATGTATGCACAATTCAGAGAACTTAGATATGTCAAACCATTAAAAAGAAAATCGAACTTCATTGAAGATGAAGTGAAAGTGGATATTTTGTTAAGTGTCGCAGAGAATCCAACGTCAAGTTTACGTCAAATTGCACGTCAAAATAATGTGAGTCACACAACTGTCCTAAGGTGTCCCCATGAATAAAACTTCATCCATATAAATTGACATTTGTGCACGAGCTAACAGAAGACGATCCGGATCGTAGAATGGATTTGTGCAAAAGAATGATGGATAAAATTAACAAATTAAATAGGTCTTGTCACAATTCTTTTTTCTGATGAATCAAAATTTAGATTGAACGGAGAGGTAAACTGACAAAACTGTAGATATTGGTCAGCGGAGAATCCTCATTGGATGCGTGAGCCACACACTCAGTATCCTCAAAAGTTGAATGTTTGGGCAGGTATTATAGAAGATCATATTATTGGTCCTATATTTATAGATCAAAATTTGACAGCGAAATAATATTTAAGCATGCTAAGAGACGATGTTTTTCCTTAGTTCGGTAACTTACATCCCAATCCAATAGATCCGACCCTACCGCATGAAACTGTCTGGTTCCAGCAGGACGGTGCAACACCCCATTATGTTTTAATGGTGAGAAATTACTTAAATGAAATCTTCTTCAATAAGTGGATTTGATAAAGGGGACTAGTGAGCGGCCAGCTAGTTCGCCAGATCTTACGCCTTTGAATTTTTTGTGGGGTTATCTCAAAAACAAAGTATATGCAACACAATCAACTATCATAGAAGACCTCAAAAAGTAAGGATAACTACAGAAATACGGAATATTTCACCTCAAACTTTAAACAAAGTTCGGAACGAGTTTTATAGGAGACTGTGTTATTGCGAACAACAAGGTATAGAACATGTTGAGCATTTATTTTTTTTATTACCTCGGGTATTCTATGAATTCATTGTAATGAAGAAAATACCTAATTTCAAAATTTTACCTTGTATTATTCATAGTAGACCCTACATGATATAGTTCGTTGAAATCAGGTTGTTAAGGAGCTTTCAAAAACATGAAAATATACAGGGTGTTTCATTTAAAATACAGATTATGCACTATGCCAGACTCGCATTGATCACCCTGTAGATTCAAATTTATGTCTAAAAGGCGTACATTTAAATTTAAAAGTTAAGGTATCTCAACATTTTTTATTATTTTCTAAAATAAGGACACCAACAATGTTATTCCATAACTGGTTTCCACACTGTATGAAATCAATTTAGCATATTTTTGATGGGTATAAATATTTATATTTTAGAGGAAAGTTTAAGGTTATATTTTTCTACAATATTATATTCAAAATATTTTTTATTCTAAAATTATTGTATGGTATCCTTATATTGGTAATAAGAAACAATTACCAAAAAAGAAATGCACTACAATCCACTGGTACAAATATTGTACCAATCAAAGTCTACAAGTTGAGAAAACTCTTTGATACCAGAGCCATCTATGCATTTCTTATTAAAATACAAGTATAGATGTATGGTACAAGAGTAATACAAAAGATACTTAAATGGTTAATCTATTTTCTTCTTCTCAGGGTGCCTGTCTATGTTGGCAATCATTCTGGCTATAATGACTTTGTTGGTTGCTATACGAAATAGCTGTATTGAAGTCTTTCTATGCCATGCTCTCAGGTTAGTAAGCCAGGATATTCTTCTTCGTTCTGGGCCCTTTTTCCTTCAATTTTATTTGGTAAAATGCATTGAAGTAGCTTATATCTGCCTTGATTTCTCATTATATGTCCCAGGTACTGCAGCTTACGTCCCTTCACGATGTTCACCAAATCCGCAGTTGTGTCCATTCTCCGCAGTACTTCTTCGTTTTTGACTTTGTCTGTCCATGATATCTTCAAGATCCTTCTGTATGACCATAGCTACGTATGTTATGGTTATTAAATTATATCCGTAATATTCGCGACCACTTTTTGACTGGTAACCTATTATCAATGTGTTCTCTGAATTTTAAATGTAAGTAAAAATATAAGTTTGATTTCCTGTCAATTTCAAATAAAATACTGAATCAAATTTTTTTAAACAATTACATAGGTTGTAATGATCGATGTTTGTACGATGGTTGTATTGACCGATGGAACAAAATTATCAACAACTTATAAGTTGGAGACCGTGGGAATATAAACGAAGCAGAAGAAGGCCCCAAATGAGATGGGCAGATGCTATCAAGAAGCACGTGGACTCTAGGTGGATGACCGTAGCGACAGACAGAGAAGAATGGAAAAGGATTGGGGAGGCCTTTGTCCAAAGATGGACCGAAGAAGGCTAATTAGATAGATAGATAGACATAGGTTGTAAGTTTCGTAAAAGGGTTTTGACCATTTATGTTTTTAAGCAGCATACGTCATAATTCTTGTTTGTATAATAGTTTTATAGAACAAACGATAACATGTTAAATGCAAATTATTTTCTTATAACAACATTTTTATGGAGGTATATAGATTGTGGTTTTCCAATTTTATATGCCTTTTCACTATATGTTTTGGTTTCCTATGTGAATTTTCACATAATATATCAATTACTCAGATAAATGTGTATGGCACTTAAGATCATAGGCGAGAGGACTTTTCCATTAAATACTTACTTACTTACTCCGTGGCGTTACAACCCTTCGTGGGTTTTAGCCGACTCGACAACATGCCTCCTCTGTTTTCTATCTTGAGCAACCTCCATCCAATTCTCCACGCCCATAGTGCTTAGGTCTCCTGCTATATTATCTCGCCACCGAAGACGAGGGCGTCCGCGTGGTCTCCTTCCAGTTGGGACTTCCTCCCACACCAGTCTTACTGTTCGTTCATCAGAATGTCTTCTGAGGTGTCCTGCCCATTGGAGTCTTCTGGACTTTATTTCTTTTATGATGTTGGTGTCTGGGTAAAGTTCTTCAAGCTCTTTATTAGTTCTTATCCTATATTGTCCTGATGCTTCATCAAGCACCGGACCAAAGATCTTCCTTAGGATTTTTCTTTCCCAAACACGTAGTCTCTCTTCATTTGCCTTTGTCATCGTCCACGTTTCGCTTCCATACATCACAACGGGTCGTATGATTGTTTTATAGACCTGTATCTTCGTACCTCGTGTTAGTTGTTTTGATTTTATAAGGTTTTGGAGGGCAAAAATACATCTGTTGCCGGCCTGAATCCTGTTGTTTATTTCTTGTGATCCGTTATTGTCTTCAGTTATTGTTGTTCCAAGATACTTGAATTCTCTAACGCGCTCAAAGTTAAAGTCATCGATGGTAATGTTCTGACCGATTCTGTCTCTGCTTTGGTTATTGCGGCTCATATACATATATTTCGTCTTATTTTCGTTGATTTGGAGCCCCATCTTCCCTGCTTCCTTCTCAAACCTTACGAAAGTCTCCTTCATCTTTAATCGCGTGTTTCCTATTAGATCTATATCGTCTGCAAATGCCAGTAGTAAGTTTGGTCCTTCTCGATGAAATACTGTATTCGGTTTTTCGATTCTTGCACTTCTGATTATGTGCTCCAGAGCTAAGTTGAAGAGTTGTGGTGAAAGTGCATCTCCCTGTTTTAGTCCATTGTTTATTTCAAATGTCTCCGAGTATTGTTGTCCAACTCTCACCTTACATCGTAACCGTTCCATACACATTCGTATCAACCGGACTAGTTTTTTTGGAAAGCCAAGTTCCTGCATCGCTGTCCACAGTCTGTCCCTACATACTCTATCAAATGCTTGTTTAAAATCTATGAACATCTGATGAAGCTCACGATCAAACTCCCAGCATTTTTCCATTATCTGTTTTATTGTAAATATCTGGTCAATTGTAGAGCGGCCCGGTCTAAATCCGCATTGATAATCTCCAACGATTTCTTCTGTGTATGTTTTGGTTCTTTCTAGCAGGATGTTTGCAAGGATTTTGTAGGTGGTGTTTAGGAGTGTTATTCCCCTGTAGTTAATACATTGCTTTTTGTTTCCTTTTTTGTGTATTGGTACAATAACCCCTTCTTTCCATTCATCTGGCATTGTTTCTTCTTGCCAAATGTCTTGAATTAGCTTGTATATCGAACTGTACAACGCTTCTCCTCCATGTTTTAAGCACTCTGCGGGTATACCATCGCTACCTGGTGTCTTATTATTTTTGAGTTTTTTAATTGCCTGTATTACTTCTTCGTATGTCGGGTATTGGTCTTCTATTTCAGCTGTATGTACCTCTATGTTTGATGTACTTCTGCTAGATTGGTCATTCAATAGCTGATAGAAGTATTCCTTCCAGGTTTTTAAGATTTCCTTGTCATCAGTGATAAGCTGTCCACTGTCGTTTTGAAGAAAGTTTCCTGTTCTTGCTTGGTACCCGGTCTTGATATCTGAAACTCCTTTAAAGAATTGCCTCGCTTGTTTGTTCTTTCTTTTTTCTTCTATATCTCTGATTATTTGTTCCTGATACTCTCTCTTCTTCCTTTTCATTAGTTTTCTTGTCTCCGTTCTTCTTTGTCTATACATTTCATTATTGTTGTGCGAGGGGTTTTGTAGCATGTTCCTTCTAGCCACATTTCTTGCTAATATGGAGTTCAGGCAATCATCATCGAACCATTTTTTTGTTGTTTACTTTTTGTGTCCTAGTATTTCATCTGCTACGCTTGTCAGAGCTACTTTGATATTTTTCCAAGCTGAGTCTATGTTGTTATAGTCTTCTGTCTGTGCTAGAGCGATTTTTATAGCCTTTTGAAATTTCTGTTCTGTCTCCTTATTACGTAGAACTTCGGTATTCCATAATTGTGTTGGTGTATTCTTGTGTGTTTTTTTGGACGCTATTCTTGTCCTTATCTTCGCTTTTACAAGAAAGTGATCCGTGTCTCCATCAGCTCCTCTTAGGCTTCTTACGTCTAGACAGTTACTACCCCTCCTGGCATCTACTAGAACATGATCAATCTGATTTCTTGTGACGCCGTCGTTGGAGACCCATGTTTGTTTGTGTATATTCTTGTGTTCAAACATTGTCGATTTTATTAGTAGATTGTGGGATGCTGCAAAGTCTATTAGTCTTGTTCCATTATCGTTGCTAACATCGTGAAGACTATGGTTACCTATTGTTGGTTTGTACGCTGCTTCCTTCCCAATCTTTGCATTGAAATCTCCTAAGATAATATGCATGTCCTGTTTAGGTAAATTATTTATCAGTTCCTCTAGTTTCTCGTAGAAGTTATCTTTTATATGCTCTTCCTTTTCCTCTGTCGGTGCATGGGCAGCAACTAGGGAATAGTTATGTAGTTGTCCTTTGATTCTGATATATTTTCCATTAAATGATTATACAAAAATAAATCAATTTTTTCGATTAAATAATATAATATAAAATTTAAACAACCCCTTTTGACTTTTTTCATAAAAAAAAACTATATATTGATAAATATCGAAGGAGAACAAATGACGCATATTAAGTACCTCTATATCTTACACAGATTATCTTTAGCAGCAGTAATATAAGTCTCCCTTTATTTATTGCTGACTACTAAATAGTCTGAAGTTTTATAATAGGTACGTCCATTACGATGATCAGAAAAGACCACTCCGTCGAAATCCCATAAAATAGCCAATAAATCGCATAAATAATCATTAAATTCGGAACATAAAACTGTTCCAAACTCTATAATGGACCCATAAACATGAACATTTGTTTTCCACTATAAAGTAATAATATGTAATTCTGTTGGAACGGAGCTAATTTCTGTCCATTAATCGACAATATTTTGAATGTTATTAACGCAAAATTGTTAAACTTCATTCCATTTATATGCCCTAAAAACGAATAACGTAATGATGCTTCATTTATTTACTAGTTTATGGTAATTTGTTTGTTAGAAGATATTTATATCCAAATGTATATGGTCAGTCCGCTACTAAACATTGCTATTTTCCCAATATGGTGAGGTAATAATTCAGCAGAAAACAACTAAATTGAAATAGGGAACACTATTGTAGACTATTTCAAATTCGACGTTCACCACACCAATATACACGGCTTACATATTTCACTATACACAGCAACGTAGAAAATAGGAAATTTTAATTATTATGTCCTATTAGTACAAAATGTAATGATTAAAAA
The DNA here is from genome assembly GCA_918026665.1 of Diabrotica balteata. NCBI lineage: Eukaryota > Metazoa > Arthropoda > Insecta > Coleoptera > Chrysomelidae > Diabrotica > Diabrotica balteata. Next base: position 168,722,382 of record OU898277.1, read on the forward strand.
TGATAAAAAAATCCAGAAGAAACACAATCAATTATACACTTACAGATTAAAACAAGAAAAAATTTCGAGTTGTAACAAAAGATCTTCAACATTCAACCGATACTAAATTCATTAACATATTAACGTCTGCAAAGAAACTGGTTTAGAAAAATTGATAAAGTATACAAAATTATGATGTTTGCTTTGCATTTATTACATATTCAAAAAAATATATTGTGTTTCAAAAACATTTTGAAATAACAGGGCGTCATCAAATAATTGATAGATATATTAGGTATTTGTATGATATTTTTCGAAACATCCTTTTTCAATACACAATACTTTTAACACTTTTTGTGTGTCCACCTTGCCTTCATGTGACACACAACACACGTTAAAAGTTTTTATAGTTTTCCTGAAAAATAAAAGCGTTTGGTTACTTCATTCTTGATAGAACAAAACTTAACAAATAGCCCAAAACATTTTTAAATTCAACAGAATATTTATTTTCATAGACGTTCTCAAATGAGTACAGTCGGCATTAATGGTTTACAAAGAGCCTACAAGAAATGAATCATGAACTTATTGTATAATACCAAACACAAAACAAAGAAAATTCTACTTTTAAAGAATTACGACAATATATACATTCCATACTCTTTGATAAAAACATATACCAACAAACCCATGTCCCTGACAAGTCAATGGATAGATAAGGTGTGACCTATGTAAAAGCTTCTGACCTGAATAGAGTTTTGATCGGAATTAGTTTATTCCTCTCCAGCCAACAAATAAAAATTACCAATTAAATAAAAATAATATACTAACTACGGCATCAACACAATCAGCAGTGTTGGTGGTCTAAACAAGGTACCTCGACTAGCAGATGACACTTTTTAATAGTTCTAGTCAGATCAGTGTTGGCTGCTGATACATAAATGTCCTTGTTTTGTTGTATGTAATGTTATAAAAGTTGGTTTGTTTATTACATTTCATATGCCATAATCATACTCTAAATATCAAACGGTAGTTATAAATTATTTCTTTCATTGCTGTTTTCTGAACCAGTTTAGGTACTCTATCGATAAATCATAATAGCATCGAAGATCAATTTTAATTCGTCTCTTCTGCAATCTATCAGTAGATATTATATCATTTTTATTAACTATTCTTCGTAGATATCAAGCAAAAAGTATGCTAATCCGAGAATTATCTCTATCGTACTTAGTACGTAAAAGAAAACCACGCGGTTTAGAGAGGTGTTCAAGACAAAATGTGAAGAAAAGAAGAAATCCTTTTAACAATTCAGAACACAACAAATGCAATAGGCATACAACAAATAAATTTAGATAGCCAAATAAAAATAGAACACTGGACGAGCTTCTCAAAATAGATGAACAGTACTTCTAAGGAACACAAAAGGAAATATGGAGAATAATCACTGGACAAAAAGGGAGATAAATGAAATAATAAAAACGAATCACACTCAGAAGAAAACATGTGCAAACTGCTTACTATTTACGATTTCATTTGCTGAAGTTGACGATTATGACACACCAATACCAGAGGGGACGACAAACGAAAAAATAAATATTGAGGAGGAAACGGTAAAGGATGCATTAAAAATTAAAACTACATCGAATCTTTTCTTAGTAGCAACAAGTCCTGCCGAAACTCTTTAGTGTTTGGAAGTACTTCCTGGGTGGAGTTACTGAGATACCTGATGGTATTAAACGATTTTTTTTTTAAATCTGTAATATGCCTTAAAATAAGTAGCCTTCAATGATAAGTAAGAATAAGACTATTCTAGTCGATCGAGAAGATTAGGATCCAGCCTCCTCAATTTTTAGACTTTTTAACACGTCTACCATACTGGCACATACTCTAATTTTATCTGGGACCGTGTGTACCTATCAGGCTACAGCGAAGTGTCGTGTTTCTAAAGCTTTGTCTCGTCGAGGATCGCATTTGCTGTGCTTTCCTATATATAAATTTGTGTAAACAGTCTGTGGTAAGCAAACCACGTGTTCAAAAACAGGTTAGACATAATTTCTAACGTACTTCAGTCAGTATCGATTCGAACGTCTTACGAGGCTAAGACTATTTTCTTTTCATTTTTTTGTTAAAAAGTGGAACTAAAGAAGATATTGTCCCGTAAAGGACTAACGGAAGACGAACATCGCAGGGTGATATCAGTATGCCTGAAAGTACGTTTTATGATTTCGATGCGGATCCAGTGTACAATGAAAATGTTACTGATAATTCTTCAGACTCATGCAGTAGTGAATATGAGTCTCGTAGAAAAAAGCTGTTTTTCTGTCTTACTGTATCGCTGTGAAAGTTGGACAATGGACCCTGAAATAGAATGAAAAATAGATGCCTTTGAGATGAATATATACAGACGAATGTTGAGAATTCCATGGGTACAAAGAGTTACTAATGTTGAGGTACTTCGTCAAATGTGTAAACAAAAAGAATTACTAAGAATAATCAAAGAGAGAAAAATGTAATATTTGGGTCATGTGTTGAGAGACGAAAAATATGAATTACTTCAAGTTGTACCAGAAGGAAAAGTACAGGCAAAATATCAGTAGGAAGATGCCAGAACTCATGGCTGAAAGACCTGAGGAGATGGTTAGACCGCTCATCCGCAGAAATCTTTCGCGCAGCAGTTTGCAAAACCACAATTGCCATTTGGATCGCCAACCTTCGAAAGGAGACGGCGCCGTGGGAAGAAAAAAAAGCTAAAATTTGCAAAAAACACAAAATTGTAAAGAATTTACTGCAGGTCCTAGTTCCAACCAAAAAAAGCCTGATACAAGAAGGATAGTAAAGTTATTTAGGAATGCACAATTTCTGTTTATAGTTTACTTTTTTTTGCTTTTTAGAAAAAGCTGAACCTGCAAACGCTAGCTTGAAAGCTGTTATTGACGATGTTGTATCAAGAAATAAAATAACATAGAACGATGTGCCAAATCCAGATCAAATCAGGAAGAAATTAAAAAACTTACAGATCACAAACCAATAGATTTCTACCTACTGTTTTCATCGACTGTCAAGTGCAAGATTTGTTGGTTACTAAAACTAATAAACACGCCGAACAAACAATAATCGCTGATATCGTAAATGAATCAATAGGGAAACATAAGTTTATTAGTAACTGAAGACTAATTAGCAGAGAAGAATTGCTTCGATTTTTTGCTCTCATTATTTGGAAGGAGTTAAATAGAAAACCCGAACTCAGAGATTATTGGAGCAACAATTTATTTTACAAGAGTAAAGTTTGCTTTGTCTGTTTTGTTTGAAGTTGAAATAAGTAGAAATCGATTTGAAATATTATTATACTTCTTTCACATTTCAGATAACGAGAGCTGGCCACCTGCAAACAGACTCTACAAAATATCTCTTCTTGTACAAATACTAAATGAAAAGTTTCAGAAAATGTATACTCCTAGAGAATCGTTATGTATTGACCAAACTATGGTGCCGTTTCGTGGTAGACTTCGTTGTTTGCAATACATTTCTGATTAAGACACAAAGTCAAATTGTTTAAACTTTGCATCGCAGTTTGCATAGGAAACATAATCCAAAAGTGGTAGTCCATGTAAAATTAAAAAGAGGTGACATGAAATATCTACAGAGTAATACAAAAGTTGTTATCGGAAAATGGAAAGATAAACGGGGCATTTTGTTTTTAACGACCAAGGATATTCCTTTTATGATATATGTTCAAACAAAAAGTGGACCTGTTCCCAAACCATCGACCATTGTTGACTATAATTCTGCAAAATCTTTTATCGATGTGTCGGATCGAAAGGCTGCACATAATTCCCCTGTTTGACAAAGTATAAAGTGGTATCGTAAATTGGCTGTGGAATTACTAACAAATACCACAATTGTGAACTCCTTAATTCTCTACAAATTTGTTGCCGCATATATGCGTGTTAATTGTTTTGTAAATATTCATACATATTCTTTGAAAAAATAAACGGTTTTTGTATTTTTAAACTTAAAATATCTTAGGAAGAAGGTATTTGATTATCTTCCTGGTGTGAGCCAATATGGTACACATGGTTCACATTAAAACAAATTATAAAAATAATTATAAATAAACCGTGTGTATCGTGTTGCTAAATGCTGTTTTTACTTAAAAAATGTATTGTTTTATTATTCCAGAATAGAAATAAATACACATTTTTATTTCAAAATTATTTAAAAAATGTTCCGGTCTGACAAAAAAATTTAATCATGATGGTCCGTAGCTTAACGTGTTAATAACCAGTTTTTCTTCCTGATATTTAGGTTTTGTTTCTCTGAAAAACAGAAAAAACATACTGAAAATTCATGCTGGTCTTGTATAAAAAAAATAGATCATGATAACTCAATTTTTATAGTATATGACAGTAGTTTTATAGACGCAGTTTTTAAAAATTCTCTTAAAGTTTATCAGTCAATAAATACATGCATGCACTAAAATTTTTAAACAAAAGTAAATATGAAACGCTCACTGTAACCCGTTATCATATTTACGTGATTTTCTCTCTGTTTGCTGTTATTTACACAAAAAGTTTCCTCGACCATGCTACGCATTCCCACTGTTTACATACATTATTTAAAATAGAGTCAGTGGGCAGCGGTGGTATTGTGAACTAGTAGCACAGCGCTCACTATAATATTTCTTGTTTACATGGAATTTGCGGTTTTCGTATTGCAACCATAATTTCTCTACACTGTACGTACCATTAATATGTATCAAACTTAACCTCGACCATTTGTTTCGGGCTGATTCGTCAGTATATTCTCTCTGCATTTTGCGCTTTTTGTTGCTAGATGAACACTGTTCGGGAATTCTCATAGCGAAGCTAAAAAATGAAGTGGATCATATATAGTAGGAACTCATTGTTTTGTTGCTTTAAGTAAAAGTACAAAATTTATAATGAAATAAACACGAGGAAATATGAGAATATAAACCTGTACTAAACAAAAAATTTAAATGAGTATTTTAAAATAAAATTAAAAATTATTATTAAGTATGTAGTTCCCGTTTTGTTCTTGAACTTTCATATATATTATTTTAGTAGAATTTCTTGATCTTAGCATCACAAAAAATGATACTATTTTCTGTATATTTTTTATTTAACATATCAGCAGGATATCCATGCTTTTTTTAAATATTATTCAAAATACTTTATCAAAAACATAATAAAATTGTTGACTTATCAAACATGCAAAGGTTGGTTGCAAAATAAACGTCATAATTAAACGTCAAAATTAAAATAATAATAAAAACATAAACTTCATTCAACATTGGTATATTTTTTAGAACTTAGCATGCTTTTATTGGAGGACACAATTTCATTTCTTTGAGGTGTTCTCTAAGTCTCTTGCCGCCATTGCTTCATCAACATCGTTGCGCGAACTTCTCCGTAGTCGTCCTCTCTTTCTTCTTTCAGGAGGGATCCATTCCAGTACTCGTCTAGGCAATCTGTACTCTGGCATTCTTTTAACATGTCTGAATCTGATTAATTGGGTTCTTTGTATGTCATCATTGATATGTCGCATCATTTTCATTTCGTTTTTTATTTGCTCGTTTCTAACTCTTCCCAGTTTCGATCTAGCGCAGCTTCGTCTAAGATAATCTATTTCTGTCCTCATAAGTTTGTTTCTATTAGCTTTGGTGACCTTCCATACTTCCGAACCATAAAGTGTAATACTTTGGACTATACTACCGTAAATGTGTTTTTTGGTGTCTCGTCGAATTTTTTTTTGCCACAGAAGAGAGTTTAAGGCACGGGTCGCTGCTTTGCCATTGTTTATTCTTACCCTGATTTCATCTGCGCTATTTCCCTTCTTGTTGAAAATGACCCCCAAATATTTGCAGGATTGCACGCCTTTGATTTTGTCGTCTTCAAAGACTAGCTTACATATTTCATCTGTTCCCACTGAGAGATATTCACATTTTGTCATATTCACATTTAGACCTGCCACCTCATATTCTTCTTGCAGTTTTCTTACCATATAGCTAAGATCGCAGCTATCTTCGGCAATTACTACCTGATAATCCGCAAAGAAAAGTGTATATAGCGTGTTTTCTTCCACCGGTATTCCCATGTTTCTACATTTTTTACCCATTTTACTAAGGATCTGTACAAATATATTTTAAATAAAGTGGGCGACAGACAGCAGCCTTGTCTTAGTACCTTTGTTATTTGAAAAGGAGAGGTGATTTCTTGTCCCATTTTAATTCATTTTGTTTGCAGTATTTTTGAGTGGCGTTAATAAGAATTGGGCTTGTTTTTAAGTTACCCATTTCTATCCATAGTAGGGAGTTCGATACACTGTCATATGCTTTTTCCAAATCTATTTGAGTTATATGGCTTTCTCTATTTCTCTGCACTCGTTTTTCCATTGCAATTTTAAATATGAAAATATTATCCATAGTGGACCGTACTAACCTAAATCCCCCTTGTTCTCCGGATTGTTTGTCTTTAATATCATTTTCTATCAGGTTTCGTAGTACTTTTGAGTATAGTTGGCCTATAGTAGCAATCACTGCGATCCCTCTATAGTTTTTAGGATCCGTCTTTGTGCCTTTCTCGTGTATGGGAGAGATATACGATTATCTCCATTCTTGTGGCACCTTTTCTCCATTTAAGCATCTTTCGAATAATTTTCGGATCATTTCAAACAATTTTTATGATCCATACCTAATCAACCCTGGATGTATTCCACTTGGGCGTGGAGATTTTCTTAACTGCACTCCCTTAACTGCTTCTTTAACTTGTTCTGTTGATATTTTTATTTTTCCTTCTTCTTCTTCTGGTAGCGCTACAACTCGGGGTGGGTCTTGGCTGACTGCACAACCTGCTTCCATCTCGAACGGTCGTCCATGATGTTTAAGTCAGTGGGTAGCCCCATTGTTCTCAAATCTGACCATATATTATCTCTCCATCGCATTCGTGGACGTCCTAAGGGCCTTTTACCTGTCGGAACTTCTTCCCAGATTAACTTGGTAAGGCGGTTATTAGGGAGCCTATGAACATGGCCAGCCCATCTTAGACGTTGGGATTTAATCTCTTGGACTACCTCGCTAGCACTATACATTTATTTGACCTCGGCATTTGTTCTCATTCGGTATTGGTTAGTATTCGGATCATGATAGGGACCGAAGGTCTTTCTGAGGATTTTTCTCTCAAAGCATCTGAGTTTACTTTCCATTGCTTTTGTCAGCGTCCACGTCTCACACTCATACATGAGCACCGGTCTAATTACTGTTTTATATATCCTGATTTTTGATGTTCGTGTTAGGCTCTTGGATTTAATAGTGTTGTGGAGGCTATACATACATCTGTTTGCTGCCTGAATTCTCCCTTTTATCTCTTCCGTGATATTGTTATCTGTGGTGATAGTCGCTCCGAGATATTTAAAACTCTCCACTCTTTCAAAGTTATAGGGGTCTATTGTTACATTTTGTCCTATTCAATCTCGTCTCTTTTGTCTGTTAATGCACATATATTTGGTTTTCTCTTCATTGACCTTTAGACTGGTATTTTTTGCCTCTCTATCTAATTTATTGAAGGTTTCTTTTACATTTATTCTTCCTTCACTTGTTCATTTGTCTGTTTAAACCTTTCTTTTCTCTCTGTTAATAAGTTTTTAAAATGCTTTATCCATGTGTTCTCTGGTATTCTATTTATTATGACTTGGTTTTTTGTCATTGTTTTCATCGTTTTTATAGTTCTCCATGCTTCAGAGCTCTTTGCTCCTCCTATGTGGTTGTCTAGGTATTGGCATTTTTGTTCCTAGGCACTATTCTTCTTTTTAACCACTTCTCGTTTGACTTCTTTATTCAAGTTTTTATATTGTTGTTTTGTTTGTTCGTCTTCCTGTTCTAATAACGTTTAAAATAATTCCTTCTTTATTTTTATTTTGTCCTCCACTTCTTTATCCCGTCAATATGGTTTATCTACTCTCCGTAATCAACATGGTTTATCTGTGGCCCTAAGGCTTGTATCGCTGCGTCTTTTATGCAGTTTTTTATATGTTCGTCGTTCATCCGTCATTGATCTGTGTGATTCCAATAGTTTTTGTGTTAGTCTCCAGGAGTAAAGTATCTAGTTATCTAGATTACTGTCTCCTCTCGTTATCTAGATTGTCTAGGGTGTACGTAGTTCTTTCTATTTTTTCTCTGTGTTCTTTGTTGATGTCTGTGAGGTTCTTATCTACGAATGGTGTATATATTTTTCCTATTATCAGGCAGTGGTCCGAGCCGCACTCTGCTCCTCTATTCACTTTTACGTCCTGTATTCTTAACTTAGTTTGTTGTCTTGTTATGAAATAATGTATTATCGATTTTAGACCTCTAGTGTGCTGATACCAGGTGTATTTATGTATGTTCTTGTGGGCGAAAAACCATTCAAAATCTTTAACTCATATTTTTGGCATATATTTATGAGTCTTTCTCCGTTGTTGTTTACAGTTTCTTCTCCATGCAACACTTTACTTTGTACTTGTGTTCCTACTCTAGCATTAAGGTCTCCTCCGCATATAATCTCATGACTTAGGAATTTCGTTCAGGATTTTTCTAAAGGCTTCTTCAAAAGCTTCCTTTTCATGTTCTGAGTAGTCATAATTTATGGCATATACCCCCAGATTTGTTATTTGTGTTCGTCTTAGGAGAATCGTCACTTTAATAAAACGTTGTTGTAAGATTTAATATATTTTTAGAATTTCTTGTGTACAAATGTTGATATCCCTGCTCTTGCTCTTTGATCCTTTCCCACTCCTGAGAAGAAATGTACATAGTCTTTTAATTTTTTGCTTTCATTTCCTTTTTTCTTGGTCTCATAGAGAATGGCTATATCTAATTTTCGATTTACGAATTCCTGCATAATTTCTTGTTGCTTGTTCCGGATTCCCTGTGTATTCCAGATTCCGTTATTCATGTTCCTGTTCTCGTCTACTGTAATTTCTGTCCGATAACCGGTCGCTGGCCTTACGACTTAACCCCCATCCTTGGAGGACCGAATTTTCTGTTGGGGTTCATTCCCCTAGCCGATATGTTCCAGTTTTTAGGCGCCAGAGAATCGCCTTTCACCCTCTTTCGTCTGCTAAATAACGCACTCCCATTGGACGCCATACACCCAGTGGTTACGCGACATGGTATGTCTTCGTGGCCGTGAGAGTAGGATTTGCTGACAGAGCTGAGTTTTATTCCTAAAACCTCTAACTTATTCGTTGAAGAACAGTGGGCATTTCTTAGAGTTTTGTTACGACAAAAGCATCGGCAGCTTCGTGTTGCCTCCAAGACCCCTTAGCAGCCTCTAACCACCATCAAATTATAAACAATTACGAAAAACATTATTAAAAATAATATAAACAATATAAAATATATCGATAAACCTCAAAATAAAACGAAAACAATTTGGCAGGGAGCGAAAATTTTTATCGGTAAAAAAATCATTTTTCTATGCAGCTTTTTTATTTTTTAAGCATAGTTGTGAATCCACATCAAGTTGATCATTTGTAAATGATATTAGATTTGATTCATTCCACTTACGTACTTGCTCCATTTCTATTTTATTTAGTATTCAAGTTATCTATGCTCCCTCTGTTATATTTTCGTCATTTGATGTGTATTATATTATCTTCGACTATCTTTAAATCACACCTTTCGATTAATCTCCTTTTTTTCTCGTAGCAAGATCTTAATAAATTCTAATTCTTATAAATAAGTTTTAAAAGAATAAAAATAAACGAATTTACATTGTCATGGCTATTTAAATTTACTTAAAATTCCTAATTGTTGATACGCTTTGTATTACAAAAATTTATTACCCGCTTCAATGTACTTTCGTAGTGTTTACAAAAAATATCAAGTCACTTCAAACACCAGCAGTAATTAATTAGCCCAATTAATTAGTGCATTTCAGTTTATTACGCCATAAAGTTCCCCTTCTTTCATAAACTAAAACAGCTGGAGCCATTTATTTCACTTTCTCATTCTCACAATCATCGCCTAAGACAGCTAGTTACTTTGTTACTAAAAAATACGGTGCTAATAATATCTATGACCTGTTTGCGTAATGAGGACTAAATAAATTGTTGTCATTGTAACTAATTGTATTTTTTATTGCGTTTTTTCTTTCTGAAAACATTGTAGTTGCTAATTTAGGTTCTATAATTTTTTACTTAACAAGAATTTTATGCAATAGAGAAAATCGTGTGAAATAATTAATTATATAATATAATAAAAAATAGAGATAAATGATACTAACAGTAAGTTTTTATATTAAATAATAAAATAAATTGGTAGGTATGTAGTAATTAATTAAATTATTATTGGGTCAATAAGAACACGCAATGCTTTACTAATTTTTTTTTATTTTGTCGGTTCTTAAAGCAAAGGCTTCGTCTGGTACAAATACGTATGGCAGATTTGTTTCTCTGTCAGACATCAGAAGAAGGCGGAATATTTAGCAAATTTAATAATAACTTCTGTAATTTGTCAAAAAATACTGTATTTTTGAGAACACCGCCATCAGAGATCCGTCCATTCGTACCGAAATCACATAATATAGTAGTCCTTATAGTTAGCGTCAGCAATAGCCAGCAGAACCATACTGTGTGTCTTCTTGGAATTGTAATAAACACTGGTCACCACTGTACGGAAGCAAGACCGCTGTCACACTGTAACATTCTCGATTTAAACTACAAAAGGATGCTTGTCTCTGCGAGCGGAGGCAAGGCTTACTGGCTCAACTAGTCTGAATGGACGTGGTTTCTCCCTTGCGGATTTACAAGAGAGTAGAGAATTATCTTGAATAAGGGGATAAAGGACGTCCAGGTGTCAGACCCTGTAAAGAGTTAGAGTCTATGGGCTTGCTTTAGAAGCCGGAGAAATGCACGAGATCATGCGGTGGTGTGGCTTGCTAGCTCAGCTCAATTTTCATTGTTGCTATGTCGTTTTGTATTTGTATCATGTTCCAACGAAGGTCTATGTTTTTGTAATTTTTAAACATTCGGAGCGACCTGATATCGAACTTTATGTAATACACTTAAACTAGGTCGATTTTTCATTTTTTGTTTAATTTGAAATGGAGTATATAATAATTATTTTATTAATTATTATTATTCTTTTCTAGGCTAACTACCTTTTATTTTGTTTCCGTGATTTATATTCCTTAAACACCAACCCAAATAACAATGCAGAGAAAGATCTTAAGAGAAAGATAACGAATGTCAACTCAGAAATACTCCCTAATTTCGAAATAAAACAAGCTATGGCAGAACTAAAGAACAATAAGGCTCCGGGCCCAAATGGAATACTTGTACAAATGTTGAAGAAAGGAAGTGAAATTATTTTCGAAGAATTAAAAATTTTTTTCAACGAATGTCTTCACAGAGGAGAAGTTCCAGATGATTGGACAAAGTTTGACACTACTTCTCTTCAAAAAGGGAGACAGGGGAGATCTGAAAAATTATAGGCCAATCTCCCTGCTATCCCAAATATACAAACTGTTTATGAGAGTAATAACTAGTAGGTCTCAGTGTCTCGGTGTCTGACCGAGGCAGACCACCAAAAAGATGGATGGACGACTTGAGAAAAACATTCGGAAATTGGATACAGAAGGCGCAAGATAGAGAACAGTGAAAGAACATGGAGGAGACTTATATCCAACAGTGGATGCAAGAGGTTGAGGAATGATGATGATGATGAACTAACAGGTCAACGTTGAAGCTCAATAGCTATGAACCGGTAAAGCAGGCAGGATTCCAAAAGGGTTACAGTACATCGGATCATCTTCTTATAGTCACTACTCTAATGGAGAAAGCAAATAAAATGAATATCACTTGAACTTATACATTGGCTTCGTTGATTATGAAAAGGCATTCGACTCCATAGAACTTTAAGCAATAGAGAGAGCTATGAACAACTACAAGATAGAGTCCCGATACAGAACACTCATACATAATATTTACAAGAAAATAATATAAGGTTGAATGCTCGAATAAATGAACTTTGATCAATTGAAAGACAAATATTGAGCACAGTTTTATTAATTAAATCTTATCCAAGTACTTTCGCTAGTGTTATGTACAATTTTATGTTTATGACATTCTGTGATTATTGGATAACCCACAATTAACGAAATGCCCCTGAAGATGTTCTAGGAAGCGAAAGTATTTGGGCAAGATATAATTAATAAAACTGTGCTCGATATCTGCCAATTATTTGATCAAAGTTCATTTACAAGAAAGCTACAATGAAAATACAAATATATGCTAAAATCAAAGCTATGCCATTCAACAGAGGAGTTCGCCAGGGAGATGGTATCTCATCAAAGCTATTCACAATTGGACTGGAAGACGTGTTCAAAGACATTAAATGGGCAGATAAAGAAATAAATGTTTGTTAATGGAAGAAATCTGATTAATTTAAGATACGCTAATGATATTGTAATATTCGCTAGAAGTTTCGAAGAACTACAGACCATGATGACGCAACTATTTTAAGGTTTGGAAAAAGTAGATCTTAAGATGAACTTGGAAAAACAAAAATAATGACAAATACACCGAACATTAGAGAGATAACGTTGAACGACATAAATTTAGAAACAGCAAGCGACTACATGTACCTGGGACAGATAATGAAAGTTAACAAAAAAAATCAAACTGCCGAAATTACCAGAAGAATAAGATTAGCGTGGGCAGGATTTGGAAAACTGAGTTGAATCTTAAAAATCACTAAAATAGAACAATATTTGAAAACCAGAATTTTCGATCAGTGTATCCTCTCTATACTAACATATTGTTACAGACGTGGACACTTATATATATATATATATATATATATATATATATATATATATATATATATATATATATATATATATATATATATATAACGTGGACGTATTGAAACCTCAATACTCCGGGAGTATTGGATTTTAGGAAGTGTAGAACTTTCAAATTTCAGAAGAACTGAAAGAGAAGTGATGAAAAAAAAAATACTAAAAATAGGGTTAAGCTCAGAGGAACACATTTAAATGGCCAAAGAGACACTAAATCTCAAGTGAGTGTTCGGGCTAGCTTCAATGCACTGGATTGTGGCTTTAAAGATATAAACAGATAGCAAACTGAGCTAATGAGACAAGAAATGAAATGAGACCTGGTAATATCAAACGTGATACAACTAAAGAAGGTCACTGGGAATAAATTTATAGAAAGAGAACAAGAAGAAGAGAAAAAGAAGGGTGCCAACTCAACGATAGTTGAGATTTTGAAGTAACAAAAGACAGGAAACAAATTATACTAGAGCTAATAACCTGAAATACAAAATATTAAATACCAATCTTGTCTTGCTATATTGTATACTGGTTAGTAGAACTGAAATAAACTCAAAATAGTAACAATAAATATATTTATAAAAATTTGTATATCGATATATATGTATTAACAATTTACATATAATGCAAAAACTAAATAACAGTGGTAGTGGGTGTATAAAGATACAATAGGACCTAATAGTAACACCAAGAATAGTCCGTATGGTAGCCAAAGTTTTAACACAAAAAGGTAGTAATTTAAATTTAACTAGTTCGACTAAAATGAGATACAAATTACAGTATGGTGAAGATATCAAACGTGATAAATCTATTACAATTCTATTAAATATATTACATCCAAAAAAGTGAGTTTTTCCATACTCATTATATCATATTTAAAAAAAACCACATTAAATTTATTTCCCTCCCCAATTAATTTAAAAAAAAATATATATCAAAAGTGAATTCTATTAAAAAAAAATATTTTAAATCAACCAGTGAGTTTGGTCAGACTCTGTATATCCTATTTTAAAATAAAAACCTCATAAAGCATGAAAGGTATTTTCCCTCTCCCAATAATATCAAAATTATATTTTATCAAAATGTAGTCACTTGATCATATGCATATGAAAAGTTAACAAAATATACAGTAACAAAAAAATTACATAGTCAAACAACTTATCTTTACAGCACTATAAGTCCATAGGAAAAACTCTTGGCACGGCTAAATCAGTTTATGGCTGTAAAGACGAATCCTGGGCACAAAGCCACAACCAGTCACTGGTCTCTGGGTGACAGCAAAATCCACGGGTTACATACACAAGTTGCAAACTATCTAAGGATTCAAAGTTACTAATATCCTTGAGGGAATATTCTCAAGAGAATACTCTCAAGTGAAGTGACGGAATCTAAAAAGGTTATGTAATTTAATAAATGTAATTTAATAGGTGTAGCAGCATGGATTGACTGCACCAAAACAAAACATCAAAACAATTTACAAAACAGGTTATGTCAACATGTCAGAATTTTCGAAGTTACTTCGTAGATATGACAGGCTTGCGCCATGACAAGAACATGCGCAGAATACAGAAGGCTGTACCACATTTGTAGAACCTTTTATATTCCACCAAAAAAAGTTAGAGAAAAAAAAAACCAAAAAAACTTAATGATAACGACATGGACTAAAACAGAATTTAAGTTTAACTATATAAAAAAAAATGACCTTCTGTTCTTTGCAAGTAAATCAAGGAAATTTTATATTTAAATTATTTCGGAACTCAAAAATAAATCTCTAAAGAAATACTAAACTACAATGATAAATGTGATTATATGATAATGAGATAATACGTATGAAATGATTTACTTACATGGAGCCGCAGCACGCCAAAAAAATCTTCCTTTTATGTGGAACTCTTAGATTAATATTGATTTTAAAAAAAATTAATTATTATTATTATTATTTCTATTTTATTCTTCCCCAAATTATCTTCCTTGCTCCAATTCCGTCACTTTGAAGGTGAAAAAATTTCACCGGTTGACGTGGCTGCGTATGAGTTTTGACCAAAGCTGATCGTTCTCTACCGCACAAAATCGATCTTCCTTTCAAAGCGCTCCCAGCGCGTTGGTGGAGAAATGTCGATTTAAAAATCGATCGCTGGCGGATCCCAAAAATTTTCGTGAGGGGTTAATCAGTAGGGTAAACGCTACAGTATATATATATATATATATATATATATATATATATATTATATATATATATATATATATATATATATATATGTATATATAATATATATATATATATATATATATATATATATGTATATATATATAATATATATATATATATATATATATATATATATTATATATTTATTCTATTAAATTTATTCTATTCTGTGCACGAATTTTGTCCATTCTTTCTTGTTTTTTTGCCTATTTTGAGCTTCTGACCATTCCAATCCCCTACTTTTCAAAATCTGTTCTACTTCGTCATCCCAGGTTTTCCATGGTCTGCCTTTTATTTTAAACCTTTTCACTTTAGTCTTCCAGACTTGCTTAACAGGTCGGTTGTCGCTCATTCGACACAAATGACCAAATCATTTTATTTGTTGTGTTTCAATAGCATATAGTACAGATTCTGTGCCCAGTTCTTCTCTAACATCTTCATTTCTTATTTTGTCTCGTCGTGTTATTCCTTTGACTCGTCTTAGATATTTCATATCAATGGCTTGTATCTTGCTTTTTAATTGCTTTGTTAAAACCCAGCTCTCGCTTCCATATATCAAGATTGATCGGAATACTGTCTTATAAACTGTCACTTTGGTTCTTCTCCTAATTTCCGGTTTACTCATGAATGCTCTACTAAGATGATGGTACACTTTTGAAGCACTATTGATTTTTTCTGTTATTTCATTCTGCATGGTACCTTCTTTGTCTATTGTAACCCCTAAGTATTTGAATGCATCTACTTGTTCTATGAGTTGTTGATTAATTTCTGTGTTAACATTTCGGTTAGTTTTCGCTATTAGCATCACCTTGGTTTTCTTAATATTAATCTTCACGTTTCTGATTGCCAGCTCATTATTCCAGCTATCTATATACGTGGACACTTACTAAGTCTAATATGGATTAAATAGTAAAAGCACAAAGAGCAATGGAAAGATCAATGCTCGGGGTGAGACTTAAAGACAAAAAACAAACAAATGGATTAGAAGCAAAACCAAAGTAAAAACGCAGGAGAACATGTTGCTAAATTAAAATGGAGCTTCGCAGGACACAATGCCCGACTTAAGGATAAGGGATGGAACCACGAAATACAACAATGGAGACCATGGTTAGGAAATAGAAGCAGGGGAAGACCACAAATGAGATGGGCGGATGATATTAAGAAGATCGGAGTACACAACTGGAAGCAGGTGGCGCAAAATAGAAGACGTTTGATTGATTTGGGGAAGGCATATGTCCAAAGTTGGATTACTTAAGGCTGCAGAAGAAGAAGATGTTTTTAAATTATTATGGAAGATTATGGGACATTCAAACACATTTTTTTGTTATGCAGGGTATGCAAGTAATTGTACAAAAAGAAACCGCAGATTCTACACTTTAAAATATTACGATTTAGCCAACTTGCTTTAATAAAATGTTGATATTAAGAAAGATACAGGATGTTAAAGTGGAAATTTAAAATTTTATTTTTCGCTATAACTTTCATGTTTGTAAACATTTATGTATAAAAATTTACAGCTAGGTACTATTGAACATCAGAAATTGTAATTTGATGCATACTTTGATATAGCTAATAGAGGGCGCCATATATGCCATATGCGTGGCATACATTTTTATTCTTCAAGTTACCGGTATGTAAAAATATTAAAGATAAATTATTTTAACAAAAAAAAAGGTATACTTGCTAATAACTTTAAAACTCAACAGTTTTTGAGAAAATCGCATTTTATTAATCAACTGCATAATTCTGATTTAACGCAATTACTCCATGCAATGAATGAAAAATAAATAAAACGTCAATATTTCCGAATTTTGTTATAAAATACTTTTAATAAAGTCAATAGTTAACGAAATATTAAATACAATAAATATATCAGCAGCACAATTTTTTTTTTTTTTTTTTTTTTTTTTTATTTCGACTTTAACGTGCTCGGCTGCTATGGCCACTTACACAGGTACTATAACATGAGTTTTCATTATACAAACAATAAATGTTACATTAAGAATATGTTACAATAATACGGAATGATAATAATATGTTACACAATGTCTAAATTAAAATCTAATTATATTTTTTGATATAAGTGTTCATCTCTAAGGAATTGTAGCACAGCTTTTATTTGGTCAGGGTCGCTTAGGATATCTCGTACTTCACTTTTGAGTTTGTATTGTAATCTTCTGGCCGAATGTTGATGGCATTCAGTGAGAATATGTTTGATTGTCAAATATGATTGGCAGCTTTGACAGGAGGGACGGATGCTAGAGGACATTAGGTAGCCGTGAGTGAGTTTTGAATGTCCTATCCGAAGTCGTCTTATCACAATGAGATCTCGTCTTGACAGGGCTGAATAGTCAAATGTAGGCTGACTGGTTATTGACGGTTGTATTTCGTGTAAGATCGAACGGTTATAGTTCCAATGCTGCTGCCAAAGGAGTCTGGTTCTTCTTTTAGTATATAATTTTAGGTCCTTACAAATTTGAATTTTATCGGTGATTTCAGGTGATGCTGTAGCAAGTTTAGCATAGTGATCTGCAGTTTCATTGCCTTCTATACCAATATGAGATGGCAGCCAAATTATGGTAACTGTTATGTTTTGGGACAAGATAATTTGGTAAGAGTCTAGGATCTTTTGGACGATTGGATGATCGGTAAATATATTTTTGATAGAATGGATTGATGCTAAAGAGTCTGTGCATATGGCAACCTGCTTATTAAGTGGAGATATGTGGTTGAAAGCTTGCAATATACTAAATAATTCGCCAGTATGAACGCTGCTAACGGATGGTATAAGTGATGATTTAATTAATGAATGAGAGGTTGTGACAGAGCAGCCTACTCCTGTGTCATTTTTTGAGGCATCCGTGTATAATATTAGGTCGTAACTATTTGTACATATAATGTCTTTAAATGCATTTATAATGATCTCTTTCGGATGTTTATTTTTATCGAAGTTGGTGAGCGAGGTGTTAAATTTGGGCGTGGAGATGATCCAAGGAGGAGATATAGGGGGATAAAGAGGAAGGGTATGTGTAAGAGAGATATCATTAAGTGTCTGTGCTAAAATTAGTGGAATAGGTTTTATTGGTGGTAAGGAATTGGTATTGTGTAAATTGTATGTGGACATTACAAATAAGGGATGCACTGGATTAGAGGGGTTAGCTGATACCGATGCTGCATAAGAGAGTAGCAGTTGTTTTCGTCTTATATAAAGAGGAGGTTCGTTAGCTTCGCAATAAAGATTATCTATAGGACTAGATCGAAAAGCGCCAATACAAAGACGAAGGGCTGTGTTGTGAATTGAGTTTAGAAGGTTAATATATGTTTTGGAGGCGGATATATATATGTGACAACCATAATCTAGCTTGGAACGTATTAGTGATCTGTATATTTTAAGAAGTGAGTTTTCGTCAGATCCCCAATAATGATGTGATAAAGTTTTTATTATGTTTAGTCTTTTGCACGTTTCTCCTTTTATTGCAAATATATGTTGCTTCCAAGTTAGTCGTGCGTCAAACGTTAATCCGAGAATTTTGCATTGTTTAACAACAGGAATAGGGACATTGTTAATCAAAATAAGTGGAGATGGAGAAGGGGGACGTCTACTAAAGTTTATAATTTTAGATTTTACATAGGATAAAGATAACCCCATGTCACTAGTTTTTTTTAAAAGTGTGTCAACAGCAGCTTGAATAAGCTTCGAGGTGGTAAACGAGTTTTGTCCATGACAGTAAATTACTAGATCATCAGCATACATGATTTGTTTAATAGGGGAAATGAGATGAGAGCATAAATCACTTATTGCTAGATTAAAAAGTGTAGGACTTAGTACCGATCCCTGAGGTACGCCATCAGTTTGAGTATAAGTAGAAGATAAAATACCGTTGACAGAGACTCTGAACGATCTAGAAGATAGAAAATTTTGTATGAAGTTAAATATATTACCATTAATATTAAGAAGGATAAGTTTGTTTATTAAACATTGCCTACTTATAGTATCAAAAGCACCTTCAATATCAAATATGGCAGCTACGACTTCTTGTTTTTTGTTTAAGGCTTCTGATATATGAGTTTGGAGGATTACAAGGTTGTCTTGGGTTGAACGGTTTCGACGAAATCCTGACTGTTCACTAGCGAATATCTTATGTTTTTCAATGAACCATAGAAGTCTTTTATTAATCATTTTTTCAAATATTTTGCACATCGTACAAGTTAGTGATATAGGCCTATAAGAGTTGGCCAAGGAACGATCTAGGTTAGGCTTTTTAATGGGTATTACGATAGAGGTTTGCCATTGTTTGGGAAATTGGTTAGATGACCAGATTAAATTATACATCTCAAGTATTTTGAGTAGGCTACAATTGGAGAGCTTTTTGATAAATATGTAAGGAATGTCGTCAGGACCAGCGGCATTGTTTTTACAGGTTTGAATAACTGATACTAGTTCTTCAAAAAGAAAGGGAGAATTAAGATGTGTGATGTCCATTATTGTATCGGGTGAGGAACAAGGTGGGGCGTTAGGTAATGGATTTCGTAAGGAGGTATCTATTTTACTTTTAAATTTATTGTCGAAGTGCTTTGCTAAGGTTTCGCCGATTTCTTGATTGTCAGTGATTGTAGTGCTATTTACAGCAATGCTAGAGATTTTGAGGTTGGTGTTGTTTCCTTGGATTTGTCTAATCTTTTTCCAAAGATCCACCGGATTGGTTCTTGAATTAATGGAAGATACATATTCTCTCCAAGATGATTTTTTACTTTGTTTTATAATAAATCGGGCTTTGGCTCTGGTTTTCTTTAGTTCAATGAGATTCTCCAGATTTTTGTTTTTACGGTAATTTTTAAGAGCTAATTTTTGTTGTTCTGTTGCGGTTTGGCAAGATGTATTCCACCAAGGTACTGCCTTTCTTTTATGTGAAATATTATTTTTGCCTATGTGCAAATTTGCAGCTTTAAGTATGGAATCGGTGATTAATAATAGATTATTGTTAATATTGTCGGATAGGGATAGAAAAGGTAAGGTGTTATCTGTTTGTGAAGTATAGTCATTCCAGTCGGCATTTTTTAGTCGCCAGAAGTTTCTGGTTATAGTTTGTTCATGGTTGGAGCTATCAGATGATACAAATATTGGAAAGTGGTTGCTGTCATAAAGATCATCTGAAGTTTTCCAAGATAGTGAAGTATATGTTTTTGGGTCGCTAAAACTAAGATCTATAGCCGAAAATGTGCCAGAGGAAAAGTTCAAATGCGTATTAGAGCCTGTATTTAGTAGACAGGAGCCTGTGCAATTGATAACGTTTTCTATAGTTTTACCTTTGCTATTAGTGTGGTTTGACCCCCACATAAAGTTATGAGCATTGAAGTCACCTACTAGAATATATGGAGCGGGGAGCTGATAGATAAGATTTAGAATTTCGATTTCTTGAAGAGGGTACTTAGGAGGAATGTATACACTGCATATCGTAAGTTTATTTGGACACCAAGTAGTTACGGCTATAGCCTCGAGTTCCGTGGTGATGAGGAGATGGGATGAATATATTTCACTGGAAATAAAAATAGATGTCCCACCACTGGCTCTGTTACAATTAGTTCTGATATAATGGTATCCTTCGAACTTTTTTAATGTGGGAAGCTTAGATATTTTTGAGTTTGTTTCTTGTAGACATATGATATCAGGTTGTTTTTCTGTCACTAGTTGTTGGATTCTTTCAATACGGGGAAAGAACCCATCGCAATTCCATTGGATTAAATTGAAGGTGAAGCTTGAGTTGAAGGGGAAAGGGTCAACTGAGATGGTTGTTCTGGCTGTTGGGAGAGGAGGGTATTGGTTTCATTATCGGTTAGAAGTTCAGATGAGACGCTGATATTATCAGAGTCATCTGAGTTTAGCTGTCTTTTGATTTTCTTTTGAAGTCTGGTAAGTCGATTTTTAAGGGATCTTTCCTTAGTTTCTGAATGGAGAACTGTTATGTCGTGTAAGAGTCCTTCAATATTTGAAGTAAACACAAAAGCTTCATTAAGTGGACTAGGATTACCATGTGTATTTTCTAGGAAAGCAATAAACTGAGTCTCGGTCAAAGTTAGACCAGATGGATTATTTTCATAAATGGCCGCTACGGATTGTAGTGAACTAGCTGTTAGAATATGTTCCTCTGATTTTGTAGTTTTTGTTTTTTTCTTGTGAGGTTTGGAGACAGTGTTTGTTTTTGTGGATAACGGAGGAAACATTTGGTTAGACGGTGGTTCGGGTGTACTTGCTGAAGATAAAAGAGAAGGAATATCAGAATTGCTGTCTGTTGATATAGCTCTTTTTTGTCTTTTTGTGGGTGGAATTGATGGGAGTATAGTTTCAGTATCTATGTCAGTAGGGGTTTCTGTGCAGTTTGGGGTAGTTAGGTCTAATTGATCAGGAGTGCTTACGTCAGAAATTATATCAGTAGTTTCAGATGAAGAGGGCTCTAGATGGGGTAGTTCAGTTTGAGAAAAAGTAGTTGTATTATTGGTACATGAGTCAGCGGTATGTCCGACCTCTTTACATAAAAAACAATGCAATTTATCCGTAGAAATAAATATTCTATAAGGAGTGTTTTCGTATGTAATAACGAAGTTACTATCTAGTGAAAAGTTCTCCTTATCGGGGATAATATACGTTACTCTTCGGAAGCTCATTATGTGTGCATAACCTTCTCCGAGTGCACCACATTTCACAAATGACACAGGAGAGACCAGCTGTAATCCAATATCTTTAAGGGCTTTCTCAATTATGGAATGTGGAATTGAAGGAGATACGTTAGATATAAGAAGGCGTTTAGCTGGGGTGATAAGTCTTCTGATGGGAACTACTGTAGAGTTGATAGAGATATTTTGATGTGTTTTTAGAAGGTTATCAACAACTGTAGGCGAGGAAAGATAAATACAGATGCGGTTATTTGGGATACGTGATGCAAAGGTAATATTTTTTGGGATTACAATGTCTCCTATAGCTTTAACATAGTCAAATAAAACAGTATTTGGAATAGCGTGTATTAAAATGGCTTGCTCCTTCCGTGGGAAAGTAGGAGGTGGAGGTTTGGATAAAGTAGCAGCGACATATGATTTTGTGGGGTGGACTTGTGGAGTTATGAGTTTTGGATTTGGGTTCATTATTGTGAGTGTTCCTGGATACCAAAAACACTTCACTTAATTTTTAATATTGGAACAGACGTCCTAGTAGGACACTGTGGGTAAAAAATAGTGATATAACAGTTACCTGTATCTGCAGTTTTCGGTCAGTTGAATATAATAATATTATAGTTCAATGATAATTGCTGTTTCCATAACACACAAAATAATTCGAATTTTCACATAATTGTTACTGGTTCGTAAACTGGTAGAAATCGATTATTACCGATAAGGCACGGTAATGTTTACTCGTAGGCTACCTGAGTGGGAATTTCTTCGTATTTTTAACTCGTCGGTGGATTAATTTATCTGTTTAATACTGTTTAAATCTTTAAAATCCGTGAGGAAATTTAAAAATGAGCAGCACAATTAATAATAGGATTAGATAAAATAACAGAACAATTGGATTTTACATCAAACATTTTAAGTTTTGTATTAAAATAAAATCATAACTAAAACATTTTATTTACAAACCAAATTCAGAAATAGTTAAACTAAATAACATTAAACTTTTTATCAAAGTAAGTGTTCGATATCTCCACCATTTTCTTTAATTGATTTGTCAATACATTCCATAAAATATCTTTTCATATTAAATAGCATCATTGGTTCTAAAGAAACTGCTGCAGTATTTATTATAGTTGTCTTGAATATAATAAAGTAATTTTTTGAAATTTTTATGAATTAAATATTTATATTATTATCTCACCACAAGACCACGAACAATCCAACGTTCAGGAAAGTTGTATTTAAATACTGTCTCACTCCGCTTTCTCTGTAATGTAATGGTCTACCATCTTGTAGAAATCACATATTTTGCCTTAAGTTTTATGACAATTTTTCCAATAAATCAATAAAATCATTTTATAAAAAATGTAAATAAATCTCACCATTCAAATTGAAAGGTAATTCGCATATCCGTAAAATATCATTCAAAATTCATATTTCATGTCCTATGGTTTTGGAACCATTGATAATTATTTTTCACGGATATGTGAATTACCGTGCAATTTGAATGTCGAGATTTATTTACATTTTTTATAAAATGATTTTATTGATTTATTGAAACAGTTGTCATCAAACTTAAGGCGAAATATGTGCTTTCTACAAGATGGTACACCATTATATTACAGAGAAAGCAGAGTGAGACAATATTTAAATACAACTTTCCTGAACGTTGGATTGTTCGTGGTTGCCATATTCTTGTGGTGAGATATTAATATAATGATTTAATTCATAAAAATTTCAAATAATTACTTATTATTATACATATAACACTTATAATAAATACTGCAGCAGTTTCTTTAGAACCAATGATGCTATTTAATATGAGACGATATTTTATGGAATGTATTGACAAATGAAATAAAGAAAATGGTGGACATATTGAACACTTACTTTGACAAAAAGTTTAATGTTATTTAATTTTTATTCTAATTTATTTTTTTATTTTGATTAGTTTAACTATTTCTTAATTTGATTTGTAAATAAAATGTTTTCATTATGACTTTAATTTAATACAAAACGTAAAAAGTTTAATGTAAAATCCAATTATTCTGTTATTTATCAAATCCTATTATTTTATCCTGCTGATATATTTATTTTATTTAATAATTCGTTAACTATTAACTTAAATAAAGGTATTTTATACCAAAATTCAGCAGTATTGATGTTTTTTTTTTAATTTTTTTTTTTTCGTTGTCTGTAGTAATTACGATAAATCAGAATTATGTAGTTGATTTCTAAAATGCGATTATCTCGAAAACTGTTGAGTTTTGAAGATATTAACTAGTATACCTTTTTTTTGTTAAAATAATGTATCTTTCATATTTTTTATTAAAAATACCGGTAACTTGAGCAAAAAAGTTAAGTGCTAATGTATGCCACATATGTGGCATATATGGCACCCTCTATCAGCTACATTATAGTATACATCAAATTATAATTTCTAATATTTAATAGTAACTAGTTGTAAATTTTTACACATAAATGTTGACAAACATGAAAGTTATAGCGAAAAATAAAATTTTAAATTTCCACTTTAACACCCTGTATCTTTTTTTAATATCAACATTTTATTAAAACGACTTGACTTAAATCGTAATATTTTAAAGTGTAGAATCTAGGGTTTCTTTTTGTACAATTACTTAAAGACCACCCTGTATATTGTAATAAAAATTATAATTAAATTTTTTATACTTGGCTACTTCTTGAACGAAGTTTTCATATTCTTTCGTAATTTTCGGTGTTACCAGTTAATATTTTTTAAATAATCTAATTAAAATAATTATTAATATCAATGTTACCGTACATTTTGAATGGTAAATGTAGGTAATAAAAACTCTCGAAACCTTTTTCGCAGTAAACATCATTAAAATGATTGCAAAACTCTCTGAATCGCTTAATCATATATCTGATAAAAAAGTAATTCCAAAAGGGGTAATTAATCTGTTGCGCAATATATCATCTCCTGCCTTCCGCCGGCTAGACTGCGAGGAAATATGATAACAGAAAGAGAAAAATAATCAAAAGGACAGACGACAAAAAAAACTCAACCTCATTTTCCAGAGAACTGTTCTTACATCTAGTGTCTCAGATAATACTCGCAGAATCCAGATTACAAATCGAGTCGCCTTATTTTTTATTAAATAACTAAGATAAAACAATGATTTATGTTTAATTTGTGCAACGTAACAACCGGAAAAATAAAGATAAAAAGTTTTGAAAATAGGTATAACAAGCAGGAAGATAATAAACATTTTTTTTAGATTTTTCTTTTTGTAAACAGAGTTTGATAAATTTTATTTTCGATATCACACTTTAAAAAGCAACCAATTTCACGGTTTTATTGAAAACAACAAAATGTTTTGTATTTATAATAATTAAACATCAACAATTATTAATTGTAGGGGTCAATTTTCTAATCGAATTGATTTATTTATAATGCAAATTAAACAACAACAGTATAAAAAATAGATCAAAATAAATAACAAAACAATGAAATTTATTTCGCTTTCATTATTTGCAGTTAAAGCCTGGCACTATATTATATTGATATGTGCTTTTTGCTGCGGTACGGAACAACGATTTTTATGCGGGACGAGACTGAGGACAGGACTGTTGTTTAGTCCCGAGGGACGTCCCACAATCCACCATGTCCTCCAAAAACTGAGTATTATCGGAATTGTTTTGTAATTAAAATTATATAAGTATATGGCATTTTTCATATAAAAAAGCTTGCATGTCATTCAAGATTAACGTCGTCAGAACCAAAACATCAGAATAGTTGGTAAGTGGGGAATTTTTAAAATGTCAACTATTTGTCAAACTATTATAATAACACTAAATACACATAGTTTTAAGACTACTGCAACACATTAAAATACATAAGAAAACATTTAAATACGAAATTATATATTCTAAATTTTAAACTTACCCTCTTTTAGGGCTTTAATAGTAAAAATGTCCCGCCATTACGTCTTGTTCAAAATAATCTATCTTATATGAAAGTTTATCAGCTTTTTACAGACTATTTATTTGTTTTGGCATATCACAATCACAATACCCAAAAATAATTAACAGTAAGAAATCAAAACATAAACAAAATTCCTACTATAAAAAAGCGGCAACATTTTATACACTTTTCCCACACTCTTAACTGTCAATAAAATTTTGAAGTATTTGCATATTAGTTGCGTACAATTGCCTAATATGTTTAATTAAAATTATTATTTTGTGGAATATTAGACTTAAAGAGTTATTTCATACAATTTATATTATTAATAATAACAAATGTTTTTGGCTATTTAATCCATATAATTCTAAAATTTTCAATATAATGACGATTAAATTTTTCTGATTTCTACACCATGTTGACGCCTATGAAAGATCGAGCAGTTCCATATTTTTTTTTTCGTCTTTATAGAGGGGGGTTTGGAATCTTCAAAAGACATCTAAGTTCAGGACGCCGCCTGACTGACCTTAGTGCAGGATTCGTTCTTCGTACCCCCGGCGATAGTTCAAGAGGTACTTTAAAATGCCCTCTCGTCGCCGAGTCTACGCCGAACGCCTACCTGCTAAACCAGACCCTCCTCTGTCATCCAGCGATCCGGAAGCGGAATGGCCGCTGTAAGGCCGGTATCACTTCCGAAGCACTACCTTTATTCATACACATCCACACTCCTATTTCGGCATCATTCTCAGAAGGGCATTTTGTCCTTCCCCACAGTCAAACTCACGCATTCTAACTCAAAAAGTGTGACCCACTGTTCTAACCTTTCGGCATCATTCAGTCTACCTTTGCCGTTGGTCCAGCTGTCTTTCTTCCTCTTCCTTTTTTTTGATCACTGCACGGATATAACTG
This sequence comes from Diabrotica balteata, assembly GCA_918026665.1. Classification (NCBI taxonomy): domain Eukaryota; kingdom Metazoa; phylum Arthropoda; class Insecta; order Coleoptera; family Chrysomelidae; genus Diabrotica; species Diabrotica balteata. The sequence continues at coordinate 168,748,936 of OU898277.1, forward strand.
TGTATGTTAATCCAACCTAATTTATTTTCAATTATTCTCTCAATCATTTCTCTCACTGTAACAAAATTCACACCTGTCTCTCTCTCCATTCTGTTCCTTTCCATTATCCATCTGCTGCAATCTAACATCGTATGTGTCACAGTGTCCGAGTATCCACAATATAGGCATTCATCTGTATCAGCATTACCGATCCTATAATATATATATATATATATATATATATATATATATTATATATATATATATATAAGGTTCTTGAACTCCTAAGTGGAGCATAGAGCTTCAGTGAAAACGCGCCATCGGGTTCTATTTTGCGCTAAGGCCTTCACCTCATTCTAAGACTATAAAGGTAGGCCCTAAAACACCCGTGTCCTGTGAGCACCTGCGTCAGGAAATAATCCAATCGCCTGTGGACAAAGTCCACCCAAACTCTTATGTTAGGGATCAGCATTTTCGTCCACTGTGCCACATCCTCCGTATTGTTCCATTCTTCTTGCCATCTTTCAACTGACCTTTCCCTTACCTGTCTTCTCTCAGCCACAGTAAGGTTTGGGCCTCTAAGCAGTTCCATATAGGTTTCTTATTATTAACTGTGTTAGGAAAATTTAAACTCTAAGGTTGATGTTCTGGAAATTTTAAATACAAGTGACGTCACTTCGTATAAATCGTGACGTGTAAGTGTTTTACTTTGAAAAATGGTATACGCATTATGTTAAAATATCCCAGTAATTAAAAATTAGTATCATTCTGAATCCGAAAAGCAGATGTTGAGTTCCAGGGTGGCCTGGTACATAAATTTATTACTTGACAAAAAAATATAAGAAATTAATACTGACCAAAACAATGACGAGGAATTCAATTTGGAAAACTCTTCTGTAGCAGGATGAACGTACTAAAATAAAACAAAATGGGTGTAGCATATTTCTCTAGTAATCAGTCCTTACTATAAATTAAAAGCTATATATTTATAGCAATGAGGTCGTTTCTTGAAATAAGAAACAGAGTCAAAACTCCTCAGAGAATTATATGAAAAATATGAAAAAAAAAGAGTCTTAACCTGGGAGCAACAAAGACGTTGGATCTTCTTTTGGGTCCTCTAGGGGAGAGAATGATATTAAAATTTTGTCACTGTTTGCTTGTCAGATATTCTCTGCGTAATGAGAGTGAGGTTTCAGAGGCTAAAACCAGTGTAGTTTCACTTGGAGTGTTTTTATCAACCCTAACACAATTTTCAAAGCTTTAATTTAGATTCTATCAAGTTTACCTAAATAAGTATTAGCTCATCCATGCACCAAACAGTAGTAATCTATAATAGATCTTATATAGGCTCTATAACAATTAAATGCAATTTTTGATCGGCTCCCCACTACCTCTTACAGGGCATTATAAGTAAATTAAGACCTTTTTCGCAGCAACTACTTATGTAAATTCAGAAGCAATTGTTATGGAGCCGTAAGGATACAGTATCATCTAGCTATCAAAGTTGTACATTATATGTTTTAGTTCAGTAATACATTCAATGTACGTTTTTTTCTGTGAATAGATGACAATAATATAAGCTTATTGTAAATAAGTAATGTTTCTTCTTCTTCATGTACTATGCCCTTTCAGAACGTTGGTTACCATCATAGCTATCTTAATTTTATTTACTGCCACCCTAAATAGCGTGCTTGTATCAACACTATACCAATTTCGCAAGTTCTTCAACCATGAGGTTCTTTTTCGTCCTGGACTGCGTTTGTTTGCTGTTTTTTCTGGCATGTTATTCTGTAGCAATTTATATTTCGAACCTCTCATTACATGTCCGAAATACTCCAGCTTTCTCTGCTTGATGCTTTTTATGATCTCAGTAGCCTTGCTGAGACGTTCTGGTATTGTGGAGTTTCGAATCTTCTCCACCCAGGATACTTTTAAAACTCTTCTATAGCACCACATTTTAAAAGCCTCAAGGCGATTTAGATCGATTTTATTTACAGTCTAGGACTCGATACCATAAATTAAGACCCAGAACACGTAACAGCGAAGTAGGCGAATCTTCAATGTCAATTTTAGATCTCTGTTACATAACACCTTGGACATCCTTCTAAAAGCAGCTCTAGCCTGCTCTATCCTAGATCCAATTTCGCCGTGACTTTCTGCGTTACAATTTAATTGCTGTCCAAGGTAAACGATTTTATCAACTTGATCAAGTTTGGTATTATTTACATATATAAACAAGTAATGTTGGGAGACCATACATTGTGCAAATCAGATGTGTACTTAAAGATCAACAAGTAGTGGACTTAAAACAGCTCCCTGTGGAATGCCTGTTGATATAATCATTGGTCCTATGATGATATAACCTACTAGCATTGATACGTTTCTGTTTTTATATAAATTTGATAATATATATGCCATGGATTTTAGAATTCCAAGAATACGAATTTAGTGAGCAATATATTTAAATCAATATTGTCATAAGTTTTTTTTATGTAAATAAACAATGCACTGGTCAGACAAACAAGTGCATCCGTCCTACCACAGTTTTTTGTAGCCAAATTGTGTTGCTGGTAGTAAACTTTGCCGCCTTATCCAAGTGTCCATTCTTAATTTTAGAATTCGCTCGAAGGTTTTAAAAATTCATGACAACAATGTGATTGGTCGATTTTAATCCGGATAATCTTTATTTGTTTAGCTGACTGTTTTAAAATTAATATTATAAAGCAATCATTTAATTTGTAAAGAAGTATTCCAGTTTGCGAGATATAGTTATAAATATGTAGTAGTAATCTTTTGGCCAGCATACTCATTTTTTGTAACATAATATACGAAATCTGATCTGGACCTGGGGCTGTATTTTTGAATATATTACTAGCATATTCCAGTTCGGCTTCCATTTCTTTAAATAATGTAAAATAATGTAAATAATGTTTTTCTACATAAATAATATACTTTTCTACTTTAAATAATGTACCTGGGTGAGGCGTATGTTTGTCAACAAAAGGTGGACATAGCTTCTGTAAAATATCTTCTGTAACTGAAGAAAGAGCGTATTTAATGATTGTTTTCTTATTGTTCAATTTGTTCACCATCTTCCATATTTGGGTTGATGGGCATCTGGAACGGGACTGGAAAAAATTGAGTCCATGTACTTCTGGCTTTCTGTTTAAATATTTTTTTAGTCGTAACTTATATCTTTTTATATTCGAGCAATTGATTTAGAGTAGATGAGGTTTTGTACAATTTTATAGCATTTTTCTTTAGCAGTAACTGTGTGACACATTTATCATCCCACTAAATCGATTGTTATCTATATTCAGAAATAAAGGGTACATTTTCAGGAATAGAAACTTTGGCGCTTGTATTGATTGCTCTATCCAGAGTAAGTGCCATTTAATAACAGCTATTAGAGTATACAACATTCTTTAGTTCCATTTCAAGAATGCTTTGAAACAATTCCCAGTTGGCCTCCTCTAATCTCCATTTCCTTGTTAAATAGACAATGGTCGAAGTTACATCAATATTTAGTTTAATGGAAATAATTTAATAATTATCAGAATCAAGAGTTTTATCCAATGTTTGCCAATAGAGCTACTGCAGTCAATCCAGAAGTTACTAACGTTAAGTCAAAAGCTGATTTTAAGAAGTTTGGGGAAGTAATGCTGGTTGCTGAACCATGATTTAGAATTAATAAATTTATATCAACTCCCTCCCTGGAAGTCACCTCCCACTATCGTCTCTCCATCAAGTAAGGAATACCAATTAAAAAGCCGTTCCCATTTCCGGGTACTTATATTCTTCTTAGATTTATCTAACAAAGTCATTCTAATTAATTTGGCAATAAAATTAATTCTTTAATTAATTAATTTGACAATAAGTTTCTCTTGTGTTAAAGGTCGTTTTTTTCCAAAAGATAAATTTTAATGTACACTATACTAATGTTAAGTTGGTACACACTAATAGCCAATGGGGGTCCTTATTAGACCCTACTTATCTAAGTTACAATTTCTTGTTTCTTAGGCACCGAAATGACTTGCTATAATAAAATAAGGAAAGACACATGACCTTTAACACATAACTAAAAACAATGTTATTATCAGCTTTAAATAATCCAAAAATGGTACAACCAACAGGTCTTAGGTCTCTGAGATAGGTCCTGTGGGCTAAAAGGATCATTTAGAGTAAAACACATTTAACTAATTAAGACCAATTTTCGTCAGCCAGTTTATACTTAACAATTTTTTAGGAAACTACATTTTCTTAAAAAAATTTAAAGTTTATCAAAAAATATAAACCAGTATAGTTTTCTTCTGATAGAAATTAAATAGTTGTGGTACACAATATATTAATATCACTTTAAATATTTACTCTAATACTTTTTATTGATAAATCGGTATTAAACTATAATATTTAAATTTTTAAATCCATGGTTTGAATTTCAAATCAAAATGCATTGTTATTGCGGTTTTAAATAACTGTCTAGCCAAACTATGCTAGTTTAAACAATCAGTTTCAACATTAGACGGTGATGTATTTTTACCTCATCCACCATAACGTTGTAATTGCGTGTTTGAGGCCGTAATGGCTTGAGGCGCTCGAAATATAAGGCTATTTAGTTTGGGATATGAGGCCATTTACATATAGAATAGGTCTAATACATTCATTGGTATTTTAATTCGATCCTATGATCCGATTTAGGTTTTCATGTAAGGGCCAGCGACATCAAAGATGGGGATAAGATAATCTTCAAATATTATTATCTCTAATTTGACTAGACTTCGGGTACCATTATGCAGATTTTTTAGTCAATGAGTTTCCCATACGAAATAAACATAAAATAGCTTTTTACATTAATGGCATCTGTTAGATTCTTCAAATTCAATAAATTCCTTAATTGGTGATGAGATTGGCTATTTAAATAAATAATGTAGAGAAATCAGTTTCCAGTCGATAAATAAAAATGATTGAGAGAGCTTTTAATGCAGTATGCGGTATGCATTCTACTTCTCTGGTATTTGTTGTTGCTGCTTTTGGGAAAAGAATCGTAGGAACTATTCAAAATACGAGACTTTTATTTAAATAATAGGTTTTGAAGTTCTCCTACTTCCCACGTATTCTGTATACAAATAACATTTTTAAATACGCTGGTGTTATAAAATTAAGCAAGAGAATAATATTTACGTAACAAATTTTAAAAATAGACATACTATATGGAACAAAAATAGGAAAATAACTTTATGTTGTTGTAAAATTACAAGTATTCTTATCTTACATCTTTTTAGTGTGCCTGTTCGTTCCGAAACTACAACAACCACCAGAATTACAACAAATTAACCAGACAATCCTAGATAAGTATCTTTGCCCAACAACGGTTAAAAAGAAAGAGAGGATTACTGATAAAATATTAAATGTGATGCAGCATAGAAGAAGAGCTAAAAACAGAAACATGTGGGAGTATCAACGAATTGACAAAGAAATAAAGAAAACTATTAGAGAAACCAAAAACAAATATTTGGAAGATTAATGTAGAGAAATAGAATCATTGGAAAGTAGGCACGACTCGTTTAATGTCCACAAGAAGGTAAAAGAAGAAGCAGAAATGTACAAATCCAAGAGATCAGGACATATGACTGATAATCATGGCTACCCGGTAATAGACATTGAAAAAACAAAAAATGTATGGAAGAGATACGTTGAGAAGACATTCAATGACGACAAAGATAACAATCACATAATTATGCAATACGACACAGGACCACCAATCACTCAAGACGAAGTCAAAGCCGCAAGCACTAGGGAACAACAACTTTCATCCAAAATTTCTAAAAATCATGGGAGATGAAGAAGTAAAATGGCTTACGACAAGGTTCAATAAAATCTATGACTCGGGAAAAATCACAGAGAGCTGGTTAAAATCTACATTTATTACTATACCTAAAAAACCTAATGCAAAAAAATGCAAAGAGCATCGTATTGTCAGTCTACTGAACCACATTCTTATCACCTTCTTAAAGATAATACATAGAGAAATTTATCAGAAATCCGAGTCACAGGTCTCACGAACGCAGTTTAGATTCAGGGATGCGTCAGGTACAAGAGAAGCCTTGTTCACGGTTCAAGTATTATTTCAAAGGTGCAGATACTGCAGATCAATGCGATATTTATGTATGCTTTATCGAACACCAGAAAGCTTTCGAGAGAATCAAGCAAGATAAGCTCATGGATATACTAAAGGCAACTGATCTGGATAACAAAGACCTTCGAGTGCTATTACAGAAGCATTAATATAGTTGAGTTGAAGGCTTTGCTTAGGCTTTTTATGCTATCTTCAATTATAAAATATTCTCAGAAAGATATGCTTCAACTGTTTTCTAAAAATGTTTTGGGTCGGCCAATATTCAAAATGACGATGTCTTTGAAAAGACTTAAAATACTTTTGGCGTGTCTTAGATTTGAAAATAGGATGGATCGCGCAGAGCGGAAGAAAACTGATAAAACAGCGGTTATTTAAAATATTTTTACTAATTTTGTGACTAATTGCCAAAGGCTATACACGTTGTCAGATTGTGCAAATGTGTATGAGATGCTACTTTCCTTTCAAGGTCACTGTGGTTTTCGAATTTACATGCCCAGCGAAATACGGCATAAAAGTAATGTGCATGACAGATGCTAAGAGCTCGTATTTCTATATTGGATATATATACTTAGGGAAAGATTCGGATGGTGATGGACTTTCAGAAGAAGAACTGAGGCTTTCCAAGCCTGATCAATGTGTCATTCGACTATCCAAACCAATAGATGGCTCTAACCGAAATATTACTGCTGACAACTATTTTTCTTCAATAGAGTTAGTCACAGTTGCAAAAACGCCACCTCACGTATGTGGGTACAGTAAAAAAATAAGCGAGAAGTTTCTTTGGAATTCCAGGCTAATAAAAGTAGGGAAATTGGTAACACTCTATGATTTCTCCAATGACATAACCTTAATATCATATGTATCGAAAAAAAAAAATAGAGCTGTTCTTTTATTATCCTCTATGCATCACAGCAAAGACAATGAATTAGGAAAATCAAAAATAATTCGATACTATCTTTTTCTTCTTCTGGTTCCTATCCTTTCGGATGTTGGAAATCATATTGGCAATCATAACCTTGCTCGCTGCGGGTCGAAACAGCTTCGTTGAGGTTTTCTTAAACCATGTTCTTAAATTCCGCAGCCATGATATTCTCCTTCTACCGGGTCCTCGCTTACCTTTGACTTTACCTTGCAATATAGACTGTAGCAGGGAGTAACGGTGCTCATTTCTCATAACGTGTCCCAGATATTATAATTTTATGCGTTTGATTGTAAACACAATCTCTGGTTCCTTCTTTATTTTTCCTAGAACTTCCTTGTTCGTGATCCTTGCTATCCATGATATTCTCAGCATTCTTCTATAAAGCCACATCTGAAATGCTTCAAGTTTTTTAATAGTGGTTTCTGTAAGCGCCCATGCCTCCCCCCGTACAACAACACAGAGAAAACATAGCATCTCAAATGTCTCATTTTTGTATCAAGGGATATGTTGTGACTTTTGAAGATGGCGCTCATTTTGTTAAAGACCGTTCTTGCCTTTCCATGCGGCACTTTGTTTCCTGTAAATTGCTCCACTGTTCGTTAATAATAGTTCCCAGGTAACAATACTGTTTTACTCGCTCTATCTGCGTCTCATTAATGTATAGATGAGCCCGGTTTATATTCTCCTTGCTGATAATCATTTGTTTCGTTTTGTGGGTATTAATGTTTAGTCCGTACTGTTGACTGTACTCGTTTATTCTGTCCATTAGCCTCTGAAGTCCCTCTAAACTATCTGCTATCACCATGGTGTCGTCGGCATATCTAACATTGTTTACTCTTTCACCATTTAGAAGGATGCCTTCATCTATTCCGTAAAGAGCCTCGTTAAAAATTTTCTCTGAGTACATATTAAATATCAACGGCGATAGGATACATCCCTGTCTAACTCCACGTAGTATTTTTATGTGATCTGTTTCTTCTCCGTTAATTTTCATGTATGCGGTCTGGTTCCAGTAGAGTTCTGAAATTATTCTGAGGTCTTTGTCATCCAGGTCTGCCTCTTTTAAAATGTTTATCATCTTTTGATGTTGAACTCTGTCAAATGCCTTTTCATAGTCGATCAAGCACGACTATGAAAAGGCATTTGACAGAGTTCAACATCAAAAGATAATAAACATTTTAAAAGAGGCAGACCTGGAAAACCAAAAATAATTCGATACTATAACAGTATAAAATCGGGAGTTGATATTTTAGACATGAATTGTGCCAATTATAGTGCAAACCGCCGGACAAGGCGTTGGCCCTTAGCCGTATTTTATACACTTATAAATATAAGTTCAGTCAACAGTTACATCCTTTATCTTAATTACAAAGATAATAAATTACTTCCACGTTTTATATTCGTAAAAGATTTGGCCTTTGAACTAATTCAGCCTCATCTAAGGCAAATAATTTAAACAAATCTTCCCCGAGACCTTAGAAAGCAGATAGAGATTTCTTTGAGAATAAATCCCGAAGTGCCTGTCGAGAATATCTTCGATAATATTCCAGATAATAAGCTTCCCAAAAGAAAATTATGTAGCATTTGTCCATCATCAAAAATGAGGAAGACAAATTATTATAAATGTGTGCATTGCTCAAATACTATTTGTTTGGAGTGTAGTAGAAAGGTTTGCGTTACCTGTCTTCAGAATTAGTAGGTAGCTGTAGTATATTTTTTGTTTTATGTAAGTATTATTTATGAACAAACTCAGAAAAGCTATTATGAGCCTATACAAGAACACAAGAAACAGAGTAAGAACAGATAATATGGAATCAGAAGAGTGTAGAGTCAATGATGGCTTACGACAAGGAGGTGTACGAGGCCCCATCCTGTTCAATATTGTACTAGATGATGTGATGAAGGAAACTAGAGAAGAAACATCGAAAATATTTGTTGGACATAGAAACCTGGAAATGATACAGATAGCGGAATGCGCATTTGCAAATGACCTCGTCGTATTTGGAAGAAACGAGGACACACTTAAGAGAAACCTCCAAATATGGAGAGATATACTTGAAAAACGTAATATGAGAATTAATGAAAGTAAAACCAAGCTCATGGTATGTGGGAAAACAGACCAAACATACAAACATTAAAATTAATAACTTTACTTTAGAACAAGTCGAAACCTTCAAATACCTGGGAGTGCAACTAGAGAGTAAGGGTACACAAGAAGCAGAGATAAACAATCGAATAGCAAATGCTTCCCGAATATACGACGCAATTAAGAGCACATTCCTATCGAGAAAAGAAATATCCCAAAAAGCAAAGATAGCTATCTATAACACAGTTTTTGTACCTATCTTAACATTTGGATATGAAAGCTGGACGCTTACAACCAGACTAAAAAATAAACTGCAAAGTATTTCAATGAAGTATCTAAAAAGAGTACTAGGGGTAACCAGAATGGACAGGATACGAAACGATGAAATAAGAGATCGTCTTAAAGTCCAATCAATAGAGAAGAAAATCGAAGAAGCCCAACTGAGATGGTACGGCCACATGGTAAGGATGGATAAAAAAAGCCAAGTGAAACAAGTGTGGGAAGCGAGAAGGACCTTGAAAAGACCGAGGGGCAGACCGATGAAGACCTGGGACGATGAAATTGCCGCCATACTAGACAGGAGAGGAGTCACCAAGGAGCAAGCGAAGAAATTGGCAAGCAACAAGAAGAATTGGAGAAAGTTTGTATATGAAACCTAAAAAGAGACTTTACACCCAACACCTTAGGGTAGAAGGGTTATTGATTATATATATATATATATATATATATATATTATATATATATATATATATATATATATATATAATATATATATATATATATATATATTATTTATGAATAAGTTTTTTTTTGCACGTTTATACCTAATAAACCCTTTAATATTTTGCTTTTCTCTTTAGATGCATTATTTGTTTTTGATTAAAATGCCACAAGAATATAGCTTCAGAACAACATGATAGAGATACTTAGCAAACGTATGACTGCAGGTTACTAGTCAAAAGAATTTCTAATGTACATTTAATCAATTGATAATCGTTGATAAAAAATATAAAGTGTAAAACTTATTTCAGGTGTAGGAAAGCACATTCAGCTGCATTAAAATTGACAGTATATAAGAAATAATATATACACTCAATTAAAATAAGTAAAATACTATATAGAATATTTTTTAACCTTGTGCTTCTGATTAAGATCTTTAAATAAAAAGAAATAAATCTTGTTTTAAACGGCTTCTTGTTACGTTAGTAAATTAATCGGCATGTTTAAATCTAGATAAAGAGGTCCAATGGCGATGATAGAAATTAGCTGCTGAATTGATTTATGCTTTTGTAGAAGATAAATCTTCGATAACATGATATTTTCAAGTTAATTGGAGACTACCGCTTTTTTGTAAAGTTTACTTGGAGGTGATGTCAATTTATACGAAAAAATAAGATTAACTACTGTATTGAGAGATAATGTACTCCTACGTTTTGGTAACAAACGGTCTGAAACATGAGGTCAATGGCATGGTAATAAACAATCTGTTGAAAATTTTTTAACGTTTAAAATCTCATGGTACTGAAATCAACGTAAAAACTATAAAGGGGACCTACAGGGATTCAATACATTTTTTTATACAGGGTGTTTCAAAAAGGTATGTCATAAATTAAATTACACGTTTCCTGAACATAAATACATTGACTGAATCCAACTTACCTTAGTACAAAAGTGTACACAAAAAAAAATTACAGCCCTTTGAAGTTACAAGATAAAAATTGTTTGTTTGCATTATCTTCTACGCTACTTAACATTTTGTATTAAAAGTGGACACGTTACTTTCTTGTTCTAAAAGCATTTTTCATAAAAATGAAACAACAAAATCTAAGAGCACAGAAAAATTAAGGGGTGGTGGAGCCCTAAATCCCCCCAAACTTTTAAGTACGTTAAAATTAAATAAATTTTGTTGTATCATTAATTTAACACGTTATTCTTTAAAAATTTTTGTCTCTTACCACTATTTTCCAAAAATAGTTTTTATTGCGTTACGGCCCTTTTCATTAACCTTTGAAACATTACGTGCAACTAAATAAATGTCTTAAATGAATTAACAACTACAAAAAATGTCTGTAACCTTTATAAATATGATATTACAATAAATATTAAAAATGGCCCCCATTTTCTTCAATACACAGTCGCTATCGTTTTAATAAGGAAAACCGAATTCGCTGAAAAATCATATTTTTGTGACGAAATTGATGTGAAGCTTCAATTATTCTAACCCTCAATTGTTGTTCGTCCTTTATTGTTACAGAATACACTTCCTCCTTCATAAACCTCCAAAAGCAAAAGTCCATGGGGTTAAGACCTGGACTTCTGGCTGTCCAAGAAATAGGAGCATCACGTATCCTTTAAATTCACTGACCAGGATACTGTCTACAAAGGTATAACATTTATCATATAAAATGCTTGCACGTCACAATTTATATAAACTTACGTCACTTATATTTAAATTTTTCAGAATGTCAACCTTAGAGTTCAAATTTTCCTAACACATCTAATAATACGAAACCCATACGGAACTGCTCGGTCTTTCATAGGTGTCAACATGGTGTAGAAATCAGAAAAATTTAATCGTCATTATATTGAAAATTTTAGAATTATATGGATTAAATAGCCAAAAACATTTGTTATTATTAATAATATAAAGTTTATGAAATAACTCTTTAAATCCAATACTTCACAAAATAATAAGTTTAATTAAATAGATTAGACAATTGTACGCAACTAATACGAGAATACTTCAAATTTTATTGACAATTCAGCGGATAGCAAAATTTTTTGAAGTGTTGCCGCTTTTTTAGAGTAAGAATTTTGTTTATGTTTTGATTTCTTACACAATTTGATCATAATATAATATTAATAAATTGTATTTATAAGTACATATTAATTTAAAATAATAGCTTTAAAAACTAATTATATTTGTGTATTGTGATTGTACTATGCCAAAACAAATAAATGGTTTGTAGAAAGCTGATAAGCTTTTATATAAGATAGATTATTTTGAACAAGAAATAATGGCGGGACGTTTTTATTATTAAAGCCCTAAATGTTTTCTTATGTATTTAAAAATTACTTACTTTCTAACTATTCTGATGTTTTGACAACGTTGTGGGGTTCTGACGTCGTAAATCTTGAATGACGTGCAAGCATTTTTATATGAAAAATGCTATATTGCCGGACTTTATTACTGTAATGCGGTGGAGCTCCATCTTGTAGAAACCACATATTTTGCTGTATTGCAATATTTACATCTTCCAAATACTCTTGTAAATCATTTGCCAAGAACTGCAAATAATTATTACCATTCACATTTTTAAGAAGAAATACTGGGCCTATTAGATTGTTATTCACAATTCCTGCCCAAACATTAACTTTGAAAGTCCTTTGGTGATGATTCGTTTTTTTGGCGTGAGGATTTTCGTCGGCCCAATTGTACTCGTTATGATGGTTTGTTATTCCATTTCTACTGAAGGTAGCCTCATCGGTAAACAAAATATTTCTAATAAAATTAACATTTCGAGTGTTTTCCATTAACAACCAATCGCAAAATCCAATTCTTTTAGGATAATCTTCAACCAATAACTCTTGAACCGTTGTTAAGTGTTAGGGTTTAATCAGCTGATCCTTCAAACATCTCCAAACCCTTACGTGAGGAACATTTAGTTGAGGAGCTATTACCCTTTTACTTGTTCCACGGACTTCTTTAATGATTTCTAAAATGTCTTTATCAATTGCATCCAATATTGGACGACCACTATTGCCAGCAACTTGCAGTTGGAATGTACTTGTTTCTTGTAAACTACGATCCATGGTCAGAAATAATCGTCTATAGGGTGTATTTCCATTGGGGTATTTTACAGCATAATACCTTGCGGCTGCTGCACTATTTCCTTGACATTCACCTACGATATTCACGATAGTTTATTAAAATCATAATTTAATCTGGTCTAACTTACCCATCTGGTCTAAATGCATATCTGCCATTTCCTGAAATGTATATGCCACTGTAATCAAAAGTTTTAATATTAATCTTATTCACACAATAAACGATAGCTTTAAATTATTGACTATTATTGATGGAACTGTTTGTAATTATTGTATCCTTAGAAACTAATTGTAATTTAATGGCTAACTAGGAAAAACTAGTTTTTCGAAAAAGTGATAAGGGGCAAAAAAGTTTTAAAAATAATGTGTTAAACTAATAATGCCACGAAATTTATTTGATTTGAACGTACTCAAAAGTTTGGGGGGATTTAGGACTGCACACCCCCCTTAAAATTTTTCTGTGCGCTGAGATTTTGTTGTTTCTTTTGTATGAAAAATGCATTCAGAACAAGAAAGTACCGTGTCCATTTTTATTACAAATTGCCAAATAGTTTAGAAGATAATGCAAAAAAAACAGTTTTTATTTTGTAACTTCAAAGGGATATAACTTTTTTTTGTATACACTTTTGTACTAAGGTAAGTTGGATTCAATAAATTTATTTTTGTCCCTGAAAAGCGTGATTTAATTTATGACATACATTTTTGAAACAAGCTGTATTAAAATGTAATTTTTAAGTTCCGTTAAGATAATAGGGTTTGTTGATGCTGTCATATTTGTTAAACGTAAAAATGAAACATGTATATGTCTTTTTGATACAATATGGTGTAAAAGATGTTCGTGTTCGAGTTATGTCTTTCATCAGAACTTTCGATAAAAGACCTTTTCTCTGTCGAAGTTCTCATACTACTTAATTACTCCTTAATTAACTAGTTTTACTTATTAAAACTATTAAAAATAATTTAATAATAAAAGGAAATACACTTAAGATTTTATTTCACGTACAATGCGTTTGTATATCCGCTTAGACGTACAGTAGTCTCTCTCTATAACGATTCCCTATATAACGATAATTCCTCTATAACGATGAAAATAGTAAACGTTGGTTGGTTCGTCATAAGAACAATGTATTAAATCTTTCTCTATACCGATATCGTTTTCTCTTTATAGCGATAACTTTTTAGCGTTCAATAGTTGATGACAAATCAGATGTGTTATTGTGTTTAAAGTTCAGACTACCTAAGTCACGAATGAAAAGGTCATTGTCCAGCGATTGTTTTGTTTTGCGCTTAAGGAATGCGACCTATACTCTTTCTTATCAGAGGGTTAAGTGACTCACGTTTATTGTTTGGGCGGCGTAACTAACTGTTATCACACAGATGTTGTCATCTATTGACGACTTTTCATTTCCAGTTTGAGTTGTGTCTTAGTGTGCCAACAGTCAACATGTTTTCGAAAAAGCGTAAACTGCTCTCGGTGGAGGAAAAGCTATCGATAACTCGAGCAATAGAGAAAGGTGAAAAGCAATCGTATGTCGTTCGCCGAACGGGGCTAGAAAGGACAGAAAAAAGTGGCTTAAAGCGGAGATAGAGGGCGATAGCAGGAAGAAGTTGCGGAAACCTCAGCACGAAGATTTAGATCGCGCTATGCTTCAATGGTTCCAGCAGCAGCGTATGAACCATATTTTACTTTCTGGGCCTGTGGTCAGGACAAAAGCTAAATTGTTTGCAACTGAACTTGGAATTGAGAATTTTAAGGCATCTGAGAGTTGGCTGAGCAAGTGGAAGATGCGGCACAAGATACAAAAAGAAACAAAACACAAATACAAGAAACAAAAACGTAACGGATCATTGGCTAGAAAACGTGTGGCCTGGACTGAAGGCACGATATGCGTCAGACGACATTTTCAATGCGGATGAGACTGGATTATTTTTTAAAATAATACCCAATAAAACTTTAAAATTAAAATTGGAAAAGTGCGTTGGTTGGAAAGCTCTCTACGGAACTCATTACAGTTTTAGTGGCCGCTAATGACAGGTTCGGTGAAGCAAAAATTGTTAGTGATAGGAAAGTCGAAAAACATAAAAAATCTACCGGTGACATATAAGGCAAACAAGAGTGCGTGGATGACCTCGGAAATTTTTTAAGAAGCGATAAGAAAGTGGGATATTGAGCTTGAAGGAAAAAAAACTCTTTTGCTTGTAGACAAAGTAAAAAACCTCGAGTAAAAAAATTCTCCTGCTCATCCTGTATTGCGCGACCTTCAAAACATCGAACTCTGATTTCTACCAACAAATACAACGAGTGTCCTTTAGCCCATGGACCAAAGTGTCATCAACAGTTTGAAAAACCATTACAGGAGAAGACTTTTGATGGAATTGGTTGAGAATAATGGCGATCTTAAACTAAACATTCTTGACGCCATCCTAATGATTAGTAAATCCTGGGACGAGGTGACGAGCAATACAATACAGCATTCCTTCAAACACGCAGGATGGCTTGAAGATCAAGGATTGACTTATTATGAAGATGACCTGCCATTAGATGTTTGGGCCAGACAGTTTGAACTTACTATCACCTACGGACCGGAAGAGCCAACAGATTTTGAAGGTTGATAAAAATGTAGCTACAACATATGGATTTTCTGACGAGGACATCCTGCAAGCAGTTCGTGTAGAAGAAGAAGAAAACAGTGACTCTGAAGTGGAAGCAGTGCCAGAACCAGCTCCGACCCCTCAGCAGGCATTGGATGCGGCAAAAGTACTGCATCGATTTTTCATCCACCAGGAAGACGATATGAGTGCTGCGGAAGATTCGATGCGTCTTCAGGACAAGGTCAGCTCAGTTCTGTGGAAAGGGAGAAGAAGATAGACCAAGGTGACAGATGTTTTTGATAATGTAGGCTAAATATATTTTACAGTAGCATTCTATTTTTTTTTATTGTACAGTACACATGTTTTAATTGTACAGTAATTTTTATACTGTATTGCTTATGTTATTCGTTAATAAATCTATGTGGAATACAATGCTAATTCATTTAGATTCGTTTTGATAATTTTTTAAATTAAAATAATTTATTTAGTACAGTATTATTAATATTACAGTACCGAATTTTGTCTCTCTCTGTATAACGATCTCTCCTTATAACGATGAAAATTCCTGGTCTCTTGCATATCGTTATAGAGAGAGAGGACTGTATTTCATCCTAAAAGGAATCTTTGAAGCGGCTATTTACAAAACGCTCTGAATGTGAAAACAATCTTTTCTGTCGTAGTAGAAGCAATACTAAAATGGCTTCGATATGGACGCAATAGCAACATCTGATCAAAAATCCGGGAACTAATTGTCGAAACCAAATTCAGATTTCTGCTTTAATCTGTACCTTCTACTAATTGCAGAACAAAACAGACGTTGATAAAGATCTAATTAGAGACATAGAGAATCTAAAATTGCATTCCACAACATATCTCCTCAACTAAGCAAAAATCCTTAGCAAATTGGTTTCTTGTACTACTACCACAGGAAATATTGTTTTCACATTCAGAGCGTTTTGTAAATATCCGCTCCGAAGATTCCTTTTGGGATGAAATACGTATAGGCGAGTATACAAAAGCACTGTACGTGAAATCAAATCTTAAGTGTCTTTCCTTTTATTTCAATATACTCATTATGAGTACTAGAAACCAATTCGCTAGGGATTTTGGCTTAGTTAAGGAGATAAGCAAAAAAAAAAGCCGTGTCTCTAATTATATATTTATTAACGTCTGTTATGCATTGCAATTCTTAGAAAGCACAGATTCCCGAATTTAATAATAATTAATATTAAATAATGATGTGTAAAGTAAGTATGTGAAAGCTCCAATTCTATGTATTTTGACTTTGACCGATAATTTTTATTTGTCCAAATTATACAAATCAAAATTATAAACTTTTTAAAAGTATTTTTAAGATTTTTCTGTCGCATGTAAACAAAAATGTCTTGGTGTAATTTTATTTGTTGGATTTTATGACATTCTTATATTAAAATTCTATTCAAAAGCTTTTTTTGTCGGTACGATATTTCCTCGAAACAGATTTAAGACAAATACTGCATTTGTCTGCGACCGCGAGAGCTCTTAAATGGTAATTTAGGGACGCCCCATGCAGTGCATCGCGGACTAGCCTAACCGCAACGTAAGTTACATTACGGCGGCGACCTGATAAATCAAAGCCGCCCTGTCAATATGTTTACATTAGCGGTGGAACGGACGCTAGCTGGTGGCGGCATACACCGGCCGGCATGGGGCTGGCGGTGGCGGCAGCCGTTCGTCCCGCGATTACCTAATGCATCCATCTGATTTATGGAGTAATGTAAATTATGCGCAGGGCAAAAATGTCACCAGGCTACCGGATGTGGCCTGTCGGACCACTGATCCAAAGGTTAATAGACAATTTCCTATTACGTTTCTACCGCCAGAAAAATATATTGTCACCAGTGTTGTGGTTAAATTGCGGTTTTTATACATTTGAAACCAAAAAATTACGTAATCCACTAAAGTCCTATAAATTTTTATGTAATATTTATCTTAGTTTATTGATATATATTTTTAGAATTCTCGTGTTCTAAAAATGGGCGACTACGAACTGCCCCACGACCTACCTGGGGCCTTTAATCCGAAGTACCTACTGCCCCATCGCCGAGAAAGTTGGAGATTAAGTCTTAATGACCGGAAATTCCAAATTTGATCATAGTTGAAAGTAAAAATATAAATATTTTCAGTTATTCACTTCAGTTGCAAGTATTAGGGTATAGTTTTGTGTTTAACATTTAAATGGCGAATCCAACGACTATGTTTAGTCAAAGGGGAGAACTGTTATTAATAATTAATGAATATAAATAGCCCATGTCTAAAAAGATGGAAAAGTTAAATGGCGATGCATCAAAAAAGGCTGTCAACAAAAAGTGTACACAAAGGAAGGTGATGAAAATTATGTTATTCTTGAAAAAAGCGACGAAGCATAATCATGCTCCAGATATCCACGTAGACCGGCAAATTTTTAGTAATTCTACAAAGAGAGAAGCTGTAGATCAATGTGAAAAACCTTTTAAGATTGTCCACAAGGAATTGAGAAAGGAAAAATTCAGCAATTTACCGCTGACGACGAAAGACATTTCTTGCGTTCGAAGAAATATCTATGCTACAAGACGAAAATCCACACTATCATTGCCCAAGTCACAGGAGGAAGTTCTACAAGTGTTAGTGAACTTAAATTTAAAAACAAATACAGGTGAAAACATTTTATTATCTACGAAAAATAATTCCGCAATTTTTAGTTGTTTCAAAAATATTTACTTTTTGTGTAATGTAGATTCTTTGTATGTAGATGGAACTTTTCAATCATCATCATCTTTGGCTCGACAATCCTCTGTGGATCTTGGCCTGCTCTAAGATTCGTCGCCATTCTGTTCGGTTTTTGGCAACATGTTGCCATCTTCTGATTTTTAATATTCGTAGGTCGGTTTCTACTCCATCTAACCACCTAATTCGCGGTCGGCCTTTGCTTCTTGTTCCTACAGGTGTTCCTGTGGTTAGCTTTTTAGCAATGGTATTTTCTGGCATTCGTATTATGTGTCCAGCCCATCTAAGTCGCTGTGTTTTAATGAACGTTATGACATCTGGCTCATCAAAGAGCTGATACAATTCAAAATTATATCTTGTGCGCCACTGCCCTTGGTCGTTTACAGCTCCAAATATTTTGCGGAGTATTTTACGCTCAAATATTCCCAAAAGTCTTTCATCTTTCTGCGTTAATGTCCATGTTTCTGCTCCATATGTGAGGACCGGCCTCAGCAATGTTTTGTATATAATAATTTTAGTTCTTCTTTGAATGTTTCTTGAGTGGAAATGCTTTTGGAGTCCATAGTATGCTCTATTTGTAAGATTTATTCGTCTTTTGATTTCTTCGCTTGTTTTATTGGTAGCAGTCAATAGCGACCCAAGGTATGTGAAGTTGTCAACACGTTCAGAGGTATGACTTCCAAAGACTGTTTCTCGTTCCTCATTTGCTGTCGGATCCTTTGTAACCAACATGTACTTGGTTTTGTCTTCGTTGATGACTAGACCGACTTGTTTCGCCGCTGTTTCCAATTCTAGGAGATATTGCTCAACATCTCGCTTGCTACGCCCTATTATGTCAATGTCATCAGCATATGCTAAGACTTGTATCGATCTATTGTAAATAGTACCGCCGTCCCTAATTCGTGTATCTCGGACTGCCTTTTCTAAGGCAATATTAAATAGGAGGCAAGCCAGAGCATCTCCTTGTCTGAGTCCATCCTTTATCTCAAAGGATCTAGAACTCTCTCCCTGTATTCTAACAGTGGCTTCTAAGTTAGACATTGTCATTCTCGTTAGTCGGATAAGTTTCTCTGGTATACCAAACTCATGCATTGATTGGTATAGCACTGTTCTCTTGACACTGTCATATGCTGCCTTGAAGTCGACGAATAGGTGATGGGTTTCAATATTGAATTCTAATGTTTTCTCGAGAATCTGTCTTATTGAATGAATCTGGTCAATTGTTGATTTTTCTGGAGTGAATCCAACTTGATATTTACCAACTATGCCCACTGTGTAAACTTGCAACCTTTCGTAGAGAATATTTGCTAGTATTTTGTAAGCAGTTGTTAACAGGGTTATACCTCTATAGTTGTCACACTGGAGCTGGTCACCTTTTTTATGTAACGGGCATATCACGCCTTGAGACCATTCACAAGGCATGGTCTCATTATGCCAAACAAGAAGTAAAAGCTTATGCAGTGTCTGTAGTAGGGCATCGCCACCATTCTTGTAGAGCTCACTGCAAATTTGATCAACTCCTGGTGATTTATTATTTTTAAGCTTTTTAATGGCTTGGGCAACGTTTTCGATGGTAGGTGGTCTTTCGTTTGGGTTGAAAGGATTCCAATCATTTCGATTTGCTAGGGTGTTATCTGCTTCTTCGATATGATGGCCATTAAATTTTGCATCGAAAAATTCAACCCATCTGTTTAGGATTGAGGCCGTATCATTTAGGATGTTTCCTTCTACATCCTTACAGCTCCTTATTCTTGGCTTAAACTCTTTGCGCATTTTGTTTAGATGTCTGTAGAACTTTCGAGTTTCATTTTGATTTCTTAGAAATTCTGTGCTTTCCAATTGCTTTTGCTCAAATTGTCTTTTTTTTCTTCTATGTAATCGTTTTTCTTCTCTTCTTAGTGTCCGGTATTCTTCCTTTGCTCTTCTTGTGCATCCAGCTTGATTTGTCTTTAGGTATGCCCTGTTTTTGTTATCTGTTGCTTCTTGGCACTCCTTGTCAAACCATTCGTTTTCTTTAACTGGTTTGGTTTTCCCCAATATTTTTGTTGCTTTCTCAGTTATTATGTTTTTACATTTTGTCCACAGTTCCTCTACGTTTTCCCCCACCTCCAGGCTCTCCATTTCTTCGTCCATTTGTCTCCTATACTCTCTCGCAACGGTTTCAATGCGCAGATTATCAACATTAATTCTGTCTTGTTTCGTGTGTTTATCTTTCTTTAGGTTTGATATTCTTCCTCTGATTTTTGCCATTACAAGAAAGTGGTCACTGTCAATGTTTGGGCCTCGGTAGCTTCTGACGTCTATGAGATCGGAAGAGTGCCTTGCATCTATCAGGATGTGATCTATCTGGTTAATGGTTTCGTTATCAGGGGATTTCCATGTTCCTTTGTGTATCATTTTATGGGGAAATATTGTTCCTCCTACTATCATGTTTTTAGTGCTTGCAAAGTTTATTAGTCTCAACCCGTTATCATTTGACTCTTCATGTAAGCTCTCACGTCCTATAGTTGGCTGGAAAAATTGCTCTTTGCCAATTTTTGCATTAAGGTCTCCAGCAATGATTTTCACGTCATGACGTGGACATCGATCATATTCTTTGTCTAAGGTGTCATAGAATTCATCTTTTTCATTATCCTCCTTTTCTTCCGTAGGTGCGTGTACACTAAGTAAGCTATAATTAAAGAATTTTCCTTTAAGACGTAGATAACATATTCTGTTGTTTATGGGTTTAAAGTTAAGGACTAATTGCTTTGCTTTTTTACTGACTAGAAAACCACTGCCAAACTCGTGTCGGCTGCTATGTCCGCTATAGTATATATTGTAGTCTCTTTTCTCGATGATTCCTGAACCAGTCCATCTCATCTCTTGAATCGCTACTACATCGGCTTTCATTTTATCAAGTTCTTGTGTTAGCTGTCTAAGAGCACCTGGGGCATAAAGGGTTCGTACATTCCATGTGCATATCCGTAAATCGTTATTCCGTTGTCGTTTGCTAGGTCGTCGTGAATTAAACAGTCCGGCTTTTCCACTTTGTGCTTTCATAACAATGAGTTTTTTTAAGGGAAGAGGTCGTTAACCTTTTGCCCAACCCCCTAATCTTCGAAGGACCATTTCTCCCACTCTCGTTTGCCCTGACTCTGCTTCCCACTGGGGTTGGTTACCACAATCTTCCACAGAGTTGCTCAGGTTACCAGGGGTCACCGCGTGGAGGTGAGAGTTGGAATTGAGTAGGAGAGGCTAGTGACGCTAACAGGATGCAGCGTCATATTTTACGCATCACTACCCCATTTGAACCCCAATACTGTTCTAAATATTTTTGTCAGATGTTTACTATACATGGCTACAAAAATGGTTTTTATGTTCCCCTAGTATTTTGTTTGTTACCAAATAAATCACAGCAATCGTACAAAAGTACCTTTGATACATTAATAACAATATGTACAGATTTGAATTTAAATTTCAAACCGAAGCGAATAATTTCTGATTTTGAAATAGCAATTCAAAATGCAAAAGTTAGTGTGGCCCGACATTATTATTTTTTGTTGCAAATTTCATTTAACACAAAATTAGTACCGAAAAATTCAAAATTTAGGTTTGTCCTCGGAATATAAAAATCAAACTGTTATTGGAAAATATTTAAAATTCTTTTTTGGCATTCCTTATTTACATCCAAATGATGTTGATGACTTTTTTTCTGATGAACTTTTTAATATTATGCCAGAAGATGACAGAGTTTTGCAATTTTGTGATTACCTAGTTGATAATTATTTAACGGAAGATTCAACATTTCCACCTTACATAATATGGGCTTCAAATTCATCATCTCTTATATTTACTACAAACGCATGTGAATCATTTCACTCGAAATTTAACGAATGTTTTTATAAATCACATCCTGACATATTTAAATTTACACACATTTTGTTAAAATTTCAAGCAGAAGTATATGTGAAAATTAGAACTGCACATAGATTCGAAAAAAAACTTGATAAAACGGCAAAAAGAAAAGTTGATTTTATTGAAAATAGGCTAAATGAATATTACGTTAATCAAAACATTACTAAATTGGACTTCACTAAGTCAGTTTGCAATTATTATGCAGCTAACTTTTAAAATCTAAAATAAAGTGTTCACTCTTACTTATTTGAATCACTAGACTGACATTAAAATTAAGCATTGTTATTGTTTAACTGTAGTTTTTGTTATTGTATATAAGTTAATGTAGATTTATAAATAAACTTTATTCGATTACTTCCATTGTTATAGTTTCATTATTTAATCATTTAAAATTTTCGCTCATGCTTTGGGAATTGGGTTCCTTTTTGAATACAAGAAAGTAAAATAAAAACTATATTATGTTCACAAAAATATTATCTAAGTACGTAGGTAGCGTGGGGCAGTTCGTAGTCGGTTTTAATCCAACTATAAAACTTAACCCATTAAAATCTAGGTAGCGTGGTGCAGTTCGTTGTCGCCGCTAAAAATATAGATTTATATAGAGTTCTATTTAGATTATATCAAATCAATATAATTTTGCATGTTCTTGAACCATTTTTTTTTAAGCGTTTTTATACTCCGAATTAGGTAATTGCAAAATAACCGCTTTGTTGAACGCTAACGAATTAACCGGAATACCTGTTTTGCGATAATGCAATAGATTCGCTTAGCCCTTTACTTTCAAAGAAGCCCTCATTCGAAATGGTTACCACGAAAATCACATCAATAGGTGCATCTACAGGCATCAATCTTCCACTCGCACAACTCACAGACTCAAACCTTCATCGTACGAAAGCTTTTCTTCCTTATATCAAAGATGTCACTCACTTCTTCTTATTCTTCTTCCTTCTAGTATGTAGGCTTTAAAGCCTGTTTCTTTTTCAATATTAGCCTCCTAAATTGTCGCACCATATTTTTCTTGGTCTGCCAATACTTTTTCGTCCATTTGGTGACTTATCTCGTGCTATTCGTGCTATTATATCCTCTGTCATTCTACTGATATGTTCGTTCTACTCCTGTTTTCGTTTTGTCAACCATCCATTTATATCTTCTATATTGCATGATCTTCTTATGTTTTCGCTTCTCTCCCTATCTAACAGACTTTTCTCTGATATTCGTCGGAGTATTTTCATCTCTGTTGTTTCTAGTAGTCGTCTCGTTTTAGATGTGTCAGGTCTTGTCTCCGCCGTGTATGTTAATATAGGTCTAATTGCTGCTTTATAGATTCTTGTTTTTATGTTTTGACTTAGGTGTTTGTGTTTCCAGATTGTGCCATTAAGAGAACCCGCCGCTTTACTTGCTTTTAAGCTTTGTTATTGTACTTCTTCTTCAACATCTGCGTAACTAGTTAGATCTATTCCCAGATATCTAAACCTTGCTTCCTGCTTTATTATTTTCCCATCAATTTCAATTTTACACCATAGTGGGTATTTAGATGTAGTCATACATTTGGTTTTGTCTGTTGATATTATCATATTGTATTTCTTAGCTGCTGTATTGAAGATTTGTGTTAATCTTTGGAGCTCGTCTTCTGTCTCGGCGATTAATGCGGAGTCGTCTGCCTAACATAACATTTGGATTTCTTTGTTTCCCATTCTGTAGCCATGACCTTTACGTACTGCTTGTATTATTTCGTCCATTATTATATTAAAGAGAAGTGGGCTCAACGAGTCACCCTGTCTGACTCCGCTTTGTACTGGTATATACTGTGTTAGTTTTCCATTTATCTTTGCCTGTATTCGATTTTGGAGGTAGATATTTTTGATAGTTTGTATAATATTGATTAGTATGTTTCTTTTATACAGTAGGTGTAAGACGTCTTCGACTTAGAGGCGATCGACAGCCTTTGTCAGGTCTATAAAACACAGATATGCTGGTTTATTGTACTCGATGGTTTTTTCTGTGATTTGTCTTAGTACAAATACGGCATCTACGCAGGATCTTCCGGATCTGAATCGTTGTTGTTTATCTGATAAAGTTGTGAGTTTATTGATTTTTTTAGTTAGGATTTTGTGGTAAGCCTTTTGTGACTGCGTGGATTGGGTAGCTCAGAAGTCGCGTTCATGCCCCCAGCCGGTCCCAAGCCCGAATAAAAGAGGAGACTTGATGGGCCAGGTTAGCATTCTACCCATTGTAAAAGGAAACAAGGCTCAAAGAACCGATATTAAGCCTCAGAACCAGAAGATGTCACTAACAATATCGACAAAGTTCTTAAATCAAGAGTAATAAAGACAATATTTGCCCCCCAATACAAATTTTCATCTCTTGTCCGAACAATAAGAATAAGAACATTCCAAATGAAACAAAGTTTAAGAAATTCTTTGTGCAGACTGATCCTGATCTTGTGTAGCCCATATAAATCGTAGAAACCAAAATAGGATATCTGAACATTCCATTTCTGTTCGCAATTCCGATATAGTACTAGGTCAATACCATCTTCATACAGGTCACAAAATAGATTTTGAAACTCCAAAACTATAGCCCAAATCGGCATTTATAAACCAACAATTATCCGAAAAGTCATTCAGATTGAAAAAAGGTCAAATTGTCTCAATAAAATAGATATGGCATTCGGTTATCTTTGCAATTTACACTTTTTATAAAGAAAATATTGTCTGCTTCACCTTCCAATAAAAGTCCCCGCGTCAAGCCGCACCCACATCACGTCATCATCAATGGTTTATATGTTCCATCCGCTTTCCCCAGAAGCAGCAGTGCAGTGATTAGTGAACAGTGTTGTAGTGTCTAGGGGTTCAGGAGACTGGGACTTTGCCAGAGAAAGACGTTTAGAACTAGAAAGACGTCCGTTTATCACTTTTATTTAAGACAGCAAACAATATTACAATACTTGTTAATAATTATAACTGAAAAACACAACTATACACACACTCCATTACTACTACTATTCGAACTCTTAACTTCTTGTCTATATCCAATATCTGACATAGCCAGATACTCTCCATCATACTCTGGACTTCAGATTCAGGATTTCAGGACATTTCGATGGCGTCTAGAATACTCTAGATTTTCAATTATTATTTTTCGCCAAGAGACTATTTATATATAGAATGAATCATACCAAACTGTTGTAACGCTGCTCCTTTCTTTATAGATATTTACGTCAAATAACTGGTCTATTAGGGACCAACCAAACCCAACATGTGTATCACGTTTATAGTATGGAGCTAATCTCTGGATCTAAACTACTTCTAAAAAAACTGGATGTTGTAGATTAGATCGTTTATTTTCTGCTAAAGGCTTTACGGGCCCTCCCAGTAGCGTTAAAATTATAGACAAAGTCCTTTCTTACTTTTAGGATTGTATAACCATACGAGGTCACCTTTCGAAAGTTGTCGTAAAATCATGCATGTAGAAACTGGCCCTAGATCTATCAGCTTTAAACATTTGTGAGTTAACTTGTAGACGTTTCCAATCTTTTTTTTATAAATTTGATTTCTTTTTTGCAGGTGACAATTTTCTAAAATTGAATCTTGAGAAAGCTTCAATTCACTTTCAGTTATCATCAACCGTATACCGTATAGTAATAAGTTGTCGATTTATGGCTTCCTCCAAACTTTGCAACCCTGCCGGTCCCACTTCTATCTTCTCCAGGTTCTCACATCTAGCAATTTTTTTCACGTCCCCTACAACTTTATCCTCTCATGGATTCCGATTGAGCCCAATGCGTCTTTATAGTTCTATATTTAATTTATATTTGATTATATATCAATAAAACACCGAAAAGTCTTGATTTTAAAGCTTTTACAAAATATATTTTAAATTCTTATCACTGCAGCTGTTTCGGCAGAGCGCCTTTCTCAAGTGATCTCTTTTTGGCATGTGTTAACACTTTATAGTCTTTAACTGAATAAGTTAAGGAGGGGAGAACTGGAGAGGAGGGGAGAAGCGCATTAGAAATAAACAATTGCTGAACTAGCAAAACAACGTAAGCTTGACGGCCACGTAATGTGCAAAACTCCGACAAGGGTTTAGGTTTCTGCTGTACTATTTCGAAGATCGGTCAACAAAACCATGATATTCTTGATGATCAATCAGATAAGGCAGAAGTTTTATTGGGTGTTCTTTGTTCTTCTTCTTTAAGTTCCATCTTCTATCGAAGGTTGGAAATCATCATGGCTATGCGGACTCTGTTGACTGCCGCTCTAAAAAGTTCTGCACTACTGCATTCAAACCATTTCGCTTTCCTCGCATTTTGCCCTGCATAATAAGTTGTAATAATGCGTATTTTTGCCCTCTCATCACATGTCCCAAGTACTCAAGTTTTCGTCTTTTAATAGTTAATATTATTTCCGCCTCATTTCCTATCCTTCTAGTTACTTCCATGTTTGACATTCTTTGAGTCCATGATATTCGTAGGATTCTTCTGTAACACCAAAATTCAAAGGCGGCCAACTTATTCAGATGAACTTGTTTTAGTGTCCAAGCTTCCAGACCATAAAGAAGAGTAGAGAACACGTAACATCGAAGCATTCTCAGGCGTAGTTCTAACCTTATATCCCGACAACAAAGAAACTTTTTAAGTTTAATAAATGATGTACGTGCTATTTCAATACGTGTCTTAATTTCTTTGGTTTGGTCTACATCTGATGTTATCCATGTTCCTAAGTATTTATAGTTATTAACACTCTGAATTGCAGTATCTTCAATAGTCAATTGGATATTTGCATGTGCAGATTTAGTCATGATCATGCATTTAGTTTTCTTTAAATTTATCTTCAGTCCGTACTCATGACAGCGTTCATTAAGGCGTTGCATTACGTTCTGTAAATCATTGTTGTTATCCGTAATTATTACTGTATCGTCTGCAAAACGTAAGTTATTCAAAACTTCTCCATTGATAGATATACCTTCTATTGAGTCTGAGAGCGCTTCTTGAAATACCGCCTCACTGTAGACATTGAAAAGTAGTGGGGACAGCACGCAACCCTGTCGGACTCCTCTCTGTGTTCTTTATAGATATATATATATATATATATATATATATATATAATATATATATATATATATATATAATATATATATATAATATAATAATAATGCGTTTTATTGCTTTTTTTAATATTTTGCTATTTAACTGCTTGTTAGCTAACAAATTCTTAACATTTTATTTAACACAATCCTTTCTTATTTATAACTGTCACTATTTTTAAACTAAAATATAATGATATATGTGTACCAAATCCTTATTTTCAAAAAAACATACGGTATATCTATAACTTGCTGTTTTAAAAGCCAATCTCATTTTTCTAGTTAATCTCCATAATTTTTCTTCCTGTTTGATGTGATGTTTTTCACATGTAATGCCGGCCATATTGGCTTGTCTGTAATAGAATGAATGGCTGCTCATTATTCAATATCGTCAATCGGTTTGGATAGATGTAGATACGTTCCCGTTTTCCGAAATACCTGAATTATTCGCACATACATCTGATATGGTCTATCAGCGAGTATTTTTTGGAAGTAGTGGCATGTTAATGGTAAAAGCATTTTCGAGTTGGAAAGGTGTACGGAAAGGTGTAATAAGGTTAAATTGTAAATTTATGCTTTTATGTGGAAAAAATATAGCCCTTTGGAGAGTAGACTAATTCGTTTAGTGCTCTTTTAATTATTTATGTGCCATTAAAAAATAGCATAGAAAACATGTGCTTATAAACAATATGATAAGTCAATGTACAATGCTTACGTATACTTAAACATTGGCATGGGATTTATGTGTCTCGAATTTATGATTTTTTTTAATGGTAATAAAAATAAAATATAAAATTTTAAATCAACTAAAAGCTTCTTATTTTAATTTTTTTCAGTTAATATTGATATTTCAGTATATTTGGACCTTTAGACAAAACTTACAGTAAGGTAAAGACACCCCATACCGACCCATACAAAAATAGCACCTATTACCGATCCAAATGATTAATACGAAATATTAAGCTTTGTGGATGAAAAGAACGTTGTATTGTCACAATTTCAGTTTACTAGCCAAAATCACGTGAAGAATTTACCAGTGTCTAGCACGAAAGTACCCGAATTGATGTCATTTGAATTAGTTTATGGTCAGATTTCGTAGGTTACGTGCGCTTGCGATTCATTAAAGGGGTAAGTAAACAAATAAACAAATTAAGCATAAAATCTAAGTAGATATTTTTATATATTTATTATAAAGTTTAAAGACATTTCCATACATGTTGTCTATACTATAATGTAGTCATTTTTCGAAAATTTGCAGTATTTAATGAAAAAATCATAAAAATATATTGAGTCGGTAATAGGTATAGATATTTCTAATACCGACCCAAGGTCGGTATTAGGTTTGAAAACCTTTATTTTAATATTTTATTATTTTGCTTTGCCGTGTAGCTGCACCGTGATTGTTCATGTTCTCTAAGTACATATATTATTAGGTCGACTTCTTTTCTATTTCCAACCCATGATTTATGTTCTGAGTAACCTAATATTCTAAAAATTTCTTTTTCTGGAGCGACAAACATGTTTATATTTTAATGTAAGTCCAATAACCCTGGATAATGTAGTTATTATAGATATTACTTTTGATATATTTAATTATGGTAATTGTTAAAATCTTAAATTAACAAGAAGAAGGCGTTTCCCTCATTTGTCTCAAGTTTTACACAGTCGGTATTAGGATAAATGCGACCATATTGAAATCAATTTACCGACCTATTGGGTCGATAATAGCAAATGCCATAGCCTAATACCGATGCATTAAAAAAGGTGTTCGTTATTAAGTCAGACATTGCACTCATTAAAACCGTCTGATATTTTTAATTAATTATATATTTCTTTTCAGGCATTATGGCACCAAAAATACGTGTACAATAATAAAAAGAAAAATTGTCTAGCGCCTTGGAAGCTATAAAAAATGGGATGTCAGTTTACGAAGCATCTAAAAGATTCGGGGTGCCAAAGACCACTTTACGGGATAAATGTTCAGGAAGATTTAAAAATCCCAAGTGTGGAGTGCAACCTG
Organism: Diabrotica balteata; assembly: GCA_918026665.1. NCBI lineage: Eukaryota > Metazoa > Arthropoda > Insecta > Coleoptera > Chrysomelidae > Diabrotica > Diabrotica balteata. Next base: position 168,778,229 of record OU898277.1, read on the forward strand.
TGCTTGCTGCCAATGAAGAAAAGTGTGTTGTGGATTGGATTCTTTATTTGGCACAACAAGGGTTCCCTGTTACAAAATCCCAATTAATACACATAGTAGCTAATTTAATTAAAAACTTGGACCGACAAAATCCATTTAAAGATGGTATTCCGGTAAATCACTGGTTTCAAAAATTCATGGAAAGACATCCTGAAGTTAGTACAAGAGTGTCCCAAAATCTTACCGCAAGTAGGAGTAATGTCAGTAAGCAAAGTATTAGAGAGTGGGTCAGAAAGGTTGGGGATTATTTCACCAGCAACAATCTTACGAATATTTTTGAGGATGGATCCCGAACATTTAACTGCGATGAGACAGCTTTCTTTTTATGTCCCAAGGAGAAGCAAGTCTTAGCAAGAAGAGGAACAAAGCTGGTGTATAATAAAATAGCTAATGATGAAAAAGAGTGTTTGACAGTATTGGCTAATGTATCGGCAAATGGTTTACTTGCTCCACCAATGAGCATATATATTATTGCCATTTATATTCCCATATAAAAGACTTCCAAAGCATATTCCAAAAACTGTGCCACAAGGTTGGGGTTTAGGGTATACAGAAAGCGGCTGGATAAATATGGAAGCTTTTTATGAATATATTGCGATTATTTTTATCCATGGCTCCATAAACCAACAACAACCAGAACAACAAAATTATAAAGACAACGACATGCAAACTCCACAGATGCAATGGATAAAATTTCAAATAGTGTCCTATCCAACTTTCCAACACCTTTGAAAAATATACCAACTCCGTTTAAAAAGTCGTTTTATTTTCCTAAAAGATTGAAACAATCGGCAAACAAAAAAGTTACCAAAAGAATTACCCCTACCGTTGCTACGTCTGACGAATTTATCGAGTATCAGAGAAGACTTGAAGTCGACCATGAAAACAAAGAAAATAAGAAAATAGAACGAACATCCAAAAAGAGGACGAAATTAAAAGAGCTTGGTATTAATACAAAAAAAACTAGAAGCAACCCGAAACGCAACCGTGGCAACATCAACGGAGAAGTCTGGACAAAAGCATGCGACTGAGCCCGAGAAAAAGAAACCGAAACTAAATAGTTCACCAACCCCCAAACTAATAAAAAAATTAAAAAATATATACATAAAAGACGATTTTGTTGTAACAATATATGAAGGACGACTTTTTCCAGAAATTGTATGTGATATAAATAGTAATGGAGCACAAAATGAAGTTATAGTGAAATCTATGGAGGCAACTGGACCAAACTGGAAATGGCCAGAGAAGGACGATGTATTAACTTATGCAGTAAAGGAGATAATTTTCAAAATTGTACCCCACAAATTAATAAATAAAGAGGTATTTATTCCGTACCGGAAATGAAGGAATTGACCAAAAATTTTAGCAAATCTTAAACTGTCTTAAACTTTATAATAGTATTTTATATAATTGTATTTTTTATAATGAAAATTTGAGAATGAGGTAATAGAAATTTTTTTTAGTTTAATTTCATACATTTTATTTGTTTTGCTTAATATAATAAACACTTTTTTATAGTCAGAGGTGTTTTACTGAATATAGACAATGTTGATAACATCTGTTGTTATCTCACAATCGGTTATAAAAAGGTTATAAAAAATCGGTAATAGGTAAAAATATTACTATTAGGTCGGTATTAGGAAAATTTGCTCGGTTTTGATTTAGTATTTTTTCTTAGCAATAAAAATTGAAATTTGGAAAAACAATTTAATTATTTGGAAACGTAACATAGCTATCTTCACATAAATTCTACGAGATTTTTGTAACTATAAAAATATAAAAATAATCCAACGAAATATTTAACTTTCCTTAACTGGTGCGGTAATATGTGACTTTACCTTATAGTCAGTTTTATACTTGTAGCGACAGTACAGTATTACGTAAACTTATAAGTGCAATACAAATGAAACAAATGTCAAATTAAGCATCTGTTACATTTTAATTTAAGTGTCATTTACAATGTATTTTGAAGTCTGTAGTGTTAAATTTATATGACGCTAGTAGACGTAAATATCCCAGTGGTATTATTCGGAGTGTATTTTTTAGGTGTTTGCTAATGACAATAGTTCAAGAAAAAACCATTTAAAGATTTTTAAAACAGTAAAAGTTGGTCACAGTATTACACAATAAACAGTTGGAATTTTTCAGTAAAACTGGCACTGAAACTTTTTTCAGTGCCAGATTAGTTCCCCCTAAAGTTAGGTTACGTTGAACATATAGACGTTAATCACCCAATACGAAGAATAGCTGACCTGCACGTTCCTGTACGTAGTAAAAGAGGAAAACCAAAAAAGACCTGAAGGGAGACGCTTTGGCAGGACCTGTAGGTAAAGGGTATTAATATTGATATGACCCAAGATAGAATCTTATGGAGAAATGTAATTAGAGAAGCCGACCCGCATAGAAATAAAGGCAAAGAGAATGATGATGATGATAATGATGGCAATTACATTAGCAAGTTGTTCACGGTTTTCAGCCAATAGAAATATTTTTTTGGCACTACATATTCCTGTCCAATTACGAATGTTTTTGAGCCATGACATCTGCTTTTTTCGAATAACATACCCTAGGTAAGAAATTTTTTCTATTCTAATAGTTTTTAAACTCACTAACGGCATTTTCTTTATTTGACAGAGCTTCTTTGGTCTAGATTGCGGTCCAGGGTATTCAGAGTATTTTTCTACGCAACCACATCTCAAACGCCCCTAAAAGTTATACGAACTAAATACATACAAAACCTAGATAACTGTTATACCAGAAATGGGATGGATTGGAAACAATATAATGATAAAAAGAAACCAAACAATTTTCTACTGCTATTGGTGCTACTGCATTCATGGTAAATAAGACACTAAAATATTTAAAAAAAATTGGACCCATTAGCCCTAGGATGTTTATTTTAAGACCTAAAGGCTTTTTCATCTATATTTTAATTATTGGGCATGTCCCAATAAAGGAAAAAAAAGATAAATTTAAAAAAGAGTTTTATGATGGATTAGAGTCCGCATAGCAGTTTGCAGAGGACCAGGAAGGCAAAGAATTTCCTGGCTAAAAAATCTACATACGTGGCTCAACACAACAACCACAAATTTTTTCAGAGGCGCAGTTTGCAAAATACATATTACCATGTTGGTCGCCAACATCCGAAATGGATAGGCACTAATGGATAGCAACAATTTCAGCCCACAAAAGGTAAGCATAGTGTACCTAAACAATCAAAAGTAGTTCTATTTTATTTAACTTCTAACAGCTCTATCTTATATCTCACACAGTTCCCATATCTACGTCTGACATGAGTAAACCATTCTCGTTATCTTTGTTTTTGTACATTTTTTGAGAATGTAGGCTCTTTTCCTATAGTTTATTTTTATGAACGAGAGAGTAATTAGCATAATTTTAACTGGTTCCTTTGACCACTCCATGGGCGTGCTTAAGATTAATTGAAAAATTACTTTGAATAATTGTAAAAAATAAATGAATTATTTGAGTGTTATAAAGTGTTATGTGTATGTAAACAAAAGTGACCTCTTTTATCACACACTATATTAGAACTGACTGGCCTACATTAAAAAGGGTTTTAAAAAAATTCACTTTTTTTTTTACTTTTTAAAAATTACAAAAGAGAAAAAGAGTTTTTAAAACCATCTAAGGTATGTTAAATAGATGAATAAAAATATTAATATAAAACTTACAGCTACTTGTTACAAATCCAAATCAGATTCAGAAGATGAACTTTCAGAACCAAGATTTGTAATAACTGGCTCGATCATTTTATCAGTAATATTTTCCAGCTTCCACATTTTTTCCTCTTCTTTAATAGTGTGATTTACTGCCTTTTCCCAGTTTTTAGGTTTTACATTATTTACGGCCTCCAAAAACAACTGTTTAACATCATGAATTTTAAAAGTGGTATTTTTTCTTGAAACTTCACTCTTTATCTGTGCCCATACCAGTTCAATCGGGTTTAATTCACAATGATATGGTGGGGATCTAAGTACTGTCATTTCACGATTTTTGGCAATTTCATCAATTTCGTATTTTTTAAATTTTTCTTTACAAAGGGCACACAACGAATAAAGTTCCTTTCTTATAGATCCGGGATGGTACGTAATATTTTTTGAACTCAGCCAATTCTTTTTTTAACCACTTGGTTGTGGGCAGTCCTTCTATAAGTCTGGAGTGATAACTTGCATTATCCATTACTATAACACAGTTCTTAGGAAGAAGATCTATCATTTGTTCGAACCGTTCTTGAAAGACATCAGCGTTCATGTCTTCATGGTAATCACCGGTAGGAGTTGATTCAAAAGTTAATAAACCACCTTTAACAAAACCGTCTGAACTGCCAATGTGTACTATTATCAGCCTGCGTCCCTTTCCTGATGGTGGGTTTAAACCAGTAGATAAGTTATTTACAAAAGCGTGCCTTTGACTTGTAACAGTTTCATCCTGCCAAAATTTATTTGGTGTATGACCCTCGTTGATCCATGTTTCATCAAGATAAAATATTTTTATTTTTTGGTTTCTCATTTCCTTTATGGTTCTTAAAAAATGTCTTCTCCATATGACAATATCGCTTCTTTCTAATAAAATAGACTTTCTGGGATTCTTTTTCCAGCGGAAGCCTATTTCTTTTAAAAGTTTCCATAACGTACTTCGACTCATTTCTGGGTAATCCTTATCATCTCGAACTGAGACAAGAACTTTATCCAATATTGGAAATTCTTGTCTAAAGAAGAATTCATGCACTTTCCGTCGAAGTCCTTCTTTAAAATGATATTCTATTTGAAATTTTGATTTCCCTTGAGCATTACGTGGCATTTGAAAACTACCACATTTCTCTTCTTTAATAACTCTGTAAATCGTAGATTTCCCAACACCAAGTGTACTGCTAACTAACTCAATGGTCTCATCAACACTTTCACATAAACGTTTGTCTGTAAATGGTTTTAAAACAATTAAATATTAATGTTTTTTCATTAACTGTTAAAGGACCAATTTTTCGGCGTTTACACGGCACTTCCAAATTTTCCATAACACTAGTATACACAATAAACTGCACCTTGCAACTGAAGTACCTACTTTTAGTGAATTGTTAAGAATTTTGAATACGCCACTTGGACCTTCCTACAAAATGAAAAAACCCACTATCACATTTTCTGTGGAATAAGTTTAGAAGGTAATTATCTAGTCAATTACTGTCGTAGATTCCTGGAATTAAAGCATTAAATGTTTGATTGTTGAAACCCTTACTTCGTAGAATGCACTCATTTCAGATAAAATAAAACGTTTTATTTTATCTAAAGAATTAAACTTTATTTTGCATATAGGTAGGTACTTATTAAACTTTTATTGGTTATATATAACCAATAAAATAAACATCTAACATTTCTTGCAAATTCATTAGTACCTGTTAACCTCCATCACTCCGACACTGGCAACCTTATTTAGGGATTAGTAACCCTCACAACTATTGTATTCTATTCTGCTCCAACCTTTATACCTGGTGATCATACTCAATTTAAACATGTTTTCCTATATACTTCTGTAAACTTGTTGACAAATATCTGTTTTTCCTTGAGTCGCCCGTATCAACAGTTTAGGGATTTGCATACATAATTTATTGTTTTATTACTCTCTCATACATAAAAATACACTATAATCACGTCCTTCGTGATCTTGTCTAACTCGATGATGGCATCTAAAATATTTGTCAAAACATGATATGTTAGTTAAATCCCTTTTTACAATAGAATTTCCAAAATTAATGTACACTATCAGTTTAAGCAGCATTTTGTTTATTTAAACACGAAATTTCATAAAAATATAATAAAATTTGAGCGAGTAAAAAATCAAAACAAATTGTTATGATGTTATAAATTTTTAATTTCGCTCTACTAAAAACTTGTTCTAATTGACATATCAAGTTTTGGCAAATAACCACAGAATTATTCTCAAATAAATTAGATAAATTACAATTGTATATTAAGGTAAAAAATAGTACACAAAAACGTAAAAACAAAATTGAATAAGATGATTGAACATAGACAAATTCATCCGTGGGACGTTATTCGTTTTTATTTCATCTGCATCTAGTAAGTAGTCATATCTTTTTAAAAGATTTAAAATTTAAGTTATTTTATATCTAAAAATTATTAAAAGTTTATATATAAATGTGTTTACAACTAAATTTTTACAAATAGAAAATCATATTAGGGTAAGTTCTCCTCTGGAACGCCATTTCGTATGCAATGCAGATAACGTAGGATTCATATCCAGATATTGAGTCTGTAAACAAGTACGTGTATTTGAGTTATATACATGCGAATTGTTTGTTGGGGCATATTGCACACTCAGCAATGCACCTCATTGTACTTCTGACTTTTGTGGATGATTTCGATGCTTTTATCAGCAGTTGCAATAAAATTTATTAGAAAGTAGAGCAATGTTGTTATGAAATTTTTATACAACAGTACTACAATTAGAATCAATTAAACGGTGAATACTAAAATACTGTGATCACCTCACATTGAATAGAGAATAAAAACTGAATTGAAATTTGAAAATTTTCTTGCAGTCTTGAAATTTGAATAAATATAAAATTATTTAAAGTGGAATTCAAAATGTGATATTTTACTAACATAAAATCAGTAAAATATCACATTTTGAATTTTCCATGTATTTTAATATTGTTCTGAAGCTATTTTCTTGTGGCATTGTAAATTAATTTCTATTTATAACTGGGAATAAGCCACAATTAAAGATAAAAAATACGTTTATTGACGTTTCAATTTCCAATTCGGAAATCGTTCTCAAAATACAAACAGTAAATTAAACAAATTTTGTTTTTTGTTACATAGTGAAAAAATTCTTCTAATAATTTAATTTTATCTGACTCATTTATATTGACAATTCAGACATACATTATGCATTTTAAAGTAGACGACTTTAAAATGATATTGCCAATATTGTTGAGTTGCGCTCCTGGGACGACTTTACTATAAGATAGTTCATTCGATTACATGAAATCAACTTTAACTTGAGAATATCCGTCAGAAAAAATCATAGCATGTAATTCGTCTTTAAAAAGACAAACACATGACATGATGACAGTAAAATTCTCCTGTTAGTGATTCCATAGTAAATTATGAGGGAAAAACCAGGAAAAAAACCTCATAATACTATCCCGACATTGTAAGTATTTGTTCGTGAATTTAGTTTAGCTTCAATAAACATCAAAATTCTGATTTTATATGTTACGTTATTTAAAAAAAAAAAAAAAGAAAAAATGATGTATCCTCTATATGTTACTGACTTACTAATACTGGTATTTTCTTATTAATAACTTCCTCTTTCAATATTGGTAACCAGATCCTACTACATTCTGCCGAGGAATTTGCGATACAATTGACCTCATTTAGCTACTTTTCTACACGCGTGTTACACGCTACCTTTCCTGGATGTTTTAATCTCTAAGAACGATACTGGATATGAGACTCAGGTGTATAGAAAACCAACACACACCAATAGATATTTAAATTTCAAATCAAATCATAATATTAATGTAAAAAAGGGAATAATTAAATCCTTATACGATAGAGCCAAAATTACTTGCTCTAACGAAAATTCGTTCTTGGAGGAGAAACATTTGTTAACATATGTTTTATTAAAAAATGATTATCCTTTATCGTTTATAAATAAGGAATTTTCAACAATCGATCGAATAGAACAGAACAACTTAGAACGAGATCCTACAGCATACACAAGGAATAATATGAGGAAAATAACAATACCGTACATAAAAGGATTATCAGAAAAACTTAAAAGGATAGGAAATAAATTCAACATTTCAACAACATTCAGAACAACAAACACATTGAGATCTATTTTGTCCAAAACCAAACCTAACAATGAACAAGAAAGGACAAAGAATTGCATTTATAAAATACCTTGTGAATGCGATCAGTTTTATTTAGGTGAATCATCAAGGCCATTAAATGTTAGAATAAGTGAACATCAATCTTATATTAAAAATAGAGAATTTGATAGATCTTAAATATGTAAACACGCATGGGATAATGAACATAGGGTTCAATGGAATAATTCAAATATAGTCCTAAAAGAAACGGATGGTAAAAAAAGAAAAATCAAAGAAGCGGCTCTAATTATGCTAAATGAGGTCAATTGTATCGCAAATTCCTCGGCAGAATGTAGTAGGATCTGGTTACCAATACTGAAAGAGGAAGTTATTAATAAGAAAATACCAGTATTAGTAAGTCAGTAACATATAGAGGATACATCATTTTTTTTTTTTTTTTTGTTTTTTTTTTTTTTTAAATAACGTAACATATAAAATCAGAATTTTGATGTTTATTGAAGCTAAACTAAATTCACGAACAAATACTTACAATGTCGGGATAGTATTATGAGGTTTTTTTCCTGGTTTTTCCCTCATAATTTACTATGGAATCACTAACAGGAGAATTTTACTGTCATCATGTCATGTGTTTGTCTTTTTAAAGACGAATTACATGCTATGATTTTTTCTGACGGATATTCTCAAGTTAAAGTTGATTTCATGTAATCGAATGAATTATCTTATAGTAAAGTCGTCCCAGGAGCGCAACTCAACAATATTGGCAATATCATTTTAAAGTCGTCTACTTTAAAATGCATAATGTATGTCTGAATTGTCAATATAAATGAGTCAGATAAAATTAAATTATTAGAAGAATTTTTTCACTATGTAACAAAAAACAAAATTTGTTTAATTTACTGTTTGTATTTTGAGAACGATTTCCGAATTGGAAATTGAAACGTCAATAAACGTATTTTTTATCTTTAATTGTGGCTTATTCCCAGTTATAAATAGTAATTAATTTCCATGTATTTGTTACATTTTTTCGGGCATCTATCAATGGTGAATAAATCTTCTTCTTTTTTGTTACTAAACAAAGAAGAATTTTTTAAACAAAATTTTATTTTTGACAATATGTCAAAAAATAAAATTTTTTAAGTTAGTATTTATGACATTTAGGGTGGTTTGTAGCTATTCTATTTTTGTTTACAAATTCAATTTTTTTTCTTAAGAAACTTCATCAAAATTTTTCAGAGAAACATTTATTAGAATAAGACATTTTTTTATTAATATTTTTTGTATTTAATATGTACGCAGTAGTTTTATATAAAAAACATAATTTTATTTGGTAAGATAACAAAATATTTTTTATTTCTAGTTCAACTGTAAGATATTTTGTATTTTTTAGAAGCTCTTGATAAAATTGTAATCACAATTGAGAGCTCGAGTAAAGAATAGTCAACAAATAGCCCCTTTTATTGACTCCAACCCATCAAAAACAGTTATATATATATATATATATATATATATATATATATATATATATAAATATATATATATATATATATATATATATATATATATATATATATATATATATAATAATACTTTGCGCCCTTACTGCTATGATTCTTTATTTCTACTGGTATTTTGAGAATGTAGAGAAAAATTCGCAAGTTTTCGTGATTGGCTTAAGAATGTACAGAATATATTTATTTCGATTCTGATGCACTTTGGTGTAGACAAAGCGAACAAAATCATAAAGAAGGAATTTGATAGCCATCGCATAACATTTCTGAAGCACGATCTCCAAACTCATATCCTAGCATCGTATTTCAGACGCTTTTGGAATCTGCGATGAAATTTGTTGCCAAATCAGAAATTTTTGACCCGGTTCGACTCAACTCTACCATAAATATCGCGCATATGAGATCTTTCTTATATTCGAATATTTGCTTGTGCCCTTTTGTTAGATGTACGATTTTATCTGATTCAAACAGAGGCGTCTCCCTTAAAGTATACAATAATACTGATCAATCTTCTATGTCTTAGACTTAATCCTAATTATAATAACGTTGAGCTACTTTTAAAATTCTTATTTATTGGTTAGATAGATAATTGTTATTAAAGAACCACGCAGGCTTTTCCTAGAGCAAATGTCCCCTCAGACCATAACTTCTTTGTCTCAAAAATGAAATTGAGGGTAAAAAAGATAATAAAATCCAAAAGTTTTAAGGTACGTTAAGGTAAAAATACTCGTTAAGGTAAAAATAAGGTTAGTAGTCTGTAATTGCCAGTTATTGAGGAATCACCTTTTTTGTAGATTGGTAGTACTTTTGAGTATTTTCGTACTTCTGGAAATACTCCGGTGGATAGAATTAAATTAATAAGATGAGTAAAAGGTGTTAAAACTATTTGGTAAGTTTCTTTTAAAATTTTGCTATTAATCTCGTGAACGTCCCTACAATTAGAATTACTAAGCGACTTTATTATTTGAGAGACCCCTTCTTCCAGAACGGGCCGAAAAAAAAATGACTTGCTCGGAGAAGGATAATTTCTATAATTGACGAGGACATCGATGTTAATAGTGGGAAGAGATGTAATTATATTCTCTGCAATTGTACTAAAAATTGATTCATTTCGTCTGGAGGTAGATCAGGTTGTACCGAACTGGATTTAGTGTAGTTTCTTTCGAAATTTACTATTTTTCAGCAATCTCTAGGTTTATTATTGGAATTAGTAATAAAATTACAGTAAGCTGACTTTTTAGCAATTTTTAATTGCCGATTATATTCAACTTTTTATTGTTTATATACTTTGAACAAATCGGGATCCTTAGTGGCCTCTGCAATGTGTTTGATAAGAGAAATATTAGATCTGTTAGACCTTAATTCATTATTAAACCATTGCACAGGTGTTTTTTCAGTCATTTGTCGTTCTTTTTTTAGTGGAAAATACTGTAATATTAAATTGTTATAAGTTTCGGTAAGAAAGACTGTCAAAGAATCAGGATCATTATTAATATCGTAGAAAAAGTCCATGTTTGTAATAGCTAGCGCACGTTTAGGCTTCTGTAAACCAGAAGAAGTCATAAACCGTTGAAATATTTGATTAGTGTCAATAACTTATGCTCTGAGTCAATAAATAAAAATTGAGCTCGATGGTCAGAAAAACAAGGTTCAAATACGCCCACTCTATATATATTTTCAGAAAGATTTGTCATAATGTTGTCAATGCAACTTCTAGACTGGGATGTGATTCTAGTATAATCGTTTATAGTTATTTTTAGACCAAAAGATGTTAATAGATTTTGAATATCAAAAAAATGGTCAGATTCAATTTTAAAATTTATAATAAAATCTCCAAGTATGATTAGTTTGTCAGCTTTACTAAGCAAGGATGTTATGACATTTTTAAAATTCACCAAAAATAAGTCAAAGTCACCCTTACCCGATCTGTATACAGTTAAAATATTGGTTTTTATTAAAGGTACATAAATTGCACAAAACTCAGAACTTTGCTCTACATTATATTCATTTAAATTAAGAGAAGAATACATAAGATTTTCTTTTATATTAATTGCAACTCCGCCTTGTTTCTTTTTTACCCTACAAAAGAAATTAGCTAATGAGAATCCGGAGATGTTAATTATTAATTTTAAATTTTCCTTACTTAGCCAGTGCTCCGAAAAACATATGACGTCATATAATTTTTGATCCGCAAGATAAGCATTGATCATATCGACTTTATTTGAAATACACTGCAAATTAATATGAAACATGCTTACCGTACCTTTTCGAATTTGTTTATTTTGATGAAAGTTTGTAGAAGCTTCTAGGTTTCTTCCTCCGTCTTCTTTTTGTGCTGAAAATTTCTGTTGAAGTTAAATCTCCTAACGACAGCTCCATTGGGCCAAATATTAGGACTGTAGACTTCGTCAATTTTATCGAAAGGGAAAGATACCTTATATGTGGAATATTTGTCAGTTCTATGCCATTCGACGCAGTTAAAAGTAATATCGGGTACCGTCTCACCCAAAAATTTTAGAAGATCATCGGCTTTCATATCAACACCAATGCGGGACACATGTACATGGCCTTGTCTAGGAATAGTGTTTACAGTAGACGATTCGTTGTTTCCAATTATCGGTTTGTATTTGTTTTCTTTTTTTGTTTGGGTATTCCAAGATGAGTGTCCTGTTTTTAGATTGTTTTTATTTTCTTTTTGTTTATCACTCATGTATGAATGAGGTAGACTTGTGTTTTTGTTTAATGACATTTTAATGGGTTCTTGACTGATAGAACCTGAGTTGGTCGAGCTTGATTTATTTACAGATTTTTCGCTTGATGACGTAGGAATGGACATGGCCGAATTTTTATTATATTTATCTTTTAATAAAAAAAATTAAATCTTGTTGCTCTTCCGTACGTTTTTCTAGATGGAATGATAGTTTACTTACTGCTGCGAGTTCACTTTTTATTGTAGTAAGTTCCATGTCGGTTTTTATACACTGTTCACACACAATAACGTCTAGGTTATGTTCGACATTGAAAGCTTTAATACCTTTTTGCACTATTTGTGTTAATTTATTAACGTTTTCTGATAACTGAGGATTAGAACCGAACAGTGGTAACTTTAAATTCACTAATATGTCAATTAATTCCTGCTTTTTTAGTTTATTTAGTTCCGCTGTTAAAACTGCGACTTGATTATCGGACGCCATCTTGAGGAATGAAATTGTGAACCTCCCTGCTTTAGTCCAAATCAAGCAACAACTATAATTTAAAAATGGTTAGTAGTACACCAAAATAATATCTACGGATTTTAAGAGAAGCTATCAACAACATGTGACTCAAAACCTCGTCCAAGGTGATCTTGCAACATTAACCGACCGATCTCAAACTCAACAATTAAATATAGCGTGTGGAATCGAAATACAAGCACACGCTTTGGCACAATTTTTGATAATGTTTGCCTTAATTGTAGCTTAAACGTCAGAAATAAATAATTCCAGACCACATCCTATACAACACAATGTACCTACCATTACAAAAACCAATACCGATAATTTTTGTGAATCTTATATCTAAATTTGTCATCATTTTTATGTAAAAACTTTGGTACGTTTATGAAATATTATATGTAAATACAATATATGCGAAACATATTCTTGCCAAATGGGATAATTTTTTCATGTCTTCTTTTTAATGGAACGATAAAGACCAGATTGCGAATGAGAGCAATTTTATAAATTACTCTGCTCTACTGATTCAATGCTTTTTAGTATAGAGACTTATAATGTAAAAAAGTTATATTTCTGAAATTTTTATTGCTTCCACAACGACATATTTGCTTCTTTAAATTGGAAACAAAATTAATATACAGATATTTGATTGAGGGGAAGTTTTTCGTTCTTGTAAATAAATAGGTATTTAAAACCTAATGTAGCAATTAAATCTATTTTATAGTAACTATATAAACAATTATATTTATATTCTTAGGTTTTTTTTTAAGTTTGGTGTAAACAACATTTTTTTGTCTTATCAGCTATATTGTTTTATTTATTTACTTGATAAAATTTCAAAATAAACTATATTAGAATTGTAGCAGGCATCAGGTAACATAGTTTAATATTACAATCTTTTGCAGACGAATGTATGGAACAGTACATTTCCAATTTTATGATTTTGAAAAATAGACTAAAAACTGACACTTTAAAGCTACATATATATCTCAGAAATAATTGATTTCTGAGTCTTGAGGCAATAATAATGTTTGATGACCAAATGACTTTTACATAAGTATAAGAAGTACACCCGGAATATTAACAGGAATACAACAATTTGATGAGGCTAAGAGTTGAATAATCCGTAATTTTTCAGGGAGTTCATTTTGAACATTTTTTGAAGTTTTGCTCCTACTTAAAATTTTATTAGTGGAACTTTCTGTTATTATCATGCTACTATATTAGATAGTTCTTGATAATGTATTAAAGAAATGAAATATACTCGTTAAGATGTTTTATTTTTTTGCATAAAAGCGGCGCCTTATATAAAAAAAGAAGATTTAGTTAAAGATACCTCAGTAATGTACCATTTTTTTAAACTGTGACTTTTCCCAGCTTACTTTTCAAATAATCCCAAAAAAAGTCCACGGGATTCAAATCTGGCTACCTAGCAGGTCATTCAATTTGGCCCGTCGTGAAATCCAGAGAATGGGAAAAGTTGCATTTAGAAAATTTCTAATACTACAGCATAATGTGGACTGGCTCCATCGTAATGAAACCTAATGGTAGCTCCATTTGACCAGTATTATTAATATCTGGAAATAAAGTTGTAGTTAAAAATGAAACTAAGTAGGTTTGCTACATCTCTACATAGTACCGTCAAAAAAAATATGGTCCTGCAATGGTATTCCTAACAATTCCAGCCCATAAATTTATTTATTGGGGATATTGGGTATAAACTTCTATATTCTAATTGGGATTTTTTTTTGTCCAATAACGACAATTTTATTAAATAACGGTACCATTTAAACAAAAAGTGGCCTCGTCGGAAAACAAGATTTTATATTCAAATCCAATATTTCGATTACACAATAATTCTTGTATATTTTCACAAGACTCCATGTATTTATTAATGCATTTATGCGTTTAAAAAGTCATCTTCATTGAGTACATGTAAAAGATTAATTTTATATGGTTGTTATTTGGCCTTCTTTTGAATTTTATGAACAGTACCATGACAGATCTCATTTTAAGTTGATAAGGTTGTAATTGAAGGATGAGGATTTTCTTTAATTTCAAGTAATACATTTAATTTATTGTCGTCAGAAACAATGTGTCTGTCACTCTTACCAATCTCTAACATTGCCAATATCATTAAATTTATGTAATATTTTTATTTATTTTATTGTATTGTTGACCTACAGCCCAATACAAATCCATTATCATTTGAATGCAATTGATTATGTTTAATAGAAAAACAATGTACCTTCTGTATCTTACAACAATAGGTCGCTCCATTCGAACATTTGTTGTATTTATGTTATTTGTTTATCTTTAATAGGAATAACTTATTTAATAATTTCCTTTATAAAATAAATTTTAAAATAAATTTTAATAAACACGAACACTGGTTTTCTTTATACTCTGTATACTGAAGTTTTAATGTAATGAGTTTGGTAATGTTGTACTCAAAAAAAGCCTTTTTAGCTTTTAAGTTTTCAGATAAAAATATGCCCTTTCTATTAAAAAAATATCAATGACATCACATCTGCTGAGATAGTGGGAGTAAAAGTAAAAAAGTATTTTGTTTTAAAAAGGTTGAAAAAATATTAAAAATTGATGTCTCAGAGTTTTAACTTTAATTTAACTGAAAATAACTTTAAGTCATGTGATAATAGACCATTTCCACACTTTATGAACACGCTGTATGACTAATGCATTATGTTGATTTTGTTGAGAAAAAGTTAGCGATAATAACTTTTTCTCGCTATATACTAAACGTATTGGCCAGATTTGCTGCAAAGAAATTGTTTAAGTCTTAACATATTAGCAATAATCCCTCATTATTTTGTTACAATTATTTAGAAAATACGAACATATGTTCTATTTATTTTCGATGTAGCTCAACCCAAATAAAATGAGTTTTTGTCTCCTTTGCTTTTCATTGAGCCTCCCGCTAAAACAACCACATTTCGATAGTATTTTACCGCCAATTCTCCTCTTCTTAATATAAAAAATATATTAGAAATTTTCCTTTTTACGACCACACATGGTCATAAATGTTTTTTGCTCGTACCACCCGCTTCGCTAATTCATTACAAAAAACAAGTTTGTTGTCTACCTAGACCTGGGTCAACAACGTTTACTTGTTCTCAGAACTCGTAAAAGGACAATAAATCCCTTAGTTTTATTGTTTTTATTATTATACAGTTTCTTTGTAAAAGTATAAAAAAGGGGCTCCGTTTTGGGACATTTAGAGTTAGTTAAAACCTTTAATCCCTACTTAAAACCTTTAAATCCCCACATGAAGCCGTCCATATGGCACAAGATCGCAGTCAATGGAGACAGCAGACTAACAATATTTAGGGTGTCACTACGCCCTGACAAGGGCTAAAGGATTGAGGAGGAGGAAAACTTTTAAAAAATTGGCGGTTCTTGTTCCTGTAAAAGGCTTAATCAAAGCGGCATTCAGAGACTTTAGCACCGGTCCTAGTGCCGGATAGTTAACATTAAATACTTCGTTGTCAGAGCTCCTGCCGGACAGTAGGTACACACCAGACTCCTCTCTCAGATTTCATCCTTGATCCTCAAAAGATATAGTCATCCCAGTGGCATCAGACTTTGTACCCGGTCCCCGTGCCGAACACTAGTTACACCCAAGACTTTACTCTCTATTTTCACGTACACCAGAAATAGTTTAGTGTTAGTTAAATACCTTTGTAAACAACAGTCTTTTTTAACTAAAGTGCAATATAAAATAAAGTGGCTTTAAATTCATCAAGCATTATTATTACCAGTTCGACTTTGTTCGAATTGTTTCGGCGAAGGATTATTTAATCCAAGTCTACATACTTAGCCAGTTCAAACCTATGGCCATCTTTTTGTGTTGTAGAACGGAGAAAATTCACAACAGAAATATTTCAATATTTACATAAAATTGGCAATATTCTTGTGTTGATTTATTATAATTTTCCTTGGGAAGCCAACTGTTTTTCTTCTACACGTATACCAACTTATATAACCTATATGTAGACTTTTGCTCTAATGCTCAGTCTATGGTTATGTCCGTGTCCTTTGGCCTGTTGACATTTTTCTAATCGTTAATAATCCGAACAACGAATACTAGATGTACTGAACGCCTAGCCTTTTACATAAATTACATTAGATTATTGTACCTAATATAAAGCAAAAGCCGTTAAAAGGAGAAAAAAATAGAAGAGGCACGTAAAATATATCGGTACGGGCATAACTGAACTCTCAGTAACGAACCAAACGACGTGTCTAGACCCACCCACAAATAGTCAAGGAGCAAGGTACAAAACCAGTATCGAAAAATTTATTAATTTATTGATTCAATGGATCCTTGATTAACATTTGTTTTGTAAATTAAACATATTGTATACTGTTTTCTAAAGTTTTTTTTATTGGATTACATTTCTTATTAGTTCAATATACTGCCAGTATGTGAATTAACTTTTTCTAGTCAACTTTTTTTTTTTTGTATATAATTTGAAGATCTAAGTGGAGTGGATAAATGTGTCAAGATTTGAGTTAATTAACAAAACGCGTTTTGAATTGCAACTTTTTTATTTTGTTTTTGATTCCAACAAATGAGACCTTAAAAAATAAATAACTTTTAGGCTATTTTTTAATCATAATATTCAAAAGAAACAGCAAGACTATGTGAAACTGGACTTATAACACCTTAATTCACTAACTTTTACTCGAAATCGTATATGTTTCGACATGGATAAAATAGTTAAGTACTTCCTAAATCAAATGTGTCTGTCAGACACACATCTGTAATGAGCAAAAAAAGTAAGCAATGAAAAACTAATCGCATTTGTTGCAAATTCGTATGGCTCCAGAATTGGGACTCATATACCCATACTAGCCTCAGGACTTGCTTGTAAGTGGGTAATTTTTTATGAATGGATAATGTTGAATTGTTTCCAATCAGCCAATACAGTTTCTTATATCTAATATCCAGCTCTCCTATCTTCTTTTTGATGCTCAATGTATTTAGCTAATGTTACATAAGGAACTTGGGTATCATTTATTACAACTGAGAAATTGTCTATTTTTTTATTTGTAAAAATAATGTATGCAGATTTAGTCTCATTTAATTTAATTCGCTATTTTCTGGTCCAGGTATGTATTTGATTTACTTATAATTGCAACTTATCAATCGATTCTTCACTAGTGTCTCTTATCGCTAGTGTGGCGGTATAATCGGCGAAGTTGGCAATAGTGTTTTGTTCTAGCTCTGACCGGACCTAATACATTCCCTTGTGTCACGCCAGCTTTAAACTCCCTTAAATCGGTGTACACTTCTTCTTGTTTTATTCTGAAATATCTATTTGCATTGTATGATCTTAAATTTCTAAATACTCTTTAGGCATGAACGTTCTTAGTTTATAATTTAAACTCTCATACCTTAATTTATCAACCGCTTGTGCTACACCCAAGAAGATTGTAGAGCAGATTTTCTTTTCTTTTAATTTTTTTTTATTATATTCATTATTCCGTGAACTTATTCTATAGTGAAATGTTTATTTCTGAAACCAAATTCATAATTTGTTATAAGGATTTTTGCTTTCTATTCTTGGTTTTATTCTTTTCAATAGAAGTTTTTCAAATAGTTTTGACATCACCGGAAGTGGTAATATTGGTCGATAGCATGTCACTTCATTAGGAGATTTACCTGGTTTGACGATAATAACTTCGGCTACTTTCCAGAGTCTGGGAACATAGCTCAATCTGAAAAGCAGCATTTATCAGGTTTGTCAGCTTAACTATGGCTTGTCTTAGTATATTTTTTAATAGCTCTCCTGTTATGAGATCATATCTTGGAGCTTTCTTAGAATTTATATTCTCTTTTATCTGTGTTGATACTTCTCTACATAATATCAATGATATTCTTCTAGCACAGTTGCCGTTTTCCAACTTGTTATCAGGAGAATAAATACCTAATTGGTCTCTTTATCCTTTTTGTTGCCTTCCATAACGAATATTCTGTGTTATGGTAAGCTGTTAAACTACCTAAAAAGATCAATTGTTGAATTTTTTATATTATGTATCTCCTTTTTATTTTTTGTGTAGCAATATGTAGACTAGTTTTATCTTGTGAAGTTCTGTATTGCTGCTATTTTTTTCTCAACTTTTTTTTGCACTATGAGTTCTCTGGTTTCTTTTGAATAGTTGTTGTTTCTTTTTGTTCCCATTCCCATTTTAAATATCATACACTATGTGTAACAAAATAATGTAATATCTACATAAGCAGAAACGCAAAATTTATGTGGTCAAAAGGTAAATCTTCAATCAGTAGAAGTATCGGATGATCCCGCAAATGGCGAAATAACAACCTTTTATTATAAAGGTTTAATTCTGTCAGTGGACAAGCATAATTACTTATAGAAAGGAAAGATAAGAATTCAATATACTTTGTAGTTTTAATACTTTTTAGTTGCGTTGTTGCGCATTGCAACTCTAATAAAATAATTTCAAATTAGTCTAAATACTGAAAAATCTTAATCTCCTCGTGGCATATCTCTTATATGTACTTTTTCCAGTGCTTTACCTTTTCGCATGAATCACCATTTAGTTTATTATTTGTTAAGTTTATTACCATTTTAAGGATAGTTAGTAAAGTTTTACATTATTAAAATTAAGTGGTTATAAAGAAAATTGCCTATCATTTTAAAAGCTGGCCTCTGAACTATACCCAACATTTATTTGCTTTCTTAACGGCACTTTTCCTGATCGAAATGTATGCAATTTCAGATAAAATATCGCAACAAACAAGAAGTGAGTAGGAGGAGACAGTAAATAACAGTTCCAGTAAATATGAAGTACTTGTTTGTTATTGTAATCGGCGCATATATTCAGAAAGTGTCAGGACCAAACTTATTGTCTAATACAGACTTTACGTTCTTATGTTTAAAATTTTTTATTTTTGTCTAGTGCTTTGAACTTTAAAATGTGTTTGGGTATGAAGCAGTGCATTGTTAGATAAAGGAGTGAAGTAAATAATAAAAACAAAAGTATCTAGACATTACGTGGTAACGCTGCATATTATCCTAGAGACATTTCTTAAAGAAAATAAATGCGACATTTTCTAAATATATTTTATTTAAATTTTTATGAACAACTTATAAATTGTTTGTGCTTTTAATCGGCTGAGTATCGGCTTTAAACCGGAACTCGGACGCCCTCTTTGCACTAAATGTATTACTGCAGAAATGTCGAGATCAACGGAAAGACGTCTTTGCAGTATTTATTGACTATGAAAAGGCCTTTGATCGAGAACAGCATCACAAATTAATTACAATATTAAGAGATAAGGGAGTTGATAGTCAAGGCATACGATTTATAGAAAAGTTATACTGGCCTCAAACAGCGACAGCTTGCATAAACGAAAAATCAATAGAAATATGTAAAATACAAAGAGGTGTGAGACAGGGTTGTATACTATCCCCTTTGTTATTTAATTTATATTCAGATAGAACATTTAAAGAAGCGCTGCATAATTTGGAATGGGGCGTGAAAGTTAATGGAATTCTGATAAATACAATCAGATATGCAGACGATACAGTTATTTTAAGTGATGATATGAATAGACTACAATGCCTTTTAAATGCCATTGATATAGTGGGAAGAGAGTTTGGCCTAAACATAAACTGTTCAAAAACAAAACACATGGTGTTTAGCCGTTTAGCACATCAAGATGCACGATTATATGTTGATGGTCATATAATTCAAAGAATGGCCAGTTTTAATTATTTTGGTTGCCATATTACTAAACAACTAGATCCAGATCAAGAGATAAAATGTAGAATCGAGATAGCCCGCACAACATTTTTAAAAATTAGGTAATTCTTCTGTAATGATAACTTGCAACTTCAACTTCGAAAGCGCATGACTAAATGCTACATTTGGTCAGTCCTCTTATACGGTGTCGAAGCATGGACATTAAAAATATCCACCATTAATCGTCTGGAGGCCTTTTAAATGTGGCTGCATAGACGTATACTAAAAATTCCATGGACGGCTATGCTGACAAATGTGGCAGTCCTTGAGAGAGCAAATGCTGCTCGCGAGCTGCTTGATAACATCAAATGTAGAAAGATGGCCTATTTTGGACACGTAGTAAGGGGAGACCAATATAATATTCTTTAACTTATTATAATGGGTAAAATCGAAGGACGCAGAGGAATTGATAGAAAGCAGGCCTCTTGGTTGAAGAATATCAGGGAGTGGACAGGAATAAGGAAACCTCAGCAACTCTATAGAATAGCTCGAGACAGAGACAGTTTCGCCATGTTAATCGCCAACGTTAAGGGGACTTGATAGGGCACGTTAAGAGGAAGATCGGCTTTATTTAACAATAAGTGACTGTTTCAATCAATAAATGGCAACTTCATTTGTTAATTTTTGGACAAGAGTCGATGAGCAAGGTCGAAAAAACTAGAGTACTTATGTAGATGAGCAACCTGTTAGTCAGACCACCGTTTGGTGATGTCAAAAATGTAGATAAGAAATTACTATCACATATAACAGTCTCATAAAATATAATGAGGATAAAATTTCAAAGTCAAAAAGGGATTCTACAGATAAACAACTACGAGTAGATCTTTTTTCTTTATAAATTAAGACTAGCAGGACGAAAAATATATAAGGAATAACAAATTTAGAAGGTTATGGAAACAAGAAAACCTAAGAGCATAATAAGCAATTGGAAGGAAAACTTACCAGAATTTAAAAAACAAAAGACCTTATTGGTGAAAAGAAAAGATAGAAAACAAAAAAAAACTAGACAAGAAGAAATCAAAAAGAAAATAATAGACAAGGCATACTGACGAAATAAAAAAAAGTATTAAAGAGTAGAAAAAACTACTTTTCGCTAAAAATATAGGATTCTCCTTAATGAGAAGCTCAAAAACAAACAGTGATCGTCAATATGAAATATTATAATAGTAGAAAACAAAGAAGAGGATGTCAAAGATCAATTCTATGACGAAGTAGAAACCATCTAGGATATATGCTCTAGAAATAACAAGGAGATCAGAATTGAAGATCTTAGTGCAAAAATAGGAAACAATATATATGCCTTACAATGGAAAATGCAGTGCTCATGAAATCACCAACGACAATAAAAATAAAATAATGGCATTTGCAGCTTCCATTGGCATGGTAGTTGGAAGTACCTACTTCCCCCACAAAAATATCCATAAAGTAACATGGTATTCGTTTGATAAAATCACAAAAATCAAATCGATCACATCCTAATAGAAATCAGGCGCTGCTCTAATCTAATAGATGTACGTACTTATCGTGGGGCTATTATAGATTTAGACCACCTCTTGGTCTGAAACGCAAAAAAATAAATCTAAAAAAAAGTATCAAAATTACCTTGAAAATAAAACAAAATATATGAAAATTTAACAGCTATTGAGCAATGGAATATATGTTAAAAAGCAATTAACGAAGCGGCAGATGACGTCCCAGGACCAGAAGAACTCACTCCCCGCAACTGTTGATTTTATCATGAGTGTGAAGTATTACTGACAGAAAAACTTATGTATATAAACTTATGCAATAAAGAAGAATACGAAAAAACGAGCAAACGTACAAAGAATTTTTTTTTATTGGGTTAATGCCTCGACAACTATGATCATTGGCATGGTACAGTCAGGTACCTAGTGTAGTGTGTGTGTGTAGAGTAATTGTCTTGATACTTAGCAAAGTCGACGGCATTGTCTTTGCTAAGAGACGCTAATTGTATCCGAACGTCTGCGGTCCCTCTGGTGAGTACCAATCGCACAAGGATAGAAATTATTTTCATTCATTAATTTTTAATAAATGAAAATTTCTCCACCCAGATGAGATTCGAACTCACGACCTTTAGGTTTAAAGGTAGGCGCTCTTACCACTGAGCCACAGAGGGGGTTGCACAAAGAATTAAGAATTAGGAAAAATTGAAACTAGAAAGTTCTATAACATCCTAAATAGGACAAGAAAAGGGTTCAAACCACGGCTGACGATGTGTAGAGATAAAAATGGACATATATTTAGTACTAGAGTCCCAGTACAAAGCATACGGGTTAAGTACTTTAAAGTACTACTTGCTACCAAAGTGAAAAATGATTCGTTACTCCAAAGGTCAAAAAATAACACCCACGTAGAACCTCCTTCACTATTGAAAGTAAGAGACGCAAAGATTTGACGGCCGTAAAAGGTATGGGCCATAAAATAAACGAGAAAAAAAACAAAATGTGGGCGTTAATAACAGATATAGAGCTAGAAACACCGAACAAAATTGTAGAATCATCATCATCATTGGCTCCACAACATACGATGGGTCTTGGCCTGCTCAAGAATAAGTCTTTATTCTCTCCTATTCTTCGCTTTGGCTTTCCTGTTTCGTACTTCCAACATCATCCAGTCGTCCTCCACCTGATCCTTAAATCGTGCTCTGTGTCTACCTCTCCTCCTCACTCCATCTACTCTTTGGTTATACATATGTTTTGGCGGCTGCATCTCATTCATTCTGTCAATTTGTAGAATTTAAACTATAATTTTGAGGTAATAAATAAGTTTATCTATTTGGATTCTCTCATAACAGGTGATAATGACACATATGAAGAACTAAACCAAAGGGTACTAATAATAAACAAATGTTTTTTGGACTAAAAAGGTAGCTTAAAAACAGAAAGAAGTCAAGAAACCATCCTACTAGTGCTTATATATGGATTAGAAATATGTGAAATATCTTCTTTGTTTTTTTATGAAAAGTTTTAATTGTAATTGGTGTGGCCTATTTCCAAAATAAAAAAAAATGTGTAAAATATGCCACAGGAAAATAGTTTCAGAATCATGTTTTAAATATTGTTCGAATAAATTAAAGGTTTCTTTTCATCTAAACATTTTAACAAGTCTGTTTCGGGGGATATCGTTATATCACTCAAATCGTTTTTTCTCCAATTTTTCTCTTTTTTATTGATAAACAACAAAGAAAAATAATTTTTTGTTAATCGTGTGGTGTTCTTTTCGTAAATTATTGCCTATTATCCCTTTCTATTTTCTAAAATCATTCTCGTGAGCATGTTTGATTTAAGTAAAACATGTTTGGTATTGCAGCCGAGCCATGATTTGGGCTCGTGAACAGTAAACATAATTTCCCATAATTAAGCATTGAAAGCGGCGGCAACCGACGGAGATCTAAAAACAAGCAGCAGTTAGTGTCGCAGTGGTAAGTTTGAATTATGGTCGAGTGTATTTCACAAATTATAATCAATTAATTAGGTCTGTACGGTTTAATCAATCGATGTTGTCGTCGACGGTGCATGAATCCCGTCAGGGCATAGCGCAGAATATCGCACATACATACATTCAGCTAGCACACGCTGGAGCTGACGACGACGGTGATAAAACTAAATTTTGTGTGTTTATACAGGAAGGTACTCTCAACAGATTTTACTCTTATTCTCAAATATATGGCGCAGATATTCATTTATTCAGTTGTCTTCCGCAATTCTAGTTTATTTCTAAAAATTAGACCCCGTCTAGTTCCTTATGTTAGGCTAGTAAAAGAGTATATTAAAGAGCCGGAGTACTAGAAATAAAGCAAATGTTTTAAAGACCAGTTATCCAGACCAGTTAAATATGATCTAATAATATAAAATAATATAAAATCTAATAATATAATATATACAATAGATTGGAACGAAAAGGGCATCAATGTAGATGGAAAATTTTTAAATAACCTTAAATTTGCAGATGATATCGTTCTTATTGCAGACAGCTTTGATCAGGCACAGATAATGCTCCAAGAACTCCATACTGCCACAAAAAGAGTTGGTCTTAAAATAAATTTTTCAAAACACAATTTATGACAAATTTAGTCCACAACAAAAACATCTCAGTAAAAGACAAAGATATTGAGCCAGTTGACTCCTATAAATACTTAGGCCATGAGATCAGAATAAGTCGAGACCACCAAACAATCGAGCTGAAAAGAAGAATAAACCTCGCTTGGGCTGCATTTGGAAGGATGAAGGATATTTTTAGGTCTAAGATTCCAATGTGTCTGAAAAGAAAAGTATTTAATCAATGTATTTTGCCAGTGATGAACTACGGCGCAGAAACCCTAACGCTCACAAAAGCAACAGTGAGTAAACTACGAGTTGCGGAAAGAGCAATGGAGAGAATTATGTTAGGGATTTCTCTACGTGATAGAGTACCCAATGCTACTATACGCAAAAGATCAGGAGTAGCAGACGTTATTGAAAGGATAACAACACTAAAGTGGAACTGGGCAGGTCATGTAGCAAGATTAGTTGATGACCGGTGGACAAAAAGAATTTTGGAATGGAGACCACGGATACAAGCTTACAGAAATAGAGGTCGACCCCAACGAGATGGACAGATGACATAAAAAGAGTGACTACAAATTGGATTCAGATGGCGCAAAATCGGACTAAGTGGGAAAAGCATGCGAGAGGCCTATGTTCAGCAGTGGACGTTAGAGGCTAGTTGATGATGATGATGAATATAAAATTGTTGAATTTGTGATGTACATTAGTATACCTTTCGTTGTTATGGAAATAAAAAACCAAAAATTAATTGGAAATTTGTCACATAAGATTAGTCAACCTTTTAGGTCTATTGCTACAGGGATAATTTTCATCGTTATCTGTTTTTAGCTATCAGCTTCCAATCTCTGATGCCCATTTCTTTGACATCTTACATCACTCCATCTCTCCATTTCTTTTTTGGTCTTACTACATTTTTTAACGGCATTATTTGAAGTAGAGGACAAACTTAAAGAATGGGAAAATTACGTCACGAACCTATTCGAAGATGATAGGAGTAGTTCACTTCCCGATATTACTAACTGTGACGGACCTCTAATAACACGCTCTTAGGTTATAAAAGCCGTACAATCATAAAAAGATGGCAGAGCGACTGGTCGTGATGAAATTCCAACTAAAATATATAAGCTTGTAAATAATAGCAATGTTTTAGAGGCTATAACTTCGTTTTTCAATACCATTTATAACAGCGAACAACTACCTTATCTTCTTCTTCTAGTTCCATGACCGTTATCGATCGTTGGATATCATGTTGGCTACCATATTCGCTATCGTGACCTTATTGACAGCAGCTCTAAATAACGATGTAGTTGATTTTCCATACCATTACCTTAGATTTTTCAGCCATGATGTTCTTCTTCTACCAGGACCACGATTACCTTGGATCTTTCCCTGAATGATCAGATGTAAAAGATCATATTTTTCAGGGTGTCTCATAATATGACCGAAGTATTCCAGCTATTTCCAACTACCTTATGGCTTTTTCTAATTCTCTGTTTATAGCTTTACCTAACAAGACAACAGCAAAAAGCTAGTGCTGATTATAGAACCATCAGTTTGTTAAACCACTTACTGAAAATTTTTCTAAAGGTAATACATGGTCGTATCTACAATAAATGTGAGGAATACATGGATGACACTCAGTTTGGATTCCGTAACGGGTTTGGAACGAGAGAGGCACTGTTTGAAATGAACGTACTTGCTCAATGTTGTCGTGATATATCTGTAGACATATATTGTTATTTTATTGACTTCCAAAAGGCGTTTGATCGTGTTAAGTACTCTACATTGATCGACGCTCTAAAAGACATTGGCTTGGACCGCAGAGATGTTCGAATAATTGCAAATTTATATTGGAATCAAACAACATCAGTTTTAGTAGATGGTGTTTAATCACAGACTCTCAATATTAAAAGAGGAGTACGGCAGGGATGTCTCTTGTCACCCCTGCTTTTAACGTTTACTCCGAAAGAATTTTCAGAAAAACACTATTTGAAAAACCAAAAGGAATACTTGTGAATGGCAAAGTTATCAATAATTTGCGATATGCAGACGATACAGTACTCTTAGCTGCTAGTCAGGAAGATCTGCAAACACTACTCGGAAAACCAAAATACTCGTAATAAGTAAACTACAGCATACAAACCGTCTATATATGTAAATAATACCAAACTTGAGCAAGTTGATGCAGTCGTTTACTTTGGATAGTAATTAAATTGTAATGCAGAAAGTCATGGCGAAATTAGGTCTAGGATAGAATAGGCTAGAGCTGCTTTTAGAAATATGTCCAAGGTGTTATATAACAGAGAACTAAAATTGGCATTGAGGATCCGCCTACTTCGCTGCTACGTGTTCTTGGTCTTACTTTATGGTGTCGAGTCCTGGACTGTGAATAAAATCGATCTAAATCGCCTTGGAGCTTTCGAAATGTGGTGCTATCAAAGAATTTTAAAAGTTTCCTGGGTGAAGAAGATTCGAAACTCCACCACAATACTAGAACGTCTTAGCAAGACTACTTAGATCAAAAAAAGCATCAAGCAGAGAAAGCTGGAGCATTTCGGACATGTAATTAAACAATTAAAGAAGATTTAAAACAACATATCAATGATAACTTACAAATGCTTTATACAAAGACAGAGAACACGCATGTAGAAGACAAGTGGCAAGATTTAAAAGACGCCATAATAAAACCTGCCCAGAAAATGCTTACCAAAGAGAAACAGAAAAAAGGACGAGAATGGATAACAGAAAAAATTTTAGGTCTCATGGAAGAGCGAAGACAATTAAAGGAAAAATGCAGCCATAAATATAATGAAGTAAACAAACAAATCAGAAAAGAATAAAAAACTGCAAAGGAAAATTTTTATACAAGAAAATGCGAGGAAATCGAAGAACTACAAACATGACACTTTTAACTTACATAAAAAGATAAAGGAACTGACAGGTACACAAAACGAAAACATCCCAATCTCCTATGCAACGCAAATGGTGAAATAATAGCGATCTACAAGAAAAGCTTAGGACCTGGAAGAACTATGTAGAAGAATTGTTCGACGATGAAAGACAAGAACCTAATATAGATAACTTGCAAGGCGACGAGAGGACCAGAAATAACTAAAAAAGAACTATTATTACGCCATAAAAATAATGAAAAATGGTAAATCACCGGGTCCAGACGGGCTCACATCAGAACTTCTTAAGCTTGTGGAAGGCGAATCAGTGAATATTCTACTCGATCTTTTTAACTGCATCTACAAAAGAGGGGGAAATACAATGGAATGGCTACTTTCAACTTTTGTAACCTTACCAAAAAAGGAAAATGCAAAACAGTGCACTGACTACCGCACTATAAGCTTAATGGGGCATACATTAAAAGTATTCATCAAGTAATCCACTTAAGAATTAACAGAAAACTAGATGCAGATATTAGTAATACTCAATTCGGATTTCGGAACGGGCTTGGAACAAGAGAAGCACTATTTGCACTTAACGTCATATGCCAAAGATGTCTAGATATAAACCAAGATATATATATATATATATATATATATATATATATATGTGCTTTATTGATTACAACAAAGCGTTTGATAAAGTTCGTCACGATCACTTAATGAAACTGCTAGTAGAAAAAAACTTGGATAAAGGGACATTAGAATTATCTCTAAGATTTACTATAACCAGAAAGCAAATATCCGAATAGAGCAAGAGACAACGGAGGAAATCGAGATCAAGAAAGGCGTAAGACAGGGTTGTATACTCTCACCGACCTTATTCAATCTATACTCCGAAGACATTATAAACACAGCACTTTCGGATCAAAATATAGGTATTAAGATAAATGGCATCCGAATAAACAACTTGAGATATGCCGATGACACGGTACTAATCGCAGAAACTTGAAAAGATCTTCAAATACTAATTAACAAAATAGTAGAATGCAGTGAAGAACACGGATTATCACTTAACATAAGCAAAACAAAAATAATGCTAATATCTAAATCACCACAAAACTTCCCTGACATAACCGTGCATGATCAAAGAATCGAATGTGTAAGAAGATATAATTACCTGGGAACTGTTATCAACGAAAATAATGATTGCTCTGAAGAAATCAGAACCAGAATAGAGAAAGCTAGAGCCACATTTACTAAATTGAAAAAGGCATTCTGCGGAAGAGATCTAAGTCTAAAACTTAAAATTCGCCTTTTGAGATGTTACGTTATGTCAGTTCTCCTCTACGGGATGGAAACATGGACATTGAAAAAGATCGATACCAAAAAGATAGAAGCATTTGAGTTGTGGATGTATCGTAGAATATTAAGAATACCCTGGACAGAGAAAGTAACAAATGTGGAGGTTTTGCGGAGAGTGCGGAAAGAGAAAGAGCTGATACTTACTGTTAAAAAACGCAAACTACAATATTTGAGACATGTTATGAGGGGAGATAAATACCAGTTGCTGCAATTGATTATACAGGGAAAGATAATGAGAAAGAGATCTATAGGAAGTAGAAGGCATTCATTGTTGAAAAACTTGAGAGAATGGTACAATTGCACCAATTACCAACTGTTTAGATCTGCAGCATCAAAAATACGCATAGCTTTGATGATAGCCAAACTTCGGAACGAAGACGGCACTTGAAGAAGAAGAATGAGAGGAGGACGAAGAAGACGCTTATGGTTGAAGAACTTGCGAGATTGGTATGGTGTTGATACAAGCATGCTATTTAGGGTGACAGTGAATAAAATTAAGATAGCTATGATGGTAACTAACATTCTGAAAGGTAATGGTACATGAAGAAGAAGAAGAAGAAGAACTTACCTTTGAGCCTTCGTAATTATATTTCGACAAGTGCCGATATATCGGTATCAAATACAGCCTGAATCCTCAAATATTCAGTCACGTACATTTTGCCTTCGCTGCAAAATCAGAAAAGTTAAAAAATTATTTTAATATTTGTCAGCGACCAAGTTGTCTAGAGCTTTCTTTTTAAAATTTTCCAAAGAGCGTTGCTGTAAATTATGATCATTTATTTTTTGTATTGTTCTTATTACAAGTTAATTAAAAAAAGTTTAAAATTTATTTTGAAAATTTTATTTCGTAAAAAAGGCAAAAGTTGAATACGTAAAAACCAACCTAGCGACTGATGCTAGTTAATACTCGTTAAACTCTACGATTTTTCAAGGCATCTTCTTCTTCAGATGCAAATCCACCAATGGATGTTAGCGATCACATTTTACATTAATTCTCTATTTCTTGTAATATGTATCAGATATTGTATGTCGTTAATCCTGTTTATTGCCTTATGTTTCTGAGCCAGGACATTTGCTTGCGTCCCATTCCTCTCTTGCCTTCAATTTTACCCTCGATTATAAGTTGGAGGAACTGGTATTTTTTATTTCGCATGATGTGACCTAGATACGCCGTTTTCCTTTTCTTGATGGTTTCGAAAAGTTGGCGTTCTTGGTTTATTCTTTTAAGTATATCTATATTTGTGATTTTCGCTGTCCATGGTATTTTTAGGATACGGCGATAGAGCCACATACAAAGAGCCACATAGAGCCATTTCAAGGCATACAAAAAGATATTTATAATAAATAACTTTTTTTGACATTTTGAATAAAAAGCCATGTCTAAGAGAATAATTTTCGTAATAAAAAGTAAATAGTTACTCCAAAAAGACTCTATGCATCAACCAACAACAAATATATTACATATCAAACAGAGTCCACCGTGTTGGATAATGAGCGGAGTTTGTGCTTTGTTGCACGCGAACCACTAGAGTCCCAATCCCTTTCCGGTTCGCATTCGATCCTGAGAATAACACCGAACAGATGTGAATATCCTTGTGTACCGGCTCATACCGCACTGTTTCCAAATTAACTCGCAAACACACGTTGTACCATGAACTACCTGTGTCTCTTAACGTAAACTACACAACGACAGCTGGATCAGAATGCAACGACAAGGTGTTCAAGCGGAAATGAAGGATTTCGAATCGTTATTAGGTTAAGTGGGCCTGGCAGGAGGAAAAGCTATTTAACGTGACAAGTGTTTTGAATAATCATATGCAGAATGTCCATTCACTTAACACATTTACTGATTACATAGGAAACAAAAATTTTACTAACACATGTCTTTATAATAATTGTTATTCGAATTTGACAGCTTCTTTGAAATTTGAAATATTTTTACATACATAAATAAAATGTGTACAGCAACTCCATCCTCAATATAAGTCCCACATATTTTTTATATTTGTGGTCAGTTTAGCGTGCATTACCATTAGCTCTGTTTAAAAAAGTTTTTCAACAATAAAGAGAATAAAAAAATATTATAAACAACGCAAATAGTTCAGGATTTGACGGTAAAAATAGTTAAAAACTTTTTCATCTGTTTTATATGCATCGATTTGCTGTTGGCATTAGTTAAAAAAATAGTTGAAAGATCTAAATTTACCCTATAGCAATATGTGCTTTTCCTCTGGGGGTAATTTTTGTAAACATAATCCTAATATTAACTAATTACAATTATTTTAAACAAAACTTTAACTTAAATATGTATATACAACATTCTTAACTACTCTGAAGGGCCTGGTGGACAATATTTCTCCATTCGCTTCTATTTTGTGCTGTTCTTTTTTCCAGTCCCTCACATTCACGTGTTTTAGGTCTTCCTCCACTATATTAATCCACCTCGTTCTGGGTCTACCTCTTCTTTTGGGGCCGATTAGTTTTCTGGTTATTACTAGTTTGGGCATTCTGTTTGCTTCCATTCTTTCCACAAGTCCCAACCATCTGATTCTTTGTGACTTGACGAACTTGGTAATGGTAGTTTTTTTGTATAAAGCCATTAATTCATTGTTGGTTCTTCTCTTCCAACCATCTTCTGTCTTCCGTACTCCGAATATGCGTATCAGTATTTTCCTTTCCATCTTTCCAGAGTATTCTCTTTCTTGTTATTTAATATCCATATCTTACCGGCGTAGGTTACTTTGAGTCGAATTACTGTTTTATATATTCTAAGTTTACCTTGTCTAGAAACGTATTTTGAGTTCAATAGGGCTATTTAAACTAACTAATTTTTTATTCCCTTTTGCTATTCTGGTTTTTAGCTCCCATTCCTCTTTTCCATTTTCATCGAAAACTACACCCAGGTATTCAAATTTGTCCACCCTTTTAAAACTATAGCTTTTACCACCTACAGACCTCACACTAAAGTCTTCTTTTTTGTCTTCATTTAGTTCCAATCCGAATGTTTGCGCTTTTTCGATGATTTTCTTTACAACTATTCTTAATTCTTTCTCGTTTTTTGCTAGGATCGTTAAATCATCAGCAAATTCCAAGCACTGGTGCTTATTTTTCATGATTGTTTCTTCCACCTTCATGTTGCTTTTTCTAATTACAGTTTCTAACAATAAGTTGAATAATGTAGTGGATAAAGGATCTCCCTGTGTTAAGCCTTTTGCAACCGTAAATTGATCTGATATGTGACCCTGCCACGTAATTTCATACTTAGAGTTATTTAATGTCATTTTTCTTACTAAGTCACTAGCCGGATCAGTTTTTTTGTATACCCAAATGTTCCATTGCTTAATATAGTTTGACTCTATCGACTCTATTATATGCTTGTCTAAAATCCACAAACAAAACATGCAGGGGAAGTTTACCTTCATAACAAGTCGTTTGTATCTCCTTTAATGAGAAGATTTGCTCTACAGTAGATCTGTCTTTCTAAAGCCGGCCTGATACTCATGTAGGATACTTTCCATGTAATAATTTAGTTTATTTCTCAATATTCTTGCCAAGATTTTGTATACCGTGTCTAACAAGGCTATACCTCTATAGTTGTCACACTTTAGTTTGTCTCCTTTTTTATGCAGAGGGCATATGCGGGCTTCATACCACTCCGATGGCATTATGTCTTTTTCCCATACTTGCACTAGTAGCTGATATATTTTTCTTTGTAGTTGTTCTCCACCAAACTTGATAATTATTATGCATATGTCACTTTTACCTGGACTTCTGTTATTTTTCATTTCATGTATTGCTGTCACCATCTCCTCCTCTGTAGGCTGCCTTTCAACTATCGCATCTTCTCCAACCGTCCAGTTGTCTACTGCTTCGTGGTCCACCTCACCATTTAATAGTTCTTCAAAATGTTTTTTTCATTCCGTCATTATTTCTGCCGGATCGCTAATTAAATTTCCGTCTTTACCTTTCATATAACTACATTGGCTTTGGTAACCTTTTCCCATCTTTTTAACTTATTGATAGAACGTCCTCACCTCTTAGTTTTTTAAACTTCTCTTCTATCTCTTTTAATTTCAACTCATTGTGTTATCTCTTTTTCTTTCTACACAGAGCTTTCAATCTTCCTCGAATTATTTTATATTCTTGTTTTTTACACTTTCTATTATCTGTTAATATTTGTTGCCTAATCTTTTTCTTTTCCTTTGCTATCGTCTGACACTCTTCGTCAAATCAATCTTTGTTTGTACTTCTCTTGGAGTCGCACTTAACTATTTTCTCGCTAGCTTCTTCTATAGCAGATTTAATTTTTTCGCAGGCTTCATCTGTCTGTAAATTTTGGTCACATTGTTGTAGAATTTTATTTATTTGTTCTTCGTATTTAGTTTTTATTTCTACTTCCTTAAGTTTTTCAATATTGTACTTTGTCTTCGTTTTATTGTTCGATTTCTCTTTTTCGTCCAGCCTCCTCCCACATTAATACAATAGTGCCACAAATAAACTCGATTTTAAATTATTCGTTATTTGCCTAGCAACCAAAAACACTTTAACAGACATATCATACAAATGTAAAAATATATAATTTTTCTAACTATTACACATTTTGAGTTCAGTACACATTAGTACACCAATGTAGTTAAAACCAATTAAGAAGTAGGGTAAAGTGGGGTAAGATGACGAATCGGGTAAGATGACGAATTCCCGATATTTTTCCAACGTACAACTCTGGCAACACTGTCTTCAGTCAGGACCGAACAGATATTCTAAGGTTTCTCGCCTTTGACTACAAATACGTTAGCGGCCAGAGTTTAGTATGATACAAGTGTTGGTACTGATATTGTGTTAGTGCTAACAATATTATTGTTTTCGAAAATACGGTTTTAAAGGTTTTTGGTATGTATTGGATAACTGTTGTATTTTTTGTTCGAAACTAATATATTTTACGTATAAATTACTTACAGAAAATATTTGTTATGAATAATAAATTTGACTTTACGATTTTTAGAAAGAAAGATGACACTTGTGGGTAAGATGACGAGTTATTAGTCATCTTACCCGAATTAACTAAAATTAACAGTAAGTCACTTTCAATTTCAGATTTAAATATGGGCAAAATATACAAAAGAAAGACAGACAGACAATCTTGGTCGAAAGAAAATATAAAAAGAGCAATGGCTTAAATAACTGCTCATCAGGTAAGTGCCAATGCAGCCTCAAAAGCATATATTCCAGAAC
Organism: Diabrotica balteata; assembly: GCA_918026665.1. Lineage (NCBI taxonomy): Eukaryota > Metazoa > Arthropoda > Insecta > Coleoptera > Chrysomelidae > Diabrotica > Diabrotica balteata. The sequence continues at coordinate 168,812,213 of OU898277.1, forward strand.
CTACTAGATCTGATAGATATAGATAAACGGCCATTTGGATTTACCACGGATCAGTTTAGAAAAATTGCTTTCGACTTTGCCGTTCATTGTGGTGTTGCTGATAGATACTACAAAGAAAATGATTGGTAAAGACTTTGCACAATCCTTTTGCAGCATACTCACGAGCTTGCGAAGATTTTTTGATCAGTAATCCGGGTCGTCTTATAACATTGTTTGACATTGCAACCCTATTTGGGAAAGCGTACTTAAAAGCAGCAACTGTTTCAAATACTCTTAGTGGTTTTAGAGCCACTGGCATATATCCTGTTGATAGCCAGGTGTTTGATATACTTGATTTTGAGGCATCTTTGGCAATAGTTTGGCAACTACCTCTGCTTTGGAAAATGTAAAGGTCGAAGAGGAAATGCCAGATATTTAAGGAATGTCACCGATATATGTTTTAAAAGAAACTACCTTAAGAATCTGTTGAAATATCTGACGAAATTTTAGATATTTCTATTCCAAATATGCCTGTTCCATCTACATCGGGAATAGCTAGTCGGACACCCCCTCATGTATCAAATCATATATTAAAAAATGGTCTGCCTAAATTACTTGTTGCTGAAGTGAGAGCAAAACGACCCAGAAAGAAATTACCATCTCTCGTTATTTCCAGTACACCAATAGTAAAGATTTTAGAAGAAAAGGAAGCTCCAAATTAGCAAAAGAGGAAAAGGGATATAACAGAACAGAAGAAAGACTTTAATTTTCAGCAAAAATAGGAAATTCACTCTCGATAAAGGCAAAGGAAAAGACTAAGAGAAAAATAAAATTTGACGACTCGTCTAACTCGTCAGTAGATATGGAATATGCTGACACTGATAACGATTCAGAGGAAGAAAGAGATTGCATAATCTGCAATGAAAGTGGAAAAGATGAGCTATGGTATTGCTGCAGCAGGTAGGATTGTGTGGTTCTCATATTGTACTTTTTAGATGAACTGATGATGGTTTCAGAATACGAAAGCGAAACGTCTTCAAAATAGATAAAGTAGCCTATCAACTTTGTCTTTTATTTCTCCACCTTGAGACCGATATAAGAACCCACCACTCGTCTGAGTGATCCTTATATATTATATATATATATATATATATATATATATATATATATATATATATATATATATATATATATATATATATATATGTGTGTGTGTGTGTATATAACTGACTTTTTTTCTTAGAATAGGCATACCTCGTCATCTTACCCTTCACAATTAGTCATCTTACCCTCCACGAAGGGTAAGATGACGAATATGACATAGGTAGATAAATTTTAAAATTTTAATTTGAAATATTAACCCTTACGTAATCTAATTTTGATATGTAAAGTACTACTATCAGCCAATTACCTTGTAGTTGCATGCATTCGATACAAGGAAAAATATCAGTTCTAGGATTTTTTTAAGCTTACTATCGTCATCTTGCCCTCCTTTCCCCTATTATTAAACTTTGAACTCTAGGCTGCTAGCTGCTCTATAAAAAAAATAGTCATATATATATATATATATATATATATATATATATATATATATATATATATATATATATATATAATATCCCATCTAACTCTCGTATGTTTCACATATATCTAACGTTCCCCATCAACGATGACAAACAAAAAGTTAAATTTTTAAATATTTCTATATTTTTCTTCTGAGAGAAGTGAAAAAAACTATAAGTGTCTCATTGACACTAAAAACTGATAGGATATACGCCATAGAATAATTATAATTGCTTACCTGATGGACATTTTCAAAAATAGCAGGACATATGATTGACTCACTCTGTGATCAGAAATAGAATGACGGATATGTTTTTGAGAAGGATATTCCTTGCCCATTCAAATTAAGTCAAATCCCGGGTGATCGTATGATTAGATTTGACCAATAGAAAAAGTTTTATAAGACGTAGTTAAAAACAAACAACGATAAATGCTTATCACAATTAATACCAAAATCAGACTTACAAAGGTATGCATTTGGGATCTAAAAGTTTAGTGACAAAACGTTTTTTAACCAAAACTAAGTTATGTTAAAAATAAATTCTAAAACTGTTTCTATTCTTCTATTTATTCGTCTATTCTAATACTGAATTTTTTTTAGTTAAAACCAAAGACAACTCTAATAGAACAAGAAAAAATATATACACAATAAACTAATCCATTCATAAATATAACTTTCTACTTAATAATATTTAAATAAATAAACCTATATAATTTATGGTTAGAGCCAAAATCAAAATTAACTCCACAACAGACAGACAAAAATTTAAACCATCTAAAAAGAGATAGATACAGAACTTCTTAAAGAACGCAAAGAACAATACATAAACCAGCTAAAAAGAAGTGACATATCACAGCTAAAGGGTCTGCAACTAGACGAATTAAACGATAAAATAACAACAGAACTACTAGAAGCAGGCCTGAAGATTGCTAATAAACAAAAGCGAAAACAACAAAAAATTAGCGCTAAATCACAAGATATGCTAAAAAAACGACGACAACTACTGAATGATAATAAAAGAAATACAGTGGAGTATACCGAACTGAATAAAACCATACGAAAACAGATAAAGGAAGATTTAAAGAAATACCAAGAAGACCGAATTAAAAAAATCATAGAGAAGAACAAAAGGTTAAAAACAATGAAGACAAATATAGGAAAAAGAAAACTAATCATGCTTAAAGCTGAGAACAATGAAGAAAGAGATCTAGGAGAAATAGTAAAAATCACAGAAAGATATTACACAGACCTATACAGTTCTAAAAATGACCCACCACTATCATCTAAACAGAATCTCACGAGGAAAATACAAAATGTTGGCTCAGAGGTATTACCAGAAATAACTGAAGATGAAATCGAAAAATCCATAAACGACATGAAAAGAAATAAAGCGGCCGGTGAGGAGGAAAATACTGGCGGAACTGCTAAAAGAAGGAGGAGACACGATAAAAAAAATGCTAAAAATACTGTTCAACAAATGTCTGTTTGAAGGTAAAATACCCAAACAATGGAGAAATGCCAACACGATCTTAATACATAAGAAAGGAGACCGAACAGACCTAAACAACTACCGTCCTATTTCCCTTTTGTCACAACTATATAAAACCTTCACGAGAATAATAAACAACCGACTGACTATAAACTTGATAACTACCAACCAGTGGAACAGGCCGGATTCAGAAAAGGGTACAGCACAGTCGACCATCTACATACGCTTAAAATCTTAATTGAGAAAACCAATGAATACAACCTTCCGCTGTACTTAGCATTCGTAGATTATGAAAAGGCTTTCGACAGCATTGAACACTGGGCGGTTGAAGAAGCTCTGGTCAATAGTAGAATAGATTCAAGATACCGACAATTGATACATGATATTTACCAAAACGCAACCATGACCGTAATTTTGGCCGACAAATTAATAACGGATAATATAAAAGTTAAACGAGGAGTCCGACAAGGCGATATAATTTCACCTAAACTGTTTACCTTGACCCTCGAAGACATAATAAAATCAACAGATTGGGAAAACAGAGGAATATGTATTAACGGAAAATACCTAAATCACCTTAGATATGCGGATGATATACTCCTGATCTCCTCGGAACGACAAGAACTGGAATTAATGCTGAATAAACTTCATGAAAAATCACTGCAAAAAGGCCTAAAAATTAACTTTAACAAAACAAAAGTAATGACAAACACGGAAGACCAAGAGGCAATAAAAATAAAAACAGAAAAAATAGAACAGGTAAATGAGTATATCTATCTAGGACAAGCAATCAGAGCTAATAGAGAAAATCAAACAGCCGAAATATCGAGACGAGTAAGAATGGGATGGGCAGCGTTCGGCAAACTTTCTTACGTTCTAAAAAATCAAACAATCCCTCTATACTTACGAAGCAAGGTATATAACTCCTGTATCATACCGGTACTCACCTACGGACACAGACATGGACATTTACACAGGCCAATTTGGATAGGATAAGGAAGGCACAAAGAGCGATGGAGAGACAAATGTTGGGTGTATCACTTAGAGATAGAAAACGTAACCAGTGGATCAGAACCAGAACAAAGACAGTAGACGCGATAGAACAAGCAGCAAAACTGAAATGGAAATGGGCTGGACACAATGAACGTCTCCAAGACGGACGATGGAACAATGCCATCGGAAAGTGGCGTCTATTCAATGCAAAGAGATCAAGAGGCAAACCACAGATGAGGTGGAAAGATGACATCAGGAAACAAGGAGGTCCACATGGCAGAGAACAGCTCAAGATAGGGAAAGATGGAGAAAACTGGGGGAGACCTATATCCAACAATGGAAGGATAGAGAATAGATTCAAAAAAAAATATATATAATTTATAAACTAATATACCATTTTTATTACACACAACATTACACTTTTTAATTGGCAGGTCCCACTGTAACTTTGAATTTTCTGTAAAAAACTTTTACAGCATTTCTAATCAGAGAGCGAATATTCGTGTTGTTTCTTTCAATAAATTCAATAATTTTGATTGTACCAGGTACGAAAATCTTCATTTATTTACAGATATGATAAGAAAACTATATGTATAAATGTAACTGATATAAATAATGAAAGTAGCCAACATTTTTTATATGTGCAAAACATTATTTTCTCTATTACCTGAAATCTAGAGTGTTTCTTTCCAAATCCAATTCTACTGATTTTTCCGACGTTTGCGTTTTCTAAGGGATAAAAGCCAAACTGTTCTTGGAGAAATCGATTTCGTGTCTGCTGAAAGCAACATGGGCCGGGAGGTAATAAAAAAGTTGGCCAGCCAGAGCCAGCCTTTATTTTGTTTAACAAGACATCGACAAGGTGCGACCAGAATGTTACAAATATTTTTTTTCTTTAATCTGGAACAGGATAAACAGGGATAAAAGGTGGAGAGAATTGTCAAATGAGATTTTTTACTTTTGGGCAGTTTGTTTGAAATATAAGGTACAGAATATCGTTATGATTATCGGCTTAATTCACGGAAAAGCAATTTAATTAATATCAACTTTTTAAATATAACTTCAAACTAATTAAACCTGCTTACCATTTTAACAGTCTAATAATTCAATATAAATTACACCTCAAAGAGAATTTTTAATTGGAAATAATCAGTAGGAAATGTACAGCGTGGAAAGCTTTTAAGAATATAATTATTTGTGGTGATATTTAGGAAAATGTTAACAAATGCACTTTATACCTCTTCTTCTTTCTCTTCTTATATTAGGTCATACTTCTATTTTTTGTCGGTCCTAAGGCAATAGTAATATTTGTGATTTTGATTGACAGGTGAACAACAAGTACCAGAACACTTTCTGGTAGTCTGGTACTTGTTGTTCTTAATTTTCTTACTATCGTGGATAGTCTTCCATTACACATTCGTTTATTATGTATTATTTTCTCATTTTCTTATTTACGATGGAATTACTAACTTTTTAAAGACTCTTTAAAAAATCTCGTACTATGATTTTAATGACGGGTGTTCTCTCGGGGAGCTTTTTTTCGACAAAGTCGTACCGGGAATGCGCTTTAAAAATATTAACAATCATTTTATCCAGTCGTCTTCTTTAACATGTAATATACAACTGAATTGTCAATATGAATGAGGTATGAATTTTTTTAATGTGTATTTTAAAAATACTTTCCGAAATGGAAATCGAAACGTACAGACCAATTTTTTTTAAATAACATTAACATAGCACAAGAAAATAGCTTCAGAACAATATAAATTTATTATTCTGGTCTAGCGCTATCACTGGATAGCCAATCCTCACTCGTTATGTAGGTACATAATGTAAGCTCAGTTAGAAACCGGGAATCTTATATAGCAGATTGTAAATTCGCAGTTACGAATAACACGATATAAATACACTTTAATAACACTATACAAATAGACACAGAAAAGCTAAAAGTCAAAGAAAAATATGCTATTAAATTAAAAACCGCCCAAGCACTGAATCTAGAACAACTCAGCGTTAATGCAATTAACTCAGTTATAACAAAAGAACTATTGAATGCTAGCTCAGAAGTAGCAACCCGCCATAACAAAAAAAAATCCAAAATAAGTGCAGAATTGAAGAATATGCTGAAACAAAGAAAAGAGCTTCTGTCACTAAACAAAAGAAATACCACAGAATACAAAGAACTTAATCGAGCCATACGAAAACACATAAAAGACGATATTAAAAAACATCAACACGAACATTTGATGGATTCGACCGTTACTTGATGGAAATTCATTTTATGTAACAATAAAACACTGAAAACTTTGTTTTCAAACTTCTACAAATATTATCACTACAGCTGTTTCGGCTGATTGCCTTTCTCAAGTGAGAAAGGCAACTTGAGAAAGGCAATCAGCGAAACAGCTGCAGTGATAATATTTGTGGAAGTTTGAAAATAAAGTTTTCAGTGTTTTATTGTTACATCAACACGAACATGTAGAAAGATAGAGAAAAATCGGAATCTGAAATATAGCAAACCGAAATTAGGAAAGAAAAATATTATAACTATGAAAAATCAACAAGGCCAACTAGAAACAAGCAAAGCTCAAATATCAAACATAGTTGAAAACTTCTATACTGAGTTATACCACTTAAGAAACGATCCCCACGACTCTTCAAAGCAAAATCTTAAAAGACAAATAACAAACGTAAATTCTGAAGTAATGCCCGAAATAAGCGAAGTAGAAATAGAAAATGCAATTAAAGAAACGAAAAGAAATAAGTCACCGGGTAGTGATGGAATTCTGGCAGAAATGTTAAAAGAAGGCGGAGAAGAAGTCATCAGGTACCTAAAAATACTTTTTAATAAATGCCTATTTGAAGGAAACATGCCAAAGGAATGGAATACCGCTAACACAATATTAATACACAAAAAAGGGGACAATACAGATCTGAAAAATTATCGTCCAATATCACTACTATCACAACTTTATGAAACAGTCACAAAAAAAATTACAAATAGATTGACAAAGTTCGATGTATATCAACCAGTAGAGCAAGCTGGATTTAGAAAAGGGTTCAGCACATGTGACCATCTGCACACACCAAAGGTCCTAAGAGAAAAAATTAACGAATACAATTTACCAATCTGTTTAGTATTTATAGAATACGAGAAAGCTTTTGACAGCATAGAATTATGGGCTATTGAGGAAGCACTGGTCAACAGCAGAACAGATTCTAGATATAGGATATTAATACATAATAAATATCAACATCCCTTATAATACAAGCAAAAAAGTGGAAGAAAAGAGATGGATTGGTCGAAAGAAACTTTCATGGGTGCGTAATATTAGACAATGGTGTGTGGTTCCACAGTAGAAGACTTATTTCGCGCAGCAGCCGACAGAGAAAGGTTTCAGGAAATTGTAAACATGATGACGGCCAACGTCTGAATACGGACACGGCACCCAAAGAAGAAGATATATCAACACGCTGAAATGGTAGTCACGATGGATAATGGAATGAAAACGAGGCCAATAAAAATCAACCGAGGAGTAAGACAGGGAGACACCATATCTCCAAAACTATTACTGCCGAAGATATCTTTAAATCACTAAATTGAGAAACGAAGGGACTATCGATAAACGGAAAGTATTTAAACCATCTAAGATATGCAGATGACGTAGTACTAATAGCCGACAGCTGAAAAGAACTGAAGACGATGATCGATGAGCTTCATACGGAATCCATAAAAAAAGGACTGAAAATGAATCTGAGTAAAACTAAGCTAATGTCGAATAAAGATGATCAACCGACGATAACCATCGAAGGAACAAAAGTGGAACATGTACAAGAATACATATATCTGGTCAGAATATCAAGGTAAACAACGAAAACCAAACTACCGAAATAAGCAGACGAGTAAGAATGAGATGGGTTGCATTTGGAAAACTCTCATACATACTGAAAAAAAACAGATACCCCAAAACCTTCGAACCAAAGTGTTCGATTCTTGTATCCTTCCCGTTCTCACTTACGGAGCTCAAACCTGGACATTTACAAAAAAGAACATGGACAAGATTCGAAAAACTCAGCGAGCCATGGAACGACAGATGCTTGGTATCTCACTAATAAATTGGCAAACGAACGAAGCAATCCGAACAAAACAAAAATAAAGGACGCCGCGAAACAAGCAGCTAAATTAAAATGGAAATGGGCTGGACACAACGAACGTCTCGAAGATGGTAGATGGAACAAAGAAGTCGAAAACTGGCGACCGTACGATGCGAAGAGACCAAGAGGAAGACCTCAAATGCGCTGGAGCGACGATATCAAAAGAGTCGCAGGACCAATGTGGAAACGCCTAGTACACAACAGGGATGAATGGCGAGAAATGGAAGAGGCCTTTATTCGACTATTCGGATAGAAAAAGGGCTATAAAAAAAATCGCAGTTAGATAAGATAAAAAATAATAATAATATCTCTATTAGTAACTTTACTATGTTCCTTTAATTATTGTAGTTTATTATTTATTTTTAATACCTGTGGCAATATTTTAAATAAAAATATTTTATATATCTACAGAGGTAAATATCTGAATAACGACCTTTAAACAGATTTATCGCCCGTACTGAGTCTTGCATATTCAATTATAATTTATTACCCTACCCTAATGTGAAAACGACTACGGTCCCAGAAACCAAAACTATGCAAGATTGTAAGGTCGATAAGGAAATAAATATTTGTTATATCGAATAATAGAAATTGCTTTAACCCGAACGGACGTGGAAAAATCCCGTGACAAATTATATCTCGTTTAAGCAACGAGAACCACAAATTGCCAAGATAAGATTTTTTGCCGTCTGAAAATAAAGAGGAGGAAAGCGCGCCTCTATCCCAGGACCCATCCTGCCAGCCGCCTTCGAAAGTGAATCAATCTTTGACAAATAACATGAAGAACTGACGTAAAATAGATATGTCATATACATAATTGATGATTTGGCAGGATCCGCTGGGTGGTAGTATTCAAATATCGACTGGAAAGAGAAAGCGGCCAGGACCTTACTGACCCATTGGGTTAATAAGAGAATTTTAGTTTAATCTAAGAAATATTGGAAAGGAAACGAACGACGGAATGTATTACACTTCAATTAATATACAGAGTCATATCATCCCAAATATTCAAATAGCCAAATGCCCATCACAGAACATTTTAGACAAATATACAAGGTCCACCAAACATGATCATGATAAATAATGGAAATTCATAAAATATTTCTATAAATAAAGCTATAGAGCTATCTCTGCAAACTATCAGTATATATTACTAAGTAATATCCAGTATTAGCGTCCTGCACCATCTGGTTCCAAGTCTTCATTTACGTCTATGTACCTAGCTCCTGATCGTAGATCTCCTCCTGGCATTGCCTTTTGGACTTCACTAAGTTATGTTGTTTTCGGACTTTATCTTTTTTTTTCGCTCAGATAGCTGGTATTCCAATGTTAACTTCAGTAGGCAATGGTCATTTTCCGTATATGGCTGACCAAATATGCTGTTTTTGTTGTATTTCTTCCATGGCGATGGTTGTTCTCTATACGATTGGTCTTATTCTTTCATTTATTACGTGCATTTTACAACATACATGATGACCTGCGTCAAAAATCCATTTCAGAGTTTTTGTTTCATTTTAGGCAGGTTTTCGTAATATACTATTTTGATCATTCAATGCACAGTTGTGATAAATGATGTAAGTAAAAGCAATGTCAAGACACGAGCAAAATATACCTTGCAAGAGGTTAATAACAAAAAAAAAAACGATTTAAGAAAACTTCTTCGACTCAGCAAGAAAGGAGTAGATTAACTAGAAAAAATAGCAAGTAACAAAACAGATCAAATTATAATCAAATCAAAAGTATAAAGCGATGGCAAAAATTTAATTATTGGTTATAAAAAAGCAATAGAAATACATTACAACCACGTCAGAAAACACTGTAAAAGTCATGCCGCAAAAAACTGACACCTCCAAAAAACTAGTAATATTAAACTTCATTTAGGTATAATCCTACAATCTTTTAAACCTGCCAGTTGAATAAGGACACAATTTACCAAGTAGTCATAAGAGGCTACACCACTCCATACCAAATAAATAAAAATCTTTATTCAATAGGTCGTAAAGCTAAAAATACAATTAGCATGAAAGACTAAGCAAAGAACTCTTCATTTTTTAGACCTAAATGATAAAAGTATACTAAAAATATTTTTGAACTACACTTTTTTTCTTCTTCTTTTAACACCCTCTCCGATGATTATCAGACATTGGCGATCATATTGGCAAGAATTAAGTTGCTTACGGCAGCTCTAAACAGACAAGATGATGTCTCTTGATACCAGTCTCGGAGATTGCACAGCCAGGATGTTATTCTTCGGCATTCCTTGATCTGTGCAGTAATTATTTGATCAATTACGTAGTGTAATGTGTATAATACTGTATCGCCTATCGGCGGTACCGTTGTCTGCCATTTCGGTTTCCACTGTTTCAATAATTTATTAATGAATATAATAAATCGCTCATTGAATGCAGACATATCCTAAGTCCATTTTTGTCGAAATTGACTTTCAATGCTTCTTTATCGCAGTCTTCTTTAATGCAGACTGCCGAATATAGGATGATGGATTGTTTATTCCGAAAACGTTTTGCAATGTGTTTGTGATAGCCCGTTTGAGGCATTTTTATATACCTACCTTTTATAAAGGATTTTAAACAAAATTTTTTTTTACTGTTATTACTGTTTACATTTACAAGGTCACAGCTCTTGTCAAAATCCATTACCGTTATCATCCAAAATTATAAACCATAAACTGTTTTTTAATACTTAATTTAATTACTTTAATAAAGAATTTTTAAAGTATATTTTAGAAAAAAAAAAAACTAAAATATTCCGATCCTGCATCGGGCGTGGGCCCGGAATCGCTTAATGTCGCGTGAATTATGGCCAAAAAGATCCAAACGTGGAATGATCTGAGCTTGTTCATGAAACTCGCAGGGGAGTTTAGAGGTTTCAAGCTTGTTAAAGAACAATTTCGTCAACTGGATGCTAGTGAACAGAAAATTCTAAGGGTAGTTTTACCCAAAATCTTGATTAGGGATAAAAGGAAAAACGTTCTCTGGAGACGAAGATTCGCAATGGTCTGGATATCCAACAGGAAACGTTTTTGACAAAAAGTCGTTTTTTCTACGGATGTTAAAAGAAATATATCAAGACAACATGACAATATCTAATTAGGATCAGAAAAGGTAAGTTTAAGATCGAATTTAAACTAATTATCATAAGCAAAAGAATAGGATATCTGCGATTAAATTAGTACTATTAGTTTTGTCCCATAGTGGTGTGAAGTTTGGTGGATGACAGTTTCGGCCCATTACCTAAGATTTAATATGCATGATGTTCTTTGTCGATCTGCAACTACTCTGTTAAAATGTTGGCTATTTATTACCAGATATCAACACTTTCTTTTCGAGTCTAAATCGGTAGAGTTGCTCTCTTTGTAGGTATAGAAAGCATTTCTTTTTCTTTTAGTATCTTTTAGTATCATGGTAATAATAACTTTGTTTACTGCAACTCGAAACATATTAGGAAACAGCAAGGACTTATGACAATATGAACCTTAAAAATTGTATATGATCAGATGAAAGATATTAAATATAGATTATAAACGAATTATAAAATAGTACAAAAAAAATCTCAGACTAAGACTAAGACTAGGTATAAAATGATAAGTAGTTCTTCTTCATGTGCCTTGTCCGTTCCGAACGTTGGCAATCAACATGGCTATTTTGACTTTGTTTACGGCAGATCTGAATAGTTTAGCAGATGACAATCCGAACCATTGCCGCAAGTTTTGGAGCCACGAGTATCTTCTCCTCCCTGGACCCCTTCTGCTGTCTATTTTCCCTAAAACGATTAGCTGTAGTACTCTATATTTATTATGTCTCATGACGTGATCCAAGTATTCCAACTTTCTTTTCTCTATACTTATTCCTACCTCTCTCTCTTTACCTATCCGGCGTAGTACCTCTTCGTTGGTCACGTGCCTAGTCCAGGATATACGTAATATACGTCGGTAAGCCACATTTCGAAGGCCTCTACTTTTATCATCAATGTTGCGGTCATTGTCCACGCTCCATTCCATATAACAAAACCGGGAATACATAACATTTCAGAAGTCGAATTTTGAGAGGTAGGGTGAGGCTTTTAGAGGTGAAAATTTGCTTCATGCTAGTGAACGATCCTCTTGCCTTTTTACTCTTATACGTATTTCCTTCGCTGGATCCCAATTTAAGTTAACTGTTGTCCCAAGTAGATGTACGAATCCACGTGTTCAATTCTTTCATTGTCTAATATCAGTTGCTGTGGTGGTTGTTGGGTTTTGCTTTACTAACATCCATTTGGTTTTTGTGATATTTAGTCTGAGTCCGTATTGTGCACTTGCTTTTTGTATCTTACTCATTAGGCCAACTCAGTTCCTCCATGCTACTTGCAAGAATCACAGTGTCATCAGCATACCTTATGTTATTAATTATTTCTCCATTTATCTTTATGCCTTCTGTGCTTTCCTCCAGCGTTGTCTTAAATACTTCTTCTGAATAATATTAAAGAAAATTTGAGACAAGATACAGCCCTGTCGTACCCCTTTCTTGTTCTCAATTTTATTGGTCAATGTAGATCCTACGTTTACTTTAGCTGTTTGACCCCAATAGAGACTCACTATTGTTCGAATGTCTCTGTGGTCGACTCCGATCTTATGGAGAACTTCAATTATCTTTTTGTGCTTTATGTTATCGAATGCTTTTGCGTAGTCTATAAAGCATATGTACACGTTTTTGTTCATATCTCTGCAGCGCTGAATGAGAACGTGTAGACTAAAAAGCGCTTCTCTTGTTCCAAGAGAATTCCGAAACCCAAACTGCGAATCTCCAATGTTATCCTCGCATTTTTTGCTTATTCTGTTATAAATAACCTTGGTGTATGCCTTCTAAATGTGGTTAATTAGACTTATCATCCGATGTTGATCACAAGACTGTGCTTTTGGTTTTTTTGGTGTGGCAACAAAAGTTGACTCTAGCCAGTCTTCAGGAAACTCCCCGCTGTTATAAATATTGTTAAAGAGTCTGACGAGTGAGTCTAGAAATTTACTGTTTGTTTTGCACAGCATTTTCAATACTTCCCCGTATACGTTATCGTTGCCTGGTCTTTTGTTATTTTTAAGACCCTTTATAGCATTCTCCACTTCTGATTTTAGAATAAAAGGGCCAGTATCATGATAAGTACAAGAAATGGTAATATCGGTATTCGACAAAGCAGTATTCTGCGCCACACACTATATCTGATATACACAGCCGAAACAGAAAATATGAACAATAACAATATTTCAATTTGCATATTTATGACATAGCAAACATTCTGTGTAATTTTATAATAATTCTATTGTATTCAATAAAACTAAAGATAGTTCGGGATGACGTTGGATATTTTTCTTTTAACTTCGATGTTATCGAATACCTAAATATCGATGGCAAAACATCGACCATCGAGATAAGGAACGTGATGTTTCTCAATCATCGATGAATATTGCGCATCCTCAGCAGAGAACATACGAACACATACGAACACAGAGAAGCGACACGAGGCCCGGAATTCGTGTCTCTTTTCTGTATACGCATGACCCAAATAAGGTGCTTTACTGTCAAAAACACGTGCGTTTTCTTCAACTTTAAGTTGCTTACGATCGTCCGTAGGCATCTGTGGTAAACTCTCGACTATACAAGTCTGATACAAGTGCATTTGACCATTTATCTAATTATTTAGTAGTTAAAAGTTTATAGTTATAGTTTATAGTTATAGTTAAAATATATAAGTTAAATATATAAGTTTATAGTTATAGTTTATAGTTAAAAGTTTAATTTATAAGTATTTAAAATGTCTTCTGGTTATTGTTGTGCGTTTCGCGGATGTTCATCTGTGACAGGAAAAGGAATAAGTTTATTTAGATTCCTAAGAATAATAACAGGTAATTACTATTGCTTTGTAATTATTATTAGTTATTACATAATAGTATTAATTTGACTTTGAGTAAGCCGACACCGACGTGTCCGCCCGAGCTCTCGTAAAGTGAAGCAATAAAAAAATAAATTTTGGTTTGCCAAGGGATAGTTGAGAATAAAAACCAGAGAACTACGAACACACATTAAATTTATTGTCTCCGAAGGCTCAGGTCAAAAAATCAACACAGATGTTGGCCTACTGGTGTGAAAGCGCTCGCAGACAACAATACGAATATAGTATTTTTAGGAAATAAAAATATATAGAGGGTTTTATACACGAGAATATTTGATTTAAACGAAAACAAAGAAATTCCTAAAATGCTCAAACTAAAAATTGTTGGAAACATAATTAGATCGAAAATTGGGAAAATCTTAAAATTATAACAGAACAAGACTTCAAAATAAAAACATGATTGCAAATAAACAAACTTACATTAACATAACTTCAAATATTTGCTGTCTTTTTCACCAAACAAACTACATTAAATTATGAAAAAACTAAATGCTCATCTACTTTTTGCTATATACAAAAGTTGTCTGTCAATGTTTAATTCGTTAAATATAAATAACAAAGATCAAATATATGGATCGGAGTACACAACATATTTAGGGAATAAATATTTAAATGGGAATTACAAATAAAAAATATTAAAACTTTATTTATTGTATATCTCAATATTTAGTGACAATTTTGAGACTTAATTAGGAGAAAACTGTAAATTTATTAAGATGGGATATTGACAAAAGTTAAATACTTCATTACTTACAATACACTTAGAATATACTAATACTCTTATAGTTGTAAGTAATAAAGTATTATTTATAAATACAAAAAATTCTTTGTTTAAAATTTGTTCTGTTAAAAATTTGTAGTGCCAAAATGTGGATAGAAGCTTGCAGACGAGAAGTGAACTACATTGTGAAGATAATCTTATTGTCAAAAAAAAATAATATAATAAATAATATAACAAAAAATAAATTATTTCTTGTATCAACCATCGAGCAATAAGACAAAAGAGGGAATCTAATCCTTATGAAAAGGAGACCAAAAAAGTGGCCTCTGATGGCGGACATATCCGGAAATGCGAATGCGCCAAATTTAAATTTTCCGACACTTATCAACAGTAGCTATATAATATTTCGCAGAATCTGTCTTAGACGAGAAAGTTTTAATTAATTATTAATGATAAGAGTCTAAAATGCGACACAATTGTTAAAAAACTTCAATATAAATAAGATTTCATGTGACATTTGGGACAAACAATAACATAACCCAACTAAATTTGATGTCAAACAAGGAGAAAGACTCTCTTTCCTTGTTTAATGTGGCCTCTAAAGATCGCACTTCCTGTCTAACAATATGTTTGCCCCCACTACCTTTACATTCCTCTATTGTCTTTTTGCTCGATGGTATCAACACAAGCCAAAAAGAATCGGTGTCTTATTGTATTATCAACGTCAACATCAGAATAAACAAAAAGTATTTTCATCTATGATTCCATCAATACGATTTTCACCATTACTTTGCGTTGTGCGATGTATTTGCAACCTTTTGTAAATCAAAAATAATTACACCATTTAGAATGTCAACAAAAGCCGGCCCTGCATGTAATTATTTTTTCAGTGCAATATTTCATATTTATTGAAAGTCAACATAAATGCTCAATTTTATTAAGAATTTATATTGTGTAATATGCCCACTGACTATTAAAAAATAAGGTGCTTTCCTATCATTTTCACTCGTTGGCGGCTTGCCCACGCAAGATCAAAGGAGTGTCGCTTCTCTGCGTTCGTAGTTCTCTGTCCTCAGTCTCAGTTTTGCTTGTCGCATCGCAGTCTTCGATCAGTCGTCATTCTGAGTGTTGTTTACGTTTTCATTCTTTTTTTTATTCTTTATTCTTTATTCATCTACGAGTGGACAGATTTACATTGTTTCACTTTTCCAAACCGAGTTGGAGCAGTACCTGTCTGTTTAATTTGCATAAGACTGTGGCAATAATTAAAAGGACGAATGTTAAACGACATTACGAAACAAAACATAAAAGATCTGGCGAAAAATACAGAATAGGAACTATAATTCGTAAAAGTAAACTTGAGAGATAAAAATATTTCAAATTAGGCCGCAAAAATTTATTAAAGAAAAAACAATAAAATAACTTTATAATAATCTTTTTCCTTGAGTTTATTTCATAACTCTTGCTAAACGAGGTGGCCTACTTGCCTGGTTTTAACTAAATAACCAGGATGATCCCCGAGGAAGAGGGTTACAACTAGTGGAGGGTTTCTGGGTAACCCCCCACAGTTACGCCACTGCCTGGTTTCAGTGGCGGTCGGTCAGGATCGGCAGGGTCGGCAGTGCCGACCCACACCTTTGTAGATATTATAGATTTTTTTTAATATTTAATTTAATCAGTATTTCAATAAATAATTGTGGCAGGTAATCAGTTGATGACATTTGTTTTTGTAAAATAAAAAAATATCTGTGAGATAATGAAGACTAAATTTTATTCATGGTTTTTAAAAGAATTCATCCAATTCGACCAGACTAAATTTTATTCACGGTTTTTAAAAGATTTCGTCCAATCTGAGCGTTAAGTGATCCCTGCGTAGATACTTTTCAAATTGATGATCCGATATCTGAGACATCTATCCGCCTGTGAATTCTTAAAAAGGCACGTTTTGTTTTTTCGGCAAGCCGATTCCAACCTTGATGATTTATTTGTAAAAATTAACGGAATATTTGTGGATTAGCAACCAAATATACATTTCTTTCCATATGAACTTAATGACCAAGTACGGCAAATTTAAATTTGCCGATGTTTCATTTGGATTAATGATTGGTCGGAAACTGTACATTGCGAGCGCGGGATGAAATATTATTTTACAAATAACGTAAGTAGTAAAGTAAAGTGATATTCAGTGCACGAACTAGCGTTTCCTTTTGTGATTTATTTTTATTTTTTACAGTAATACTGTGATATGTTACGTCTGCCGTAAATAGTTAAAGGTTAAAGGGTTTTTTGACATATTAGAAGGTTTTTTTTTAATTAAAGTGTAAACAAATTCAGGTAAACTAACCTAAAAAATGCAAGGCCTAAGAGAAACTGTTAAGTATTGATAAGTCTGATATTGTAAATTAAATTTTGCATAATGGGTTTTCATCTATTCCATACGAAGAACAAATTGTTATTAAAAATAATCCTTTGCCTAAAATGTCCCAGCTTATAAATATTAGTGCGGGTAAGGAAAATAATAGATCATTTTCAGATAATTGGTACAGCAAGTACTCCTGGCTTACGGGAGTGAAATAAAAAACAAACTTTTCTGTTGGCCTTGCATTTTATTTTTGACAAATAGGGGCAAACATCGAAATCCGTGGTGTGAATCTGGTTACAATAATTTAAAGGAATTATTTAGGGCTTTACATAAACATGATATTTCGAAAGATCATATTTACAGCCAGATTAAATTAGATTTATTTGAAAAACAAAATATCTATGTTTCATTAGATAATGCCCAACGTGAAAATACTATTAAACATAACGAAATTGTAAAAAATAATCACGAAGCTTTACATCGTTTAATTTATATTGTAATTTTTTTAAGTTGTCAGTAATTATCTTTTAAATCAAGCTAATTATAGAGAACTAATAAAAATGTTTAAGAAATACGATTTGGAATTTTCTAATTTACTTTCTGATACGAAGACATTTAGCGGTGTATGTAAAACAATCCAGAATGAATTAATAGAATCAATTAGTTACATTTTGAGTAACGTTATTGAATCTGAGATTCAGGAAACCATTTGCTTTTCACTAGAAGTAGATGAAACTACCGACATATCATGTCATTCACAATTATTAATTGTTCTTAATCCATAAGGCAGAATATATTTTTGGTGTTTTAAAGGACAGATTAAAATTTTTTGATATCAAAAATTAATTGGTAGAGCAAACTTATAACGGCGCTGCCGTGATGTCTGGTGAATTAAATGGTCTCCAGGCAAAAGTTAAAACTATTGCACCGCAAGCTTTATTTTCTTACTGTCATGAGCATATAATGAATTTAGTTGTTTTTGTTGTAAGATGTTTTAGAACGGTTTTTTTCGAAAAAAATGCCAACAGTTTGTCAGACGCGATGGAATTTTAAATCTCGGTTAGTTTTCACTGTAGCAGATTTTCGTGAACAGCTTTTAGAAGTTTTTGATTTTATTATTAAATGTGACGATTTTAAAAGTGATGATATCTCGATCCGTGAAGCAATCGGTTTGAAAACTTTATTAAATGATTAATCTTTTAGCATACTTTTAAATATATTTAAAAAAGTGTTTACCCAAACCGATTTGATATTCAATGTTGTTCAAAATCAGCTAACTGGCATTATTAATTCCAAAAATAGAAGAAGTGCAAAATCTCAGAGATTTTCGTAATGATAGTAATTTCCAGTATACACGCAGTGACGTTTTGGACTCGCTTGATATTTCCGAACCCCCAAAAAAAGACAAAGGCATGACACAGAAACAGATCTCGAAAAAACGAGTATATTATGAAATTTTTGATACTATTATTATGCAAATAGATACTCTTATTCGAATTTTGAAGATTTGCAAATTTTTGACCTCTTTGACGATTCAAAATTTAAAAGTTACGCCAAAGAATTTCCAAGATATTTATTAGATAGGTTAATTAAAAATTATCCATCATTCTTTAATAAAATGACATTAGTAAATGAATTAAAAGTTTTATATGCTGATCCAAATATTTTCGAAAGATGGGATAAGTTACAATATATGTATAATTTTATATACTGCAATTCCTTACAACTAACTGTTACCGAAATTAATAAATTATTGTCATTAATTCTCTCATTACCACCAACGTCTGCCTCAAATAAATGAGATTTCTCTTGCCTCAAAAGAATCAAAACGTATTGTCGAAATACCATCAAATAAGAGAGAATGTCAAGCTTGTCTCAAATGTCAATAGAAAAAAACTTTTAAAATCTCTCCAAAACTCTAATAAATTTTACGATGACGTTATTACCCATTTTGTTACTTATAAGAAAAAACAAAAAACAAGAAAACAAAAAATCTCCTATGATGATGAAAAAATACCTTGCCGACCTTGTCTCTCAAGCCACGAGCCGCCACTGCCTGGTTTAGTGCTGAGTATCTTGAACCGAGGATGTGCAGTTTTTGAAATGGACCTTCAGGGAGTATAGTTGGTGATTTCGATAGATTCTAACAAAATAAAGGCCTTAAGCTATCTTTGTTAGAATCTATGGAAACATGGACATCTATGGAATTAAAAAACACAGATATAATTCTGAATGACCAACTTAAGACAAACAGTTCTCCCCTCCTCAACCTATTTCATTAAAGGCTATGAAGTGTAAATGCATGCCAAAAATAAATCACTTGAGAAAGGCAATCAGTCGAAACAGCTGTAGTGATAAGAGCTTAAAATAAATTTTGTGGAAGTTTGAAAACAAAGTTTTCAGTGTTTTATTGTTACATTTTTTAATAAAGCTCTTTATAAATATAAGACTCTAATAAGTAGTAGTTTTAAACAGACATTTCAAAATTTTTATTTATAGAGTAAAGGATATATTTTGCTCCTTTTACCTTTTTAAACCCTAATACTATATTCTGGTTTAAATGCTTGAACGACCTATTTCAATTACTTTAAAAACATTTAGTTCTTATCTTAGATCATCGTTTGCACAAGGAAACAAACTAATTTATCTCTTTTTGAAAGCTTGCCGTTATAGAACTACTATTCAAATAAATTAATATTAAGGTGGATGGTAAATGTAAACTCATCTCCTAAACCGGAAAGCCGTAAGCATCTACTAGAAGGCTCCGGATTCAATATGGCGGAATCGGCACCGTAGAATTCAATTCTTCCTTGCAAATATTTGCATCGTTTGTACTCAATTAGTCAGAATGGTGGTTACCACATCCCTGAGCAAATAGAAAGTCCCGAAATGGAACTTTCTGCTTACCGTCGACATTCTACCGACGACGCGAAGTTATTATCGTTCAGTATTTTCATCTTGTCGCTAGTGTTCGTCCTACGAGTTGTCTCATCTGAGATATGATGTATGGAGTGAGCGTAATGGATATCAGTTAGCACAGACAGCTCAGGTAGATTCTTAGTGAATTCTGGAAAGTTTCATATTATGTAGGAAGCTTATAAGTATACAGGGCTTTCCAAGAGTTTACAATCAGGCGTTTAAGTGTTAATTTATTATTGTAATTTTATAATCATAAAACGTAATAAATATTGTTTTATACACCCATTATACAAATTAGTGAAAAAAAGCAACTATCAATTGTGAATAAATTACGAAATTAACTGGTCTTTTTCATTATTGTTGTCTGTACAATATAGACTTACTCTTTGGTATATTGATGTCGTAAGATTCTTAGCAAGGGGAATCTCGCTGGCACCACGTCGGACGCCCACCGAATCTCGATGGCACGAGACCCGATCAAACTAGATCCGTTTCTTTCGCTGTCTTGTGATGAAGTTGTAACATTTTTAATACATTAAATATTTCTAATTCCTTTTACCCCTGTGCGATACGCCTATGATCGTGTATCGATAGCAAAATATTGTAGATACCCAGCTAAAATGGAATTCCCTAATTAGGAATGGTTTTTAATCCTTCCGTCATAATATTCATTATGAAAAGAGTATAATGCGTTTTGGTATGCAGTTTCCTTTTCATAAATTGGTAATTTTCGTCGAAGGCCCGTTTCTTTTGACAATAACTTAATCCCAAGTATTGTCTGTTTCTTATGTCCAATTGTTAATACCGATTATTTTACCTCAAAGTTTCCAATAGTCGTTAAAGCCTTACCTTCTGAGAAACACATACAACTGTCCTATCATTCTTGAGTGGGGGAATATTTTCTAAGTGTGTATACACTTTATATTTGAGTTTTCTTTCCTTAGACTATATTAAATTATATATAGTTCTACACTACCTTTAATGGTTATTAAATTCAGTGTTTAGTACCAGAAAAGTATTAAATTCAGTCAATTAAGCTGCCTTCGTCAAGATCTACTGTAAGTAATTGTATCTACAATTATCTGGGCGAGTAATATGGTAGGGTACCATATCACCTGCCATTATCTGGACGTATCATCTATATCTTCACCTGAAGATTGCCGATTTTGAATGTAATTGAACCATTCAAGAAATTTCTATAAATATTACCTATAAACATACAAGTCTTAGTTTTTTATTAAATAATAGTGCGAGATAAGTAATTGACTTAACCAAGTGCGGTTTGGTTTATGTTTTCATTCTTGTAACCTTTTTTTTTGTAAATTTAGAGTTAAGTAATTTTTGCTATCTTTTGTATTTCCTATAATTTTTGTTCATTATCTTTCCTATGATATCTCGAGATACGCCAAACTATATTTGTATATGATTGCCTTATGCATCTTGGTAAAGGTATTTTTTTTATTACATTATAGCTTAATTTTATACATATACCATTTCATAATACCATTTCATAGTTGTGTATTTTTATTACCTGGGTTGCATTTAGCAGCATCATAATTTTGTGTTTAATATATTGTTATTGTTTTATGCATGTATTTTATTTGTCGGCTCCTAACAAGTTCCCTGATAAAATAATAGCTCTGAACAATTACTATCTTTAAATATTAGTATGCTTTTGAACTGTAGAAAGATCAGGCTGATTAAGTTTCGTAGGTGAGTAAGTGTAATACCTAATATATTTATTATTTGTTTATATATTGCGTTGACCAGATTTATTTGATAATTTACTGTTGGTATCTTTCCTTGGGTTTGATCTCTGAACCTAAATATTTTTTCTTATCTCTTTTCTTTTCTAAGGTTTTCTTAATTTTCTCCTTAACCCCAAAAAATTGAGTGGCGCCCTGTTTCTATCTTCTCTTATCTTTGGAAATTTTACCCATCTATCTTTTTGTTTATTTCTGTATCTTTTCTAATATCTCTTATCCTATCTTTACCTATTTCTTCCGTTGGATCCATTCCCGGTTCCAAAAGCTATTTTCGAACCCACGACTCGCTCTTCACCAACCATCTGGCTGCTGTCCGCAGTGTCTCCATTGGTTATCTTTCTAGCACCACCCAAAAAAATTTCCGAGGTTACAAATTGTCTTGAGACAGAAAAGAACCCTCTAACCGTTACGTGGTGGCCCCAGAGGGTATACCAATAAATCACTCTATTGTATTGCGATTTTGAGAGGCGATATTTTAAGTTAATTGTCACGGTAATACGAAACTTTACATCAGTTTTCTTTGTGACACATAACACAAAAATGAAAAATTCTTAAAACATAATAAATGAGATAGCCAGTGTAACAATTTTAGGAAATAACAGGAAACAATATATTTTAACAAAGTCGTTAGAATACAGCATCGAGTTAAATAACATTAGAGTACAGTAACAGAAAAAGATTAAATGTAAAAATATGAGAGGAAATATGTAGTACATACTTTTCCACCCATATAACTACTAATGTAATGTATATATAAAAATTAGTGACAACTAAATAATGGGACAGCATTAAGTAACTTCTAAAAACCACACGCAGACAGACACTCCAACAAACGTCAAACTATATTTTACAATTCGCTGTATTATTTCAATAAAATAGTGATTGTATTTTACAAATTTTAAAAATTCGTTAGTTGATAACTAAAAATTATTGTCACAATCAAACAATCCTTTAAGTGGCAGATGAAATTAATGTACATAAAACTACAGTGCGAAATATAATTCAGTATTAAAGATACCACATTTTGGAACCAGTATCAAGGGGGATATGGTTCCGTTCGTGTTCAATGTTTCAATCTGCCTACTCTCTCACTCGCGGCGTACTTGTATCTTGTTCTCCAGAAATACGAGAACTGTCAAAAAACACGGAGGTCTCAATACGCCTACTCCACAGTTTTAAGTAACGACCGGTCTCAAGCAAGCAAGCCATTTAATTAAACCCAGCCTGTGAGACAGGTTCACCCCTAAGAATATCGTTCGGGTGTAACAATTCATTGGAGCGAAGTGTATTAACTCGAGTAAAAACAGGAGTCACTCCACCGCGCTCCACTGCTCCAGATCATCCCTTTCCCCTATAGCAGTCTGATGCGCGATAAGGGCACAACCATCAGCCAAATGATCTTCATGTGGGGGTCCTGGGTAATAGAACCCCAACATTGTTTCCTAACCAATTCAAAACTCACGACAGCGTATTTTCGCTATATTTCTGTTATCTTACTGTGCTAAGATTGCTCAGTTGAGCTAGGCTCAGTTCGGCGACTTAATGCTGAAGGGGTTGAGCCCTATGTGACCGGGTTTTGGGGCTTTTTGTTAGTTGTTTGTTGACTTGCGCCGGTTTTTGTTAGTACTTTTTAAATTTTTTTGGTGGCCGAGGCCTTTTTTTGTGTTTTTAATTTTTTTTTTGTAGGTACCCTGAAACAAAAGTCATAATTAGTACAATATCTATATTATAACATTGAAAAATATATTGAAATATGAGACAATAATAATAATATAGAGTTTGTCCTCTTAAGGCAACTAGGCCCACGTTGTATTTAGCGATTGTCCACGAGTGATGAGCTACGAACTATCTTCATTATGCTTTGTTTTTGGAAGTGTTTTATCTCTGGTGTTTTGTTTTCTGACTGGTGTGACTATTGATTTTCTCTCTCTTTTTAATATATATATATATATATATATATATATATATATATATATATATTATATATATTTATATATATATATATATATATATATATATATATATATAATATATATATAAATAATACAACTCGTGACTAAATTCTATAGCGAACTATACAAAGCTCCTGAAACGCTTGAAGAAGTAATCAGTAACCACGAAGATGTACCAGAAGTCCTTCCGGAAGAGGTAGAATCGACAATTTCAAAAATGAAAAGCGGTAAAGCAGCTGGAATTGATGGCATAACAGTGGAAATGCTTAAATACGTGGCAAAAAGACGTGGAACATCTTAGCAGGTGTATTTACGAACTGTCTAAGATCAAGATGCATACCAGACCACTGGAATACAGCAAACATAATTTTGATCCATAAGAAAGGTAATAAAGAGGAGATTAAAAACTATAGACCTATAAGTCTACTACCAATCATATACAAGATATTCACAAAAATCATCAACAACAGATTAACAAATGCATTAGATGCTGCACAGCCAAGAGAGCAAGCTGGCTTCAGAAGTGGATTCAATACAATGGATCATATCCATACGCTTCGAGAACTAATGAGTAGAGCTACAGAATATGAAATACCGCTAGCATTAACCTTCATAGATTTCGAGAAGGCTTTCGATTCTATATATCCCAAGGCAGTAATAGAAGCTTTGACCAACCAAGGCATTGACAAACCTTACATAGAAACTTTAGCAAATATATACAGACAAGCAAAAGCTAAGGTAAAAATTTATGAAAACACTCCAGAATTTCCCACTACTAGAGGCGTCCGACAAGGAGACTCTATATCACCAAAGCTCTTCACTGCAACTCTAGAAAATATATTCAGCAAAATGAACTGGCAAAACAAAGGCCTATGCATTGATGGAGAATACCTCAACCATCTAAGATTTGCAGACGACATCGTTCTAATTGCTAAAAATCCTGCAGAACTACAAGAACTTATAAGCGACCTAAATGCAGCTAGCAATGAAGTTGGCCTAAAAATAAACTTGACAAAAACAAAAACCATGTACAACGAGCTAGTGGATGTCCAAGATGTAATAATAAATAATACTGCACTGGAGACAGTAGACGAGTATATATACCTGGGACAATTAATACATAAATCTGGCTCATTACTCCCAGAAATCAACAGAAGAATGAAACTGGCTTGGGCAGCTTTTGGTAAAAATTCAGTTATATTCAAATCTAGGATGCCACTCCACCTGAAGAAAAAGGCATTCGATCAATGTATACTACCAGTCATGACATACGGCTGCGAAACTTGGACATTAAGAAAGATATAATAGCTAAACTCAAAGTCACTCAAAGGTCAATGGAGCGATGCATGTTGGTATAACCAAGAGAGATCGAAAAAGAATAGAATGGATCAGACAGAAAACGAAGGTCACTGATGTAATCCACCGAATAAAATCTTTAAAATGGCAGTGGGCGGGACATTTAGCAAGAAGAACTGACAATAGATGGTCCACTAGAATTACTCTGTTGTATCCAAGAGGCGTCAAGAGACCAAGAAGACGTCCAAATTTAAGATGGGACTATGACATAAGGAAACAAGCCGGTACAACATGGCACAGAAAAGCGAATATTAGACAGTCGTGGGCAGAGATGAAGAACGACTATGTAAGGGAGGCTGCACCATAATTGGTAGAATACGCTGATAATGATGATGATGATGATGAATATATATATATATATATATATATATATATATATATATATATAAATATATATATATATATATATAAAATATATATAAATAAATATATATATATATATATATATATATATATATATATATACATTTATTCTACTATTTGTTGTTTGGATCTTTTGTGCTTTCATCTGTGGAAAGCGTCGTACCTCATTATCTCTCGCAATATGTGACTGGAATGGTTCCCTATCTCTCCGAACTTTGTCCCTGCTTTTTTTTTTCATTACATCAGTCACTCGGATTTGTTGTAATTCTCTAAAGAGGAATCTTTCTGTAACGTATCTCGATAGGTTGACTGCTTCGCTTAGGCTGTTATTATGTGCCGCTTGTGTTTTCTTTTTAATGTATTACATATGTGTCCCCATGCGAGAGATTCATGTATAGGAAGAATTAGACTATTTATTAATCTTCTTTTAGTTTTTAATTTAAAGTTTACTTTTTATCTCTGCTAGGCCTCTTATTGATGCTCTTGCCATGTTGGCTTTCTGTACTGTTGCGTCGACATGTTTACTAAACGTTAAGCCTTTGTCCATAATTACTCCGAGGTATTTTGCTTCGCTTTTTCACTCGATGGGATTGTCTTGCACAGTCACCTGTTCTTCTGGTTGTTGGTGCCTCTTTTTGATAATTGCAGCCTGTGTCTTTTCGGAATTTATAGCAATTTTCCATTTTAAACCCCATTCTTTTATGTCGTCTAGCATTTGTAAGTTGTTTACCGCTATATCGACATTTCTGTATTTGGCCGCTATCGCTGTGTCGTCGGGATAGAGGCTTAGTAGTGTATATGATATTCTAGGTATGTCTGCTGTGTATATAGTGTACAGTAGAGGTGACAGTTCCGCTCAATATGGCACTCCAGCATCCGGGTTCGCGAGTTGGGATAGGACTTATCCTATCCGAACTCTGAAACTACGATTGCTCATCATCATCACCATCATCATCCAGCCTCTATTTATCACGTCCACTGCTGGACATAGGCCTCCCTTAAACTCCTCCATTCCTCACGATTTTGTGCTCTTTGTTGCCATTTTTAGTGATACGCCTGATGTCGTCGGCCCAACGTGTAGGTGGTCTTCCTCTACTGCGTTTGTCTGCTCTTGGCCTCCAATTTGTAATTTTGCTCGTCCATCGTGAATCGTGCATTCTCGCTACATGGCCTGCCCAGTTCCATTTTAGTTCCGCTCTGCGTTCCACAACATCAGTAATACTCGTCCTTCTTCGCAGACCTTCGTTTCTTATTCGGTCCCTCAACGTCACTCCCAGAATAGACCGTTCCATTCGTCTCTGTGCCACTCTCATTTCGAAGCCGTGGTCTTGGTTAAAGTCATAGTGTCCGCCCCATAGATCATGACCGGTAATACGCATTGGTCAAACACTTTTCTTTTGAGGCTGATTGGTATGTTGGCCCTAAGTGTGTCTCGCAGTTTTTCAAAGGCTGCCCATGTTAAAGTAATTCGTCTTTGGATCTCACATGTTTGGTTATCCCTGCTGATTCTTATTTCATGACCCAAATACGTATATTTCTCCACCAGTTCTACCACTTTGTCTTGAATGGTCAAATGGTTATTGGGGACCAAATTTGTCATAAACTTAGTTTTGTCAAGTTCATTTCTCAGGCACACCTTCGAGCATGCAAAATCCAATTCGTTTATCATATCTGTAGCTTCTCCTAAATTATCTGTGATAAGTAAAATTTCATCTGTGAAACGGAGATGGTTAGGCTTTTCGCCGTCTATCGTTACTCCTCTGTGGTCCCAATTGATCATCTTAAAGGCATATTCTAATGCCGTTATGAATAATTTCGGCGACAATGTATCTCCTTGCCTTATTCCACGATTTATTTTTATTGGTCGGGTTTTATTGTCTATTTTAACAGTTATAGTGGCATTCTTGTAAATATTATAAATAAGCTCACTATACCTATGGTCAATCCTGCTGTCATTCATTGCTTCTATAAGGCTGTCTAATTCGATCGTGTCGAACGCTTTATAAAAATCTATGAAAGTAAGGTTTCATAGATTTGTATATGTGAAACAAGAGGTTTGTTATATTCTATAGATTTTTCAATGAGTGTTTTTACTGTGTGGAGGTGATCATTGGTACCATAATTTGAGTGGAATCCTGCCTGCTCTCTCGGTTGGTAAAAATCTAATTTTTTCTCCAATCTTGATGTCACTACCCTAGTGAAGAGCTTGTATATGTGGTTCAACAGGCTAATAGGTCTATAATTTTCTAGGTCCGTTCTATCTCCTTTTTTATGCAAAAGGATGGTTGTAGCATTGTTCCACTCTTTGGGCACCTCTCTTTGCTGCAAACATAAATTGAATAGTTTCCTTAATTTATTTAATAGCATATCTCCTCCATTTACGATAGCTTGTATTACGATTCCATCCTCTCCTAGGGCTTTGTTATTTTTCATTTTTCTTAATGCTTGTCGAATCTCATCTAGCTTTATCTCTGGCATTAGTTCGGAACCTTGATTCTTGATCTTCTTTGAAATGGCTGTTTGTATTCCTGTTTTATCTTCTCGTCTACTTCTATATAAGTCATCGTAAAACTCTTCGACGACCTGTATTAACTCGTCTCTACGTGATATTATTTCATTTTGCTTGTTTGTTTGTTTGCAAACAAACAATCAAGCACGATTGCTCAATTACAATGAAATTAGTCTTGTCATTGCTCCGCTGTACCCGTATCTTCTCATTTTGTAGATCAGTTCTTTATGCCAGACTCTGTCAAAAGCTTTGCTTACATTTAGGAAGGCAGCTTCTGTGAATTATTTATCATTGAATCCAGCTGCTATGTACTCTGGTAATCTGAATACTTGTAGCCCACTGGAGTGTTTGAATTCACAACCGAATTGGGCTTCGGGTATTATGTCTGGTCTGTCTGATTCAGCGCGAAGTCTGCTGAGTATCATTCTCTCTACTAACTTGCTGATTGCAGGTAGTAAGCTTATTGCCCTGTTGTTTTGCGGGAATGTGCTGTTCTTTTCCGGACTTTGGTAACATTATAACATGGGTCTCTTTCCATATTTGGAATTTCTTGAATCTTAGCATCGCATTAATTATATTTGTTAAATATACTATGACTCTCTCTGGTAAGTATTTTAGAGCCCTGTTCGTTATTTTATCGGGACCAGGTGCCTTTTTCAGTGAGCTGTTTTGACAACCGGTCGTACCCTGTGTAGCTGCTTTTATACTCTCAGTATGCGCAAAAACGATCTGAACACGATCGGTTGGGGCGCAGGGTCACTGAAGCAGCAGTCGCCATGTTGCCGGCAGCCTTTTAGAGACATCGTGCTTGTTTAAGCTGGTAGAGTGTGATTAATTTCGCTGGCTTTACGAATAATTCTCGATATGATGTTGGGTTAGAACTGAAGTAGTATAGGAATGTTTTACAGATATTGAATTTTCGTAAATACGGTTGTAAATTTGTCGGATTGCCTGTCCTATATATGTACGAGGGTAACTAAAACAAGGTCTCTCGTAGAAAACATTGGGGATTTGGTCTTTTACGGATCTGACAAGAATAAACAACTTGGAGTGAGTAGTGAAGATGGTTTTGATGTTTAGAGGACTAAGATCTCTATAGATCTTGTCAGTGACACCTTTTTATCACTTCTTTTTTAGATGGAATGGGCTTTAGATGTTTTAAAATGCACCTATTAATTTGAGTTTTGTGCTAACCGTTTTGTTATATACATTTATAGTTTAAAATTGATAATATGCCTTGATGTGGAAGTATCTATAAGGTTTATACAATTATAATCTGAATAAAAATTTTATTTGCCAATATCTAAAAGAGAAATTCTATGTTTTTCCTTCGATCCTTGACTAGATGTCTGGCATGACGAGGTGCATTGAGAAACAATTTGATCACAAACTTCGAAAGCATCCAAACAGCACATTTCCTCACTAGCGAATAGCTATATACGATCCATCAATCTCGAAAGAGTTTAGGGACTAGAAACTATAAAGAATAATCTCAAAACGAGGTTATTCTTTCTCTCGTAAAAGACGTATTTCGCTGGCATTTCAAGAACAAATTTGAAACCTTCTTAAAAGTTATCTGCCGTCCGGATCTTTCCCATCAACCATCGAAAGATTAAAACTAAGTGTAATATTGATGCATAGTCTGGAAGATTAGTTTATAAAAGTACGCAAGTTTCAAACAACACAAATAAAACAGTGTTAATAAAATATTTTATCGCTACTGATCAATGTCAAACTGAACATTAATGTACTGGAAAATCCAATATCTTTGGATTAAGAATAAATTTAATTATGGAACCTGCAAACATCGTTTATATTTAAAATAATTTTGCATAATGCTTTTAATCCTAAAGACGACTTTTGATCACAGCCATATCGATTTTTTCGACAAAAATATTTTTTTTATTTTTTTATTTCTCAAATCCAATGTGAAACCTCAAGCTTTATTTTTATTTTAAAATGCTCTCGCATCCACTGTTTTAATCACCAGACACAATATTTTAACGATAACCACAAGAATTTTTATTTTCTTTTATTTTTTTGACTTCTTTTGTCCCACCCTATTGCCCAATCCACTATAGTCTCCAGATTTGGCCCCGTGCGACTTGTTTTTGTTTCCAAACTTAAAAACAGCACTCGCTGGGCAGAAATTTAAGTCGAATGAGAAGGCTATCACCGTCATGGAAGCTTACTTTGCAGACCAAACCAAACCGGACCAAACCAAATCCCATGGCAGACCTCTAGAAAACCTATATTTCAGACCAATTGAGAAGTTTTTTGATCAATTAAAAGGAAGATATCGAGCACAGTTTTATTATTTTTGATCTTGCCCAAGTAATTTCGCTCTCTAGAGCATCTTCAGGGGTATATCGTCAATTATGGCCTATCCACAATTGACGAAATAACCCTGAAGATGCTCTAGGGAGCGAAAGTACTTGGGCAAGATTAAATTAATAAAACTGTGCTCGATATCTATAACAACAAAACAATATATAACAGCAAAACAAGATGATATATGTAAATTTCTAATAGAAAAAAAAATGCAACAAGAGTCTATTATGCTAAAGGAATTGCCAAGTCAAGAAAATATGTTGAAGAGATTTGTTGTATCGGCTCCCTTTGAATATAAGGATGACATGTATAAACCAGAGTTTTGGCCTAATGGTGTTGGCATAAAAAGGTTCCAGATACATCATCATAAGGATTTTCCAGATAACCAAGGTGGAAATTTTTCATAGGAGAAAATAGAGAGCACAAGACACATCAACACAAGGAAATTGAAATACAAAACACAGTCACACGAGCAAAGAATATAGGTATCATCCACCAGAACCTCCAATCCATAGGAAATTGTATTGATGAAATAGAAGAACTTCTAACAAACAACAGTGACTGTAAAATATTGTGCACAATAGAACATTGAAAAACTAAAGAAGAATTAAGTGAATATGGAATTAACAATTTTGTGCTGACAGCTAGTCATTGTAGAAATAATGTGAATGAACATGGAGGAACAGCTATATATCTTAGTAAAGACATCATTGGCCAGGAACGAAAGGATATACAAGAGTTATCAGTAGATAGGGTAATAGAGTGTGCTGTATGCGAAGCTAATATAGATAATAACAAACTCATTATAGCATCAGTTTACAGACCATCAGGTAGGTAGCGATCTTGCAGTTTTTTAAACAAATTTGATATTATACTGGGAAGAATTATAATAGAAAACACAATTTTAATTATAGGAGAAGATTTCAATACCGATCTTAAAAATAACACATTAGATAAAGTAAAATTGTGTATGTTAATTAACCCATATAATATTTGTCATGTAATTGAAGACTACACTAGAGTAACTGCCACATCTAAAACTTGTATAGATAACATACTAACAAATATGCAATCATATGTGTCAGTAGAAGTCTTGCACGCTGGAATCTCTGATCATTCTGCCCAAAAATTAACTTTTCAGGTAGAGGAAGCAGAAATGAAAAGACATTTTAGTACAAATAATATTGAAACCTTTATAAGTAAATTACATAATCATGACTGGCTTAATTTAAGTTACAAATGTGTAAATGATCAATGGAATACTTTCTTAAATCAGTTTCTGTATATATTCAATCAGTGCTTTCCTTTTAAAAAGTTAGATTCTAGGCAACGTAAAAAAGGCCTTAATAAAAGAGATGATCCCAGAGATAATAGAATGTAAAACTCGTTTAGACATCTTATTTACAATGAGCAGATTTAACCATAAATTCTATGATTCCTATAGACAGGTAAAAAAAAAATATAATAAGAAACTAATAACAAAACGATCAGAGCTATATGAAAACAGGATGTCTAAAGCTGCCAACAAAAATAAATGCATGTGGCAAATTATTAGTGAAATTAATGGTCAATTAAAAAGTGTAAATTCAATAAAAGTAGAGGGTAGTCCTCAAGAGATTGCTGATAAATACATGATCCGCTTAAATACTTCGTTAAATAACACTGTATCTCAATTACAATACACTGAATATAAAGACAACATTGCAAGTAACATATATTCAGTGTTTGTCGCACCTGTGACAGAAACTGAAATTATGGATATAACTAAATATTTAAAAAACAAAATGAGTTGTGGAATTGATGAAATACCCACTAAAATCCTTAAACTTTGTATAAAGGAGATAGTGAATCCTCTCACTACAATCATAAATAATTCACTAAAATCTGGTGTATTTCCTGAATGCCTGAAAACTGCCATAGTAACACCTGTTTACAAAAAGGGTGATCCTAAATTAATTAATAACTATAGACCAATCAGCCTTCTATGTTCCTTTTCAAAAATCTTAGAAATGAGTATGTATAGGCGGATAACAGAATTTTTAACAAAATGTCATATTATTAGTACAAATCAACATGGTTATCAACAGGGAAAATCAACTCAGACTGCGATTTTTCAATTTGTCTGGGATATTTTGAAATGTACTGAGATTGGTCATATGGCTTTGGGTCTCTTTTTGGACCTATCAAAGGCATCTGACTATTTAGTGCATGACATATTATTTGATAAATTGGAGAAATATTGTATACGTGGACCAGCATTGAACTGGTTTAAGTCCTACTTGGCAAATAGGAGACATTTAGTAAAAATACATAAAAACGCTAAAATAGGCATCTCATCTGAAAGCACTATCAATATTGGAGTACCACAAGGAAGTGTGATTGGTCCTTTACTGTTTGTGATCTATATCAATGATCTTCATGGTCTAGTGGCTAATACTACTTCCAGCATAACAAATTAAGCAGATGATACAAACATTTTACTCAGTGGTAAAGACATGTCTGTTCTAAGCGTTAATGCTAGTTTAGAGTTCCAGAAAGCTAAAGACTGGTTTTCTATGAATAGGTTGGTTTTAAATAAAAATAAAACAGATCTTCTTTTGTTTAAGACAAATTATGCACATTCAGATATACCAAACAGTATTATTGTAAATAACGACACTTTAAATATTAGCAGCAGTACCAAATTTTTAGGATTATATATTGACAGTTTTTTATGTTGGGATAAACATGTTGACCAGTTATGTATGTCTTTGAGTAAAGTGATTTACAGCTTTAGAGTTCTAAAAAAATACATGAATAGTAACTCATTAAAAACAGTGTATCATGCTAATTTTGAAGCAAAATTTAGATATGGTCTAATAAATTTTGTCCACAGTAGGGACATAAATAATGTATTTCTGGTTCAGAAAAAAATAATCAGAGTTATGTTTGACTTAAAAAGTAGGGAATAATGTAGAGGGCATTTTTGGAGAACTAATATTTTAACAGTTTACGCTGTATTTATTCAAGAATGCTTACTGTTTCTATAAAAAAATAAAATACTCTTTAGGAAGTTTGAGCCCAATAGTATAGTAAATACCAGGTTATATAATTATAAAATTTAAATACACAGGTTAAGTATAACAGAAAAAAAACGCTCTTTATTGCTGCATCAAATTGTTTAATAAACTGCCTGAACCTATTAAAAGGGAGGAAAGATTAAGTTTGTATAAACATCAAATATTTAAATTACTGGTAGCTCTTAAGCCATATTCTGTGGAGAACTATTTGTATATGTAACGGTTAGGACTAAGTAAATAATATTTTCGTTTGTGACACTGTTTTTTTAAATAATTTTATGTTCACGGAATGTATATTATTTTCTAAAAATAAAAATATTTTTATGTTATGTTCTGTTATATCTATCTTTTATTTGATCAAAGTTCATTTATTTGAGCATTCAACATTAAATCAATTAATTAAGAAGTTGGCGCATTAATTAAAAGGAGACTATTTTTAAAAATAAATCGCTACTTTTCCAAAATTTTTGTTTTTCTTTTGTGGTCTAAGTACTTATCGGATCGCCCTAGTAGAAAGTGGTAGTCTATGTTGCTATATTTTTAATATAATACTTAATAAATCGATTATTTAGTTTTGGTGTAAATTAACGTTTTAAGTACAATTCTGCTTCTCCAAATATTTAGTATTTAGGGTCCGTAAATTATAGTATACATTTTTGGTTTATCAACTGTAGCACATAATCTTCTGAACTAATAATAACTTAGTTGGTGCAGAATTTTCTGTAGAGCGTAAAGAGAAGCATTGCTATTGCTGCTGGAAAGATGTAATGTAGTAATTCGGCTTTTAAAATTCAAAGACGCGAACTTAATAGCGCGCCGCATCGAGATAGAATCTTTTTGAGGTTGTTATAATATGATTGAAATGTAACGAGAAGTATACTTTGCCATAAAACTAGGAAACGACGTTGCCCGCTTCTTTAAAACAATTTCGCTGCGATATGCGAGATAAAATCTTCCAAACTTTGTGTTTTATTTATCTTGTTGTGGGTTAACATTTAGAGCAACTGCTAGTATATTCTGTCTGTTTTATTGCTGCTATATATAAAGTTTTTCGATAAAGTGCCGAACTAAGGTATTGTGCTACTTACCATTCGTCTATGTAATGTTTGCTTATAACACTATGAAGATAATTTTGAAAATTTATTATAAAAGCCAACGTAAACTGCTCGCCAGAGTTAAAAATATTTCTAGAAAGTGCTTAAACAAAATTAATTTTCAAACATAAACGGAAAATAATTACAAAAAGATTACTTTTAAAACTCTGTACATATTTCTAATGATTTTTGTTATAACTCATTATCATCATGGACTTTTATTCCTGCTGGAATATTTGCTGCTCTAACTTACATCTCTCTGATTCGATTATTTCGGTAAATGACTTTGCGAAGATTTTTAGCACATCTGACAATCTAAGGTCTCCTTGGGACTGGGAATCAAATGTGTCACTTGTAGTTTGCATAGCCAATGTTCTATGGAGATATAGTCGGACAATTTTTAGTTAAAGGTGACTAATCTACAAATTGAACTAAACAGTAGCAGCAACCACGTAAAATTTTATTAGTAAATTCTTACCGGGGTCATTTTTATTGTGTATTCTTCGCCCATGGAAATATGTAAATTTGTAACCCATGTAAGATACATTTGCCCCCGTAACAATATAAATTGGTGCGATTCACGAGTGTGTGAGACGAAGTTCATTGAATAGTTTAAAACATCGGTAAACTTATCAATATTTTGCTGGTCTATATATATTTACGTTCTTAGGAAGAATGTTAATGAGAGAAGTTTGATATCTTAGTTTATTCCTTCCAGATTATATACATATGTGCATAGACGTAGTGTGTTCTTGGGAATATATTTATTAATTGGACTTTATTAGGAACTTTAAATAGTTTTGAGGTAAGTAAAGTAAATTTGTGGCCAGTTTACTCTTTATTTACCTAGTATTAAACCCTTAACGGCCGCTCAATATACAAGGAGAAATTTGACAATGAATTTTCGTAAAAATTTTTGAAACATTCGGGGTGTAGATGCATTCTACACTTTTTACATAAATAAATAGTATTACTTTTGTACATCCTACATTTTTGCACTATCGTCTCTTTTTTAATGTGGCCAATATTTGCGAATCTGGTTTCATCTGGTAAAGCAAATTTAGATTGACGTCCATGTATTAAGTGACACTGATGTAGCGGTTTCTTCACTATTATAAAATAAAAATTATAAATTTATGTCGGCTCATGCTTTGTCTTATAATATGCACTTCTTTATCCTCATCCTTTGACCAATGCATATCAACTTGAAGCAGAGTGTAAACTAGATAATTTACATACATATGCTAATAATTTTTTTTTTAAATCTGTTATTTATTTCAAAATTGTGAAGGTTATTTTGCGATGCCTAAATATTTGTAAAATATAGAATGCTGTCAATTACTTTTTTATCAAAAAGAGTGAAAAACTTAGTTGGCTTTTATATTGTCTAAATATTAATCAGACTGATGTTTTTTCTTACGTCTCTGCAAAATTGATAATTTGAATACGATTTCGTTGAAAAGTGATCGTTAAGGGCTTCGTTAAGTACGATGTTGCCAAGTAATCACCTTCAATTAAAAATTGTTTTAGATAGTATAGTAATTTCTCCAAACTTTCTACACCGCAGTTTGATTACCGATTGAATCGATATTTAATTTAAGCGTAATGAAATTTATCGACATATAGTGAGGGACAAGATCTATGCAAAATTTTAAAACCTAACCTACTGGTAATCCGATATTGATACCTTTCGTAACACAGACCCCCAGAGAGAAATTTGCAGAGTTGTACTAATCTGTATCAAACATTCAAATAAAATTATCGGAGAAAGTGTTGAATTTCGAATTATTAATTTGTGTACTTAAATGTTTTCGCCAATTTAGCGAAATACTAATTATTTTTAAAGTAAACCACCTCATAATATAGTATTTAGAAAAATTTACCTTCAACTATTTTCAAAATTAAGACTGGCAAAATAAAATATCTTTTGAGTTACGAAAATAAAAATTTTCTTCTGGTGAATTTACAAGTTTTTTTATTAACCGTGCGAAAAGTTCATCAATGAACACTTAATATTAATGTATTATACAGTGAGGTTCTAAAGTAACGGATAAATGTAATTTCTACGTAATTATAAACTAGATGAAAACTAATAAATCAGGTTGATTTTTACACACAAAAATATACATATACAATATACAAATCATGAGTAAATATTTGTAACCGTCCTATTATAATCGAATTAACAAAAACACCAATATATTTTTTTACACTTTATTTGCATTATTAGCTAACTTAAAAGATTTAGATGTAGCAACTAACTTCATACTGTGAATATGTGCGTACTTCATACTGTGAATTTTATAAAAATTCACCCTCATCAATTTTTCCCAATCGCGCCTAAAGAAGTATAACTTCAAAAATAGTTTTTATTTAGTTACATGTCACATGCGATGCCACAAAAAGTTACCCATTAGTTTTTTTACTATTATAAATTAAATGGTATACTATCCACTTCGGAAATTCACATTCATTTGGCATCTTCCAATTAGATTTAACAGTTATTCCAACTCATCGTCATTATCGTTCTCTTCATTACTTTCAGCCAAATTAATAATAATTTTCTTTAAGGCTGGAATATTTTTCATGTAATCTTTATTAATCTTTTTTACATGTTCTATTGTATTTTGCCAGTTTTGAGCACTGATATTTTTGAACTCTGATTGTATGAGTTCGATAACACTTTGTTCATCTTTTGGAGATTTGTTGTTCCTCCGGACATGGTTTTTTACCTGAGCTTATATCAATTCTATGAGATTCACCACTCAGTAATAGGAAGATAATCTTAAAACCATATGTCCGTTGTTAGTGGCTAATTTATGTACAATATGTTCTTTAGTTACTACTTTTGTATGAAAATCTGGATTAGTTGATCTTTGGTGTAATGATCCTTAAAATTAAAAGTGAAACTGGAACAAAACCATGAAGTGGAGATATCCAGAAGTTTCTAGTATACCTGTTGAATCCAAAGCACGTGGTTTTCGTGTATATCAAGGCATAAAAAATGCTTATTCAAAGTTTAAAACTTTTATTTTAAAGAAGATCTTTTCGGAATTGAATCATTTCATCATAAGTTTAATAAAAATTTGTTAAAAACATTGTCTGGCCACAGAAAAACAATAGAAGGACATCAGTAACAAAAACAATCCTCATAGAATTCACAAAGGTAAATGCAATAGACCGTTAACTTCGATAATTATTAAAAACTAAAAATTGGGGCATCTAACATGACCCCCAGGAGCTGGTGAGATTTTGTGACTTACATTACCTCTGATCTGTGCTGGAGTCTAGGTTTAACTAATATGGTTAACTGTAGCCAAGTTTTTCTGTGGCCAAACAATGTTTTTAATAACTTTTTATTAAACTGATGATGGAATGATTCAATTCCGAAAAGGTCTTCTTTAAAATAAAAGTTTTAAGCTTTTAATAAGCATTTTTTATACCTTGATACACACGAACACTAGTTGCAAGAACACGTGCTTTATATCCTCAAAATATAGGTCTTCGGCTATTAAAAATTCTTGAATTTCATCCTTCCTACTCTGGTTGGAATTTTTTTTAATGCATCTGGAATGATATGATGCATTTTCCATAACAATCACGGTATTTTCTTTTAAATTTTGGAATAATGTATCCTCAAACCACGATTTAAAAAGCGTCCCTTCGATGTCTTGGTGGTAGTTTAGATAACTGTCTTTAATACTTTTGAAACTCAACAGTAACGCATTGTTTACCCATCCATGTTGTCCTCCGCAATTTAATATGCAAGATCTTTATTTTTCGACGAGAAGTTTATAAGTATATTCAGTTTGCATATAATCCAATCTCTATTTTTTACACACTCGGTTTTATACAGTTATAGGAAATGATAATAGTTTCATGTTTCGATTCCAATTACACAATTTTCTTTTAGTAATCGATCACAACCACGTGTTCTCTTCAACAATACACCCATCTGTTTAATTTATTTTCAGAATAAATTCCGAACTCAATAACTAACTAAACTGTCCAATAACAACATTAATAGAAATTTTCAACAGAATAGATCGGTTTAACAATGAAAGCGAAAAAACACCTTTTATGTTACTTGAATCCGTTTTAAAATTAGTCGTTTTCAAGTCTGTCAGCTTGCGGTCTGACTGTAAATGGAATTCGACACCGAGTCTTACAAATCGTCGAATAATGTATGGATTATAACTTCCTGGAATAGTGAATATCCAGCTAGTGGAAGTTGCAGAAAATCTTTCCACCAAAAATAGAATGGAATTATTATTAATGAAAAATGAACAAGGATCAGCCAAATGTTTGTTATTCATAGCATAGCGTAGAATAGAATAGTATGAAGATATAAATTTTGGTTGCGTTTTAACTCTAAATTCTACAACTATTTCTACTTTCTACTCTGCAGAATTTAAAAAATTTTAACAGCAGCATGCATTATTACCTACTGATAATAAAATCGCTCTTTGGTTTTTTTACGGTACGCGGTTTAGCTAGGTAATATTACTAAAATTAAAGTTCATACCATGATACAATAGTATAATACATAACGAAAGTTGTAAGAAGCTTATTACATACGAGTAAAAAAGTTGCGCGCGAGCCGCGTAGGGGCGAGCGCAGTAATTTTAGAAGCATGTAATAAGCTTACAACTCAAGTTGTGTACTATACTTTTTCTACGATTATTTTCATTTATAAAAATAAAAAGTATGACAAGTAACTTTTATTTATTTAACAAAATTCGGGAACAATTTAAATTAAACATCTATTTTTAAGAATTAATTGTAAAAGTTTGGCAATTATTTATAATTATACCCTTATCCGAGTTTGGTGGTTGTTCAATAATACGTGGTGAATAGTGAGATGACGTAAAATGTGCGGTGTGTTTTTTTTTAACATTGGTATTTTCAGTGTGGAGCGTGCTATGTTGAGCGTTTCACTATGAGACAAGATCCCAAATCGCCAGCTACGACAAAGAACAGACAAAAGTGGCTGATGCAGTAGAGAGAGTAGCAACTCTGAAATGGAACTGAGCAGGTCACGTGGCTCGAATGATAGATAATAGATGGACAAATCAGATACTGGAATGGAGACCAAGAGATGATGCCTACCGAAGCAGAGGTCGTCCACCAATACGTTGGACTGACGATCTAAAACGTTGTCATAGGAATTGGATGCAAGAGGCACAAGATCGTAATAGATGAAAAATTATGAGAGAGATCTATATCCAGCAGTGGATAAGCGAAGATTGAATGATAATTTTCAGTGTATGTAAAGGTCTGTAAATTACTTTCAAATAATTCTATTGGCTGTTGACGTCTTATTATTTATTGACTCATCGACATATCCCTCGGCCGTTGTTGAAGATTTTCATCCGTCATGTCGTTTAAGAGCCATTAAATCACCACCGGCATCGTTCAAAATAATGAAAGAAGTTCGTCTTAAACAGTGACCTGTGTACATTTTGGGATCTGGTGACTTTAAATATTCGGCTATTTGTTTACTAACACCGCCTTAATGATATCCAATCTCCGATAGGAAAGGCACTCAAAGAAGAAGAATCTGTAGTCGAATTTATATATATTGTTTGCAGATTTTATAGAAATTCTACGTTTGCAGAATAACTAACGATACATATTTTTATTATTTGCATTTCTTTACCATTGTCATCAAATTTTGACATCCGTATCAATCTTTTTAATCTTTTTCTTTGTCATATATGAATATCGTAGGTATTTATGTTTTTCTGGATTCAAATATTTGCAAATATTATAAATATTTACAAAAAGGATAGAAAGCGACTTCTACGGTATACAAAAACAGATATGGAGATTTATAAGAAACCAACGCAAAGAAATGACAGAATTGAAGGAGTATAATAACATAACAGCAAACGAATGGGAAAGATACCTGACGGAACTGTTTATAGGGACGGAAATTAATAATCAACTCAAGAACGTACATGAATTAAGACAGGAAATAGAAATCAATTTTTAGGAAGTAAAGATAGCCATAAATTCACTTAAAAATATGAAGTCACCAGAACCAGACGGAATATCCAACGAGCGTTTAAAACACGGAGGAGAAAGTATAACCCTAAAGATGGCAAAACTTATATAAACAATACAAAAACTAATATTGCACTGCAAAATACCAGCCGCATGAAGCAACAGCATGTTCATTCCAATGTTCAAGAAAGGAGATAAAGAAGGCCCCAACAATTAAAGAAGTATCAATCTAATTGATTCGACCTAATTGATTCGATCTAATTGATTCGACCGTTACTTGATGGAAATTCATTTTATGTAACAATAAAACACTGAAAACTTTGTTTTTAAACTTCCACAAAATTTATTTTCAATCTTATCACTACAGATGTTTCGGATCCTTTAAGGATCCTGTTACAAAGAGAATAAAACAGCAATTTCAATTAAAAATAAATCAATAGAAAACAACATTGTGTTTACAAAAGCAGACAAAGGTAACATCACTATTGCTATAGATAAAATAGAATATAATAACAAAACAATAGAATTCCTTAATAATCAAAATATTGAAACTTTACACAAAGATCCGGCAGAAAAATATTAAAAACGAATTAAGCTAGCGTTAGAAAATTCAAAAGCAATACTAAATCCAATAGAACAGAAATAAATCAATATCATAAATCCACAGCCTTCTAAATTATACTTTTTCATTAAACTACACAAACCGGATCACCCAATAAGATCTGTAGTTTCTTTTTATACAGCTCCGTCATATAAACTTTCAAAAAAACTGTTAGAGATGATTTTAGAACACAGTAAATTTTCACCTAA
This sequence comes from Diabrotica balteata, assembly GCA_918026665.1. Classification (NCBI taxonomy): domain Eukaryota; kingdom Metazoa; phylum Arthropoda; class Insecta; order Coleoptera; family Chrysomelidae; genus Diabrotica; species Diabrotica balteata. The sequence continues at coordinate 168,853,584 of OU898277.1, forward strand.
ATTTACCATAAAAAATACAATAGTTAATCAAATACAACATTTTCAATTACCTAACAACTCTAGATGAATTTCATTTGACGTAAAAATTTTTTTTTTCCTAGTATCCTCCTACAGAAACTTTTATTCTAGTAAAAAACCTTTTAGACCAAAATAGTACAAATCCAATAATTACATCTGAAATTTTACATCTTCTTGAAGTTTGCATAAACCAGGACTACTTTGAATTTAATAATAAAATATATACAAATAACAGTGCAGGACATATAATGGGTAGTCCTCTAAGCCCATTGCTATCAGATATTTTTATGGATCATCTAGAGACAAATATTTCAAAACATCCCGTATTCAAACAGTTTTTTTATTGGTGGAGATACGTAGACGACGTACTGGTATGTATCACAGGAACTAACAGGCAACTCGACCAATTTTTATCTTATATTAATTCACTTCATAGTCATATTGAATTTACAATAGAACCAGAACAAAATCAATCCATAAATTTTTTAGATTTAAAAATTAGCAGACTTCAAAACAAACATGACGTCTCCATCTTTTATAAACCTACCCATACTGACACGACTATACACAATTCATCATCCCATCCAACACAACATAAACTGGCAGCTTGTCATAGCATGTTACATAGATGAACAGAAATTCCGATGTCAAAATACAACTTTGAGACAGAATTAAATATAATTAAGCAAATAGCAGTAAGTGTAATAACACAGTGTATACCAGTACAAAGCGGAGTCAGATGAGATTAACACACATCTTCAATACAACAGCCAAGAAATACAATATGATAATATCAGCAGAAAAAACCAAATGTATGACAACATCTAAATATCCACTACGATGTAAAATCAAAATTAATGGGAAGATAATAAAGCAGGCAGCAAGGCTTAGATATCTGGGAAGGATATCTGGAGATAGGGCAAGCAAAATAAATCGAAACGTTTGCGAGCGGCTACTCAGGGTTTATTTGGAGAGCTGGGGTGATTAATAAGTGAATAACAAGATGGAATTGGATTAGGACAACTACAAAAATAAAACAAAGAAGTACTTACATGAGTCTCCTGGACAATCAAAACACAAGAAGGTTCTTAGGCTATTTAAAATAATGACGTCGCTTTGAAGAATCTTCCTGCTGGATGAAAGAAAAAGGTTTTCTAAGAAATATAAAAAAGGGTTAGAAACATTTTTTAAAAGAAATAAACAAATTGGTTTACGGAAGAAAATTACACATTTATTGGTATCTCACCACAAACAGTTACAAATACAAATTCGTCTTTAGCCTTAATCCAGAACAAACAAATACAAATAATAACAATAAAATACAAAATATTAAAAGCAAACTTACTATATTACTATCCGTTTACAAACTCTAGAAGTTGGAACTCTACGAACTTAAAATTGATACTCGGCGATAATTTGTAGCAGAAATAAATTATTATTAATAATAGTATATTACTTTATGAGGCGGAGAAGCATGACTTTTCTTCACGCGCCCGATATTACGCGCTGAACGAAGTGAGGTGCGTAATAGAGGGCAAGTCAAGAAAAGTCGCTTCTTTGCCGAATAAATTATACTATTTTTTCTTCAAACGTAGCAATTTTTAACCATAAATAGTACAAATCATACGCTATTTTTACTCGAAATCAACTGTGACAACTATCAAAGCCGTCTAGATGTTAGAAATTAAAATAATTAAGGGCCGGTTCTACAATCCAGGTATAAACTGGAGAATAGTTATTCTGAGTATAACTTATAAGTGAGTTTATTTATATTTATTATTTATATAAGTATAACCTTTCGAGCGTTCTACATTGTGAAATCGACAGCGGAATAGTTATTCTGGGTATAACCACAGAACACTAAGTTAAAACGAAATAGTAGATCTGATATCTTCAAAATTAGTTCAAATTGTTATTGACAGCGACATTTGGCATTTGTCATAACTGTAAAATTTGTTTACAATTGAAAGGAATTGAATAATTGATTCGCTTTATCTGGTATTTTATCTACGTTTATATTATTATACTTTACAAAATTAATATAAAATGGATAAAAAAAGATGTAAAATTTCCTTCTTAAATTTTTTATCATCAACTGAGATTAGTGTTACAATATAATAACCAAAATTATGTAAATATATCTATATAGGTACTCCACATTTTAAACAAGTATGAATATTGGATTACAAAATATATAATTTTAGTTAAAGAAATGTTTATATAATACAGATTCTAGAATTACAGTCTCTGTTATCACAACATTAAAAAATATATTGCCTTGGTAAGATTATACCTATACTATATTAGTCATATGTGTAGACATTATTAGATTACATACATATCCTAAAATTTTAGAATTGAAATAATAAATGCTTTCTTTTTCCTTTGGATTGCCTAATAAAATTTCCTTTGGATTTACAATCTAAAATGTTTTGCAATATCAAAAATTTTATTTTATATATAAAAACAAACAAAGTGAGGTTAAAATACTACAGATTTGACAACCCCTGACCGACCAATAGAAATGCGGTATAAATTTATACTGAGTATATCTGCTAAACTTTGGAGGGATAAAGTTATTCTACAGATATACTCCGATTATCTTATTCCTAGTTTATTCTTTGTTTGTAGAACACCATTAATGAAGTTATTCCAAGTATAACTTTATTCTCAGTATATACTAGCATTGTAGAACCGGCCCTAAGTCGTCGGTGGGATTTGCGTCTCCCTGGTTACAGTTGTTTGACAGTTGTCTGCAATTATTAAAGACAGCTTATTTTTGTTGCAACCGCAAGCGCAAATTTAGTCCGAAAATGGAAAACCTAAATAAAATTGAGTCCGCGGCTAATGATGCAGTAGCACGTTTGGGGCCCTCCAAGTCGATACAAGAGGAGTACGGCAAGTTATCGAAGACGTTTTACTGGCATATTTTATTATAATGGAAAATGAAAATAAATAGAAATCTTCTAAAATGTGGTCACGATACTCTATGATAAAATCCGAGTTAGTTGTTAGAAAAAATGTGGATATAAGCAAATTTTTAAAGTTACGTGCCTTTCTGAAAAAAAAAAAATTATATTGCAAAGCATGTAGTATACTCTACTAAATTATAAAAATATAAATATATTTTAAATATTTTAGATTGTTTTGTTAATTGGGGTTACCGGCGCCTGTCGATGCGACGAAATGGTAAAAATGAAGACTGTGGACATTGAGGATAAAGAAAATGTAGTAATTATCAAAATCCCAGACAGTAAAACACGACAAATTAGATCTTTTACGATAATTGGTCAAAACTACATTAAACTGTATAAAAAGTATGCATCACTGCGGCCTGAAAATTTCACAGAAAACCGACTTTTTATTAAGTACCAAAATGGAAAGTGTTACCGAAGCGTCATGGGAATACATTCGATAAGCGCAGCAGCCCAAAAAGTAGCTAGTTATTTAAATTTAAACGATGAAAGCGCATACACGGGTCACTCTTTACGACGAACTTCAGCTACACTTTTAATTGATGGAGGCGGAAATCTAGAATGCCTCAAACGACATGGGGGCTGGAAATCAAGCACGGTTGCCCAAGAATATATAGAGGATTCATTAGGAAATAAGAATGATAATGCTCAAAAAATTTTAAACCTTCATGATTCGCCAACATCGGCAAGGATTGCTGAAAGTTGTTCTCGACCATCAGTATCATCAACAATTACCAATGCGTACATTGGTAATTGTTGATGAACAACAAAGAGTTGGGAACATTTTTGCACGGTTTCAATTTTGAAAATGTCCCATTAACTAATTGTACTTTTAATATTACTATAAATAAAAATGATATTTAATTGTTGTTAATGACATTTGTATTGTTGCTTTGTGACATGTCTCATATTGTTGCCATGACAACATGTTTCCCTCAGCTGTAAAGAAATGGGAAAAAAACTGCTGCCGGCGGAGACATCAAACTTTGACAGGATCAAGTTAGATAAGTAATGTCATTATTATTTGACGTTTAAGGAAAAAAAATATCTTTTTAAGTGAAACTATGCATAAAGGTTAACCTTTTTATAAAAAAAAAAAAATCAGAACAAGATCTGTTATGATTAGATATTTATTAAATTTCAAAAAAATAAAGCTAGCTGTCAGATGTTAATATTAAATTTTAAAACTGGGAACAATTAATATGACAGGTTGGCCACACAGTAACATCTACAATTCTAATTATTACAATTTCTTAACCTACATGAAAGTAATTATTCGTAGAAAATGTCAATTTTTACTTAAGCAGTTCAACAAAAAAAGTTACCTGGATTTGACTAAATGTTATTTCTTTTTTTAAAATTTGTGGGGGTGAAAGTGGAGTTCAATTCTCTGCCACACGAACAAATTCATCTCCAAACTGCAAAAAATATTCTGAAACGGCTTAGGACAAAACAAAATGAGGCTGGAAGTTAGGCACTGGACACAAACTTTAAAACTCCGCTTCTTAAAAAACTGGATCACGTGTGGGTATCTTTTGATGAAACATGAAAACAGTGATTACTGTTTTAAAACTGACAAATTACAATGTGTATAAATTACTTTTTCGTAACAAATATGCCGGTTCTTAACGCTGAGTCGTTGATACTCGTCTGCGTCTTTTATATTCAAATATTCTCCCAATCCTTTCCTGTAACTATACATTTAACTGCTACATACTACCAAACTTCACTATTTTCGATAACAAAAAAAAAAAACCATAACGAAAAACCATTTCGAATTAGATAAAAATTCGGACCAATACTGAAGCAAACTTCCTTTGATAGCGGCTCCACTGAGAGTGATGTAATTATCTTTAAAATTCATTTACCCAACTTGGTATACACAAAACATCTTCTTCTTCTTCTTGTTTTTATATAGACATGACTCTGTCTGTTTTTAAATGTGCTTCCAATAAGTTGTCATTTCATCGTTTTCGTGGTCTTCCTACTGATCGTCTTTCTATTGAGGAAGCGTCTCTTGCAGTCTTTACTACTCTATAAACAAAACATATACGGTTCAATTCCTATTTAACGCGCAATATTAAGCGGCTTAACGATCAAAGAAACATTTCAGTGTTTTATCGTATACGAGAGGATTTCAATATATACCAAAGAATTTAAAAATGCTACAAACAAATCTTGAAGGCAAATAAAGCAGCGGGATCTCTTAATGCCACAATCTGGAAGAACAAACACCTAAGACAAGACACAAAAAAAATAATAATCTATAAAGCAGTAAGTAGACCTATATTAACATATATGGTAGAGACAGGACCTGACACATCTAAAACGAAAGACTACTAGAAACAATCGAAATGAAAATACTCCGACTAACATCAGGGAAAAGTCTATTTTGTAGACAGAGAAGCAAAAACATAAGAAGAGCATGCAATATAGAAGACATAAATGGATGGGTATCAAAACGAAAACAAAAAGAAAACGATCACATTAGTAGAATGGCAGAGGATAGAACACTACGAATAGTATAAGATAAGTCGCCCAAATAAACGAAGAAGTATTGGCAGACCAAGAAAAAGATGGTGCCATAATTAAATCAATTTAGGAGGCTAATATTGAAAAAGAAACAGGCTTTAGCGCTACATACAAGAATGAAGAAAAAGAAGAAGAAGAAAACCGTTATGTCATATAAATAAGGAATTTTCATTGACGTCTGAAACAGCTTCTTATAAGCACGGACACATTCGTTTTTATAAGCACGCAAACAAAATATAGCTTTAAAAATGTCGGGAAAGGTGCATTTCCCTTATTTTGCTATAAGTCAGCAGAATCCTTTATTGTTAATAACTTTATCCATACCTTCTCTAAAATGTTAATAAAACGGCTTATCTTACTCATTTTCGAGATTTCTAATTATATAAAGTCGGCTAGTCTAACGAAATTTACCTTGAGTACGGTCGTAGTTGGCAACAAAGACAAATATCCATTAGACCTTACACGTTCTTATCAACTTATGCTAAAATTATGCCCTTAATACTAAGATGTTAGCGTTTCTTATCTGAACAAACTCAAAACTTTCCGAGAGTCTCAAAGGACAGGAACATATTTTAATACTCGGTTGAAGTTTTTTCCAATGGCGTCCCAGTGCACAATCAAGTCCGGGAAGTCCCGCCGAAACTTTCTCGCACGACTACAACTTGTAAATTTACATGTCTCTGATATATAAGTTGTCGACATTAAATAAATCTGAGTTGGGTGGCAGCAAGAGGTATAGAAGAAGGATGAATTGCACTAGGGATTTTACATCCAAGTTTTTTCAAAATTGTTCATGTTTTAATCCAATAATTGGAATATGCTAAGTTTAAGCAAAGGATCATTTAAAAATATGAAAATTTGTAAGTATGAGATCGTAGGCTTCCACGGCCAGAGTCAGAATTATAATTTATTCGTCTTCCGGGTTTGGACCGTGTCATTTGTGAGTGACCCAAAAGTGGGATTCACTCCCCGCCTCTCGACGCGTTAGTGTTCTGAGCTGTTGGACGTGAATCCCTGTCCTGGCATTTGGTTTTCACCTCTGGCTGCGTTGAGTAGTTGAGTTACTATGACCAAATGCCCATCTTGGTAGTTAGTATTCGCCTCTGGTTGCGTTGAGTAACTGAGTTACCGTTGCTAACTACCCATCTTCCTGTCTTTTATTTTCTTTTTCTTTTTCTTTGTTCTCCTGAAGAAGCTACGTACAATTGTAGCGAAACGTCGAGATGAACCCACTTTTGGGTCTCTCACAAATGACACGGTCCAAACCCGGAAGACGAATAAATTATAATTTGTAAGTATGTTTACCTTAAAATTGCACCTGGATAAGATTTATTTACTCTTTTCCTATCGGTTAAAGTCTTTTTTGCGTAAATTAAAGAGCAAGTATTGCTTAAGTGGGACGAGACAAGCATAGTTCTTCTTAGAGTGCCGTCTCCCTACGGAGGTTGGCAATCATAATGGCTATTTTTATTATAGAACTTTCTGCTCTAAACAAATCTATCGATCTGCTTTGATACCAATCACGTAGATTCTTTAACCATGAGTTCTGCCTTCGGCCAACAGATCTTAGGAATAGATCTCAGAAGCATAGTTGCTATTTGCTAATGAAAGCCGGTAGCGGTAGTCATCCAACAGAGTTTGCATTTGCACGTATCTATCTAAATGGATGTGGATATTTGAAGCAGTTTTTGAGAATGAAATGAAAATGAAACAATTTCATATAATTTTAGATTTTGTATTTAAAACATATTAAAGCAATTAATTAGTTTTATCTTTAACAGCCTTAGCAGACTTTAAAAGCCATCACGAAATGTGGAAGTATGACGAATATAGAAAGGTACAGATCGAACAGTCTGAAGAGCAAAACATATATCTAGATTTTAATGCCAAAGACAAAGGAACATGTAAATCAGCTACAAGGATAAAAGAATAAAATCCAGTTGTGTGCTTTGTTCCAAAAACATACCAATGATACACCACTAACAGTTGCGATAAGTGTCCTTGCAGGCTTCGTATAACCCGACAAGCGAGAGCTGGCGGATTGCGTGTAGAACAAATTGAAAAGTGGAAGGGATTGCTCATTTCTATTGCAGTCGGCTAGGAGTTCACATTGTGTATAACTGTTTAAGTACCTATACTATATACCTATAATCGCGAATAAGTACCTCTCTTATCCCTTTTAGAATAATTCCTTTTTTTTTTCACGCAGCTCACCCGCCATCTCTCGCTTGTCGGATTATACATACTCTTCATCATCCTGTGCCTATCACTATTGGCATATTAATCTCAATAATAGGATAAAATTCAACGGCCTTAGTTGAATCTTCCTAAAGTAAACTGGAGAAAGTTTTCTGAATAACTAGATCTCATCTTAGCTGGATCTCACTAACTAGCAAAAATTACGGAAAATTTGTAAGTGCTGTAATAAATGCTGTCAAGGTACACATCCGTGGAAGGTATCGTGCAGAATATGTGCCTGGATCTCTCACACAACGTCGATACAGATAGATACAAAAAAATATATAGACTCTGTCGACAACCTTGACTTAAGAAATCAAGGCAAACGGCATGGTCACTGTTGCGTAAAACTGGATGGAAATTACAGTAGACGAAAACAGCAACGAAAATGGACCATGAATTACGGAATCTGGAATATACAGGGAATCCGGAATAAGCAACAAGAAATTACGCAGAAATTCTTAAATTGAAAATTAGATATAGCCATTCTCTCTGAGACCAAGAAAAAAGGAAGTGGAAGAAAACTAAAAGACTATATACATTTCTTCTCAGGAGTGGAAAAGGATCAAAGAGTAAGAGCAGATATATCAATATGTGTACACAAGAAATTCTCAAAATATATTAAATCTTGGGAAGCATATAACGAACGTTTTATTAAAGTGACGATTCTCCTAAGAGGAACACAAAAAACAATTCTGGGGGTACATGCCGTAAATAATGACTACTCAGTACAATAAAAGGAAGCTTTTGAAAAAGACTTTAGAAAAATCCTGAACGAAATTTCTAACAGTCATGAGATTATAGGCGGAGGAGACCTTAATGCCAAAGTAGGAAAACAAGTACAAAGTAAAGTGGTAGGCATGCATGGAGATGAAACTCTTAACAACAATGAAGAAAAACTCATAAATATATGCCAACAATATGAGTTAAAAATTTTGAATGGTTTTTTCGCCTACAAGAACATACATAAATACTCCTGGTATCAGCACACAAGAGGTCTAAAATAGATTATTTCATAACAAAACAATAAACTAAGTTAAGAGTACAGGATGTAAAGGTGAACAGAGGAGCAGAGTGCGGGTCGGACCACTGCCTGATAATAGGAAAAATATATACACTATTCGTAGACAGGAACCACACAGACATTAACAAAGAAGAACACAGAGAAAAAATTGAAAGAATTACGTACACCATAGACAATCTAGATAACGAAAGCACACAGTTACTTTACTCCTGGAAACTAACACAAAAAGTACAGATCAACGATGGATGAATACGAATATATAAAAAACTGCATGAAAGACGGAGCACTAGAAGCCTTAGGGCTACAGGTACGGAGAGTAGATAAACCATATTGGTGGGATAAAGAAGTGAAAGAAAAGTTAAAACAAAGAAGGAAGTATATCAAAAGTTATATTATAAAAACTTGAATAAAGAAGTCAAACGAGAAGTGGTTAAAAAGAAAAATAGTTCATGGTAACAAAAATGGCAATACCTAGACAACCATATAGGAGGGACAAAGAGCTCTAAAGCCTGGAGAACTATAAAAACGATGAGAACATTGACAAAAATCAAGTCATAATAAATATAATACCAGAGAACACATGGGTAGAGCATTTTGAGAACTTATTAACAGAGAGAAGAAAAAGGTTTAAACAAACAAATGAAAATGTGGAAGTAGAAGAAAGAATAGAAATATCAATAGAACAAGTGAAAGAAGTAGTTAAGGGAATAAAATTAAGAAAATCTCCAGGTTCAAGCGGAATACATCTAGAGTTGATTAGGTATGGATTATCAAAACTTTTTGAAATGATCCAAAATTTATTCGAAAGATGTTGAAACGGAAACGAAGTTCCAGAAGAATGGAGACAATCGTATAATATGTCTCCAATACACAAGATCGCAGTGATTGCTACTATAGGCCGACTATACTCAAAAGTACTACAAAATCTGATAGAAAATTATATTAAAGACAAACAAGCCGAAGAACAAGCGGGATTTAGGGCCGGACGCTCCACTATGGATAATATTTTCACATTAAAAATTGCAATGGAAAAACGAGTGCAGAGAAATAGAGAAACCCAAATAGCTTTAATAGATTTGGAAAAAGCATATGACAGTGTACTGATCTCCCAACTATTGATAGAAATGGGTAACTTGAAAATAAACCCAATTCTAACGCCACTTAAAAATACTATGAACAAAACTTTGCAAGAATTAAAATGGGACAAGAAATCACCTCTCCTTTTCAAACAACAAAGAGACTAAGACAAGGCTGCTGTTTGTCACGCACCTTATTTAAAATCTATTTGGACAGTTTCTTAGTGAAATAGGTAAAAACATGTAGAAACATGGGAATAACGGTGGAAGAAAACACGCTATATACTCTTTTCTTTGCGGATGACTAGGTAGTAATTGCCGAAGACAGCTACGATCTTAGCTATATAGTTAGAAAACTGCAAGTAGAATATGAGGTTGCAAATCTAAACATGAATATGTCAAAATGTGAATATCTATCAGTGGGAACAGATGAAATATGTGACCTAGTCTTGGAAGACGACAAAATCAAAGGCGTGCAATCCTGCAAATATTTTGGGGTCATTTTCAACAATACGGGAAATACCGCAGATGAAATCAGGGAAAGAATAAACAAGGGCAGAGCAGCGACCCGTGCCTTAAACTCTCTTCTCTGGCAAAAAACAATTCGACGAGTAACCAAAAATCACTTTTACAGTAAGTATAGTCCAAAGTATTACACTTTACGGTTCGGAAGTATTGGAAGTCACAAAAGCTAATAGAAACAAACTTATAACGACAGAAATAGATTATCTGAGACGAAGCTGTGATAGATCGAAACTGGAGAAAGTTAGAAGCGAACAAATAAGAAACGAAATTAAAATGGAGCGAAATATCAACTATGACAGAAAGAAATATCAATTAGAAAGAAAACAATTAATCTGGTCCGGACATGTTAAAAGAATGCCAGAGTACAGATGGCCTAGAAGAGTACTGAAATGGATTTCTTCTGAAAGAAGAAAGAGAGGACGACCACGGAGAAGTTGGTGCGACAATATTGATGATGCAATGGCGGTAAGAGACTTAGAAGAGGCAACTGCATATGACAGAAAAAGATGGAAATTGAGGACCTATAAGTGGCGATAGCCGTAATCAATCCGTTATTATATATAGATATTTTGATGTAAGGATTTTCAATTGAATTACAATTACAAGAGTTGTAGACATTTTTATTACCTACAACTTTGCCATTTCATTTTTTCAATTTGAGTTGTACGTTTGTCAGAAATCGTGATAAACAGGCTTTTACCATTTAAATCTCACCCACTTTCACCTTTCGACTTCAGATTACCCGTAAATTTTCTCAAAAATTTTCAGCTTTGACCTAGAATGGTTTAAAAGTATTTTAGATTACGTTATTGTTTTTAAATTTGTAGTTTAAAGAATTCAGTTAATTGATTTTACTATCCGAGGTCTATTTTTATTAAGTTTGGCCTTTTGTAGGAGTGACTGTATATCCAAAAGAAAAAAGCCTTACTTCACGTATTAATGTAATTACGACTTTATTCGAAATCTCGTTAATATCGTTTTTCAATTTTTTTTTGTTAATTAATTGTCATATTTATTTTCTAAGTAATAATTTATGTATTCTTAAATAATAATAGGCTTTTTTATATTTGAATAAAAGTGCATAATATAATCACGCTTTTTATCTTAACTTTTTCCTGATCTGTGCAATTGGCATTTTCCTTAAAAAAGTTTGTTAAGCTTTTCTTTGGGGCGCAGCGTACGCAATCGACAGCAGTTTTTCGGTCGAAGGAAGTGATTGATTTCTCTAGGGAAAAGCACCCTGTCATCCATCAGAGCTGATTAAACGGACGCGCCAAGCTTCAACTCCTGCTCTCTCCGCTAAAAATCCTCCGGCTGCTTACAAGCAAAGACTTTGCTACTGATACGCTTATATGTTGCAGATTACTGGGTATTATATAGTTGACGGGTAAGTAATGCATTTTCCGTGTATCTATGTCTCTATTGGTAAAATCATACTATAACAACATTGGCGAGGGAAACATCTCCCGCATTTGCTACTAAGCCGTTGCATGTTTACCTTTATAAGTTTTCTTTTAGATAAAAACTATATTTTGGAAAATTTTATGATACTTTTTGCATATTTATGCCGGAATTTATTATTACAATATATAAAACAACAAATTTATTTTTGGTAATGAGGCAGAATCTAATATACTAAGCAAAAATAGTGAATAAGACCGTTAGCTGATAGAAAACATTGATTTGGATGCTCTAATTTATAGCTGAATATTATACAGTGACGCATTAACCTTATAATTATTATATTTGCCAGTAATTTGTTTTACGAAAATAAATGTATCTCTTTTCAAGACTTCCATATCATCGGGAATCGGAATCTATCTTATTCTGTAAGTCTGCTCTTCACAATTAAAGTTTGGTTATCATTATAGAAAATTGGTCGCTCTCTTTTATTGTCCTTTATAGTAAACGTGTCTGTAGAAGTAAAAATTATTATATTTTTTAGTACATAACGCTTTTTTGAACCCTTTACTAAATCCTACACAAACAAATACATTCTCTTCAAATATAAAGTGTTCAAAATTGCTTTCTTTTTGCTCTTCAATTTATACCTAGTCTATTATGTCCAATATGTCTGTCATCATCTTCATCTTCTAAAACTTAATCAAAAAATTTTATTTTTAGATTCACTGTCAAAATCCAAAGTTTTAATAACACGTCTTTCTTTTTGTCTTTTTTTGACTATACTGTGGCGTTCCAACGTTGGTCTTTTTATTTAGCATTGTGACCTGCTTAGCTCCATTTGACTTTTTTCAATTTTTGTTGTGATATCCTTAACTTTTGTTTTGATCTTATCCAGCCTCTTTGTATCTCACAGTCGTCTACCGAACATTGCTATTTCCATTGCCCTTTCTGATGTGGCTAAGGATAAATTTGTGCACCACTGATCTGGCTTCGCCCGGTATAAGGAAATGAAGTAGGGGTAGATTCAGCAGGATTTTCAATGCTGATGTAGGAGTTGTTTTTATGGCTTTCGTAATAGAGAGGCATGCTAGGCTGTGTGTATTACCTAGCAGCCTTATTACTCCCACTTGTTGCTTCTTTGTCCACCACATCACTGAGCCATAGGTTATCACTGTTCTAAAAACCTTTGTGTAGGACGAAAGAGTCATTTTGCGGTTTGAAGTTCCCAATTCTTACCGCACATTCTGCTACATCTGCTCAGGGTCATAGTAGCTTTCTGTGTGGTTTTAAGACGTTGAGCCTTACTTGTAAAGCTATGATCTTAATACACCCCAAGGTATTTTGTTTCTTTTGCAAATAAATCGCAGTTCCTACCATCACCGGTAGTTTTAGGCCTTGTAGTGCTGTTTTTTGGTGAAGTTGACAATTTGTGTTCTCTGGACATTGACTATCAGTCTTTTTTCTACACCAGTTGTCAACTATATTTAGGGCTGCTTGCATTCTCTTAGACACTCCTGCGCCTGCCAACGGTTGCTATATCGTCAGCATATCCCAGACAGTAAAAGCCTTCTGTAGACAGATTTCTGAGGAGATCATCTACCAAGGTTGCTCAAAGTAGAGGCGACAGAACTCCTCCTTGTGGACAGCCTTTACCTACTTTTCTTTGATGGTTGCTTTACTCAGATTCAATATATATATATATATATATATATATATATATATATATATATATATATATATATATATAAGCGAGGTTCCTACAGCCTCTGCCGTTTCTCGCATTTCGACCGCCATCGTTTTCTGTCCATCCATTCGTCTTCTCTGATGGCTCTATCTCTCATTATGTGCCGTACATTTTCTTCCCAGGCAACTGAAGGCCTTCCCCTTCTTCTTCTTTGTTGTGGTATGTAATTTAAAGCTTTATTTGGCCATCTATCTTCATTCATTCGTTTCACGTGACCATACCACACTAGTTGTCTCGTTTCAATTCTATCTACAGTGGAATATACAGTATTTGTCCTCCTTCTAATATCTTCATTTCTGATGTGATCTTTTTTGGATATACCACACGCTCTCCTTAGAAAATCCATTTCTACTACTTCTATTCTTTTTCTATCCTTCTGCGTTATCTGCCAAACCTCTGCCCCATAAGTCATAATAGGCTCTACCAAGGTTCGATAGATTGTCAATTTCGTTTCTTGTCTAATATCTTTAGACCAAAGTAGAGAGTTTAGACTGTTTACCACTTTTTTTCCCTGCTGTGTTCTGTTTTCGATGTCTCTTTTGGTAGTGCCTTCTTTAGATATTATAGATCCGAGATATTTATATTCATTGCATGTTTTTGTGTTTCTAATTTCTAACTCTGGATCTTCTTCACCATCTCCTATTTTAAGATACTCTGTCTTTGCCATATTCATATTGAGGCCCCATTGTTCATATTCTTTCTTTAGTTTTCTAAACATGTAGTCCATGTCTTCCTCGTCATTCGCTACGACTACCTGATCATCTGCGAAAAATAAAGCTGTTAGACATTCACCACCGCCTATGTCTATTCCCATTCCGGATACTTGTTTTCTCCACTGCTCTAGCGATGATTGAATATATATTTTAAACAGGGTCGGAGACAGACAACATCCTTGTTTAAGCCCCTTGGTTATTGGAAATGATTCAGATATAAAGTTTCCTTCTTTAACGACACTTCTTGCATTTTTGTATATATTTGCGATAGCATCCACATACTCTCTACTGAGACCTACTTTCGTCAATGTATAAAATAGTTTTTTCAAAGGTACCGTATCATATGCCTTCTCTAAATCTACAAACAATAGGTGGGTAGATAGATTCCTTGCCTTCCGTTTTTCGATTACCTGCTGCAGAACGAATATATTATCAATGCACGATCTTCCTGCCCGAAATCCATTTTGTTCCTCTATGTCTCCATATTCTGATTCAATTCGTTTTTTTATTATTCGACCGTACAACCTCCCAACTGAGCTAGTAACAGTTATTCCTCTATAGTTAGAGCAATTGCGTTTATCCCCTTTTTTGTATATTGAGCTGATGTATCCAACATTCCAATCATCAGGGATATTTTGTCCTTTTAAGCATTTATTAAATAGTTTAACCATCATCTCGTGTAATATTTTTGGTCCATACTTTACCAACTCAATTGGGATGTCTCCAGGTCCTGCTGCTTTACCGTTTTTCGATCTTTTGAGGGCATCGCTTAACTCTCCGGTTGTTATCTCAATTATTTGTGTATGTTCAGATATTTCTTCCATTTCGATATCTTGGAATTTACGTCTATCCTCTGTCAATAAGATCTCATAATGCTGTTTCCACTGTTTCAGATCTATTAATTTTAAGTTAGATTTTTCCTTTCCTTCCCTCCGGAGAGACTTTATCACCTTCCACGCTTGCCCAACTCTTGTTCCACCCATATACCTATCCACCTCTGCACATCTTCGATCCCACATCTCATTTTTACTTTTCACTACTTCTCTTTTTACATCTCGATTTAATTTCGTATATACCTTGTGATCTTCCTCCTTTCTCGTTGACATCCATTTCTGATAAGCAGTTTTCTTCTTGTTTACTAACGTTTGCATATTCTCCGACCACCATTCTTGATTTTTTGTTTCATGTTTGTCTTTATACCCCAAAGCTTCACTTGCAGCCTCATGAATGTACTTTTTAAGTTGTTGGTATAATTCTTCCGCTGTTATATTTTCTCGATCCACATTTTGTAATTTTGTGGCCAGTCGTAATTTGTAAAGAAATTTTGTTGAATCTTCTTTTAAGCTTTCTAGATTATTGTGAAAAAGACAGCAAATATTTGATTTCACGCAAACAGCGCCTTTGTATCTGTTGATACGTATTTCGACCTAATAGGTCTCATCAGAACAGTTATTCAAAGGTGTTCTCAACGTGAAAGATCAATATTCTCTGTCTTTTTAAGAAGCAACAATAACATGGCTTCGAATACGGACGCACTAGCGACATCTAATTTAACAAACGTAAAATAGTTTCGAAACACAATTCAGATTTCTGCTTTTATCTGTGCTTTCTAAAAATTGCAAAGCAAAACAGACGTTGATAAAGGTGTTAAAAGAGACGTGGGGAATCTAAAATTTGCATTCCACGACACATCTTTTCAACTAAGCAGAAATCCTTAGCGAATTGGTTTCTTGTACTCGTACAGAGTAAATCCGAAAAAAGTGAAAAAGACAGCAAATATTTGATTTCACGCAAACAGCGCCTTTGTATCTGTTGATACGTATTTCGACCTAATAGGTCTCATCAGAACAGTTATTCAAAGGTGTTCTCAACGTGAAAGATCAATATTCTCTGTCTTTTTAAGAAGCAACAATAACATGGCTTCGAATACGGACGCACTAGCGACATCTAATTTAACAAACGTAAAATAGTTTCGAAACACAATTCAGATTTCTGCTTTTATCTGTGCTTTCTAAAAATTGCAAAGCAAAACAGACGTTGATAAAGGTGTTAAAAGAGACGTGGAGAATCTAAAATTTGCATTCCACGACACATCTTTTCAACTAAGCAGAAATCCTTAGCGAATTGGTTTCTTGTACTCGTACAGAGTAAATCCGAAAAAAGTGAAAAAGACAGCAAATATTTGATTTCACGCAAACAGCGCCTTTGTATCTGTTGATACGTATTTCGACCTAATAGGTCTCATCAGAACAGTTATTCAAAGGTGTTCTCAACGTGAAAGATCAATATTCTCTGTCTTTTAAGAAGCAACAATAACATGGCTTCGAATACGGACGCACTAGCGACATCTAATTTAACAAACGTAAAATAGTTTCGAAACACAATTCAGATTTCTGCTTTTATCTGTGCTTTCTAAAAATTGCAAAGCAAAACAGACGTTGATAAAGGTGTTAAAAGAGACGTGGGGAATCTAAAATTTGCATTCCACGACACATCTTTTCAACTAAGCAGAAATCCTTAGCGAATTGGTTTCTTGTACTCGTACAGAGTAAATCCGAAAAAAGTGAAAAAGACAGCAAATATTTGATTTCACGCAAACAGCGCCTTTGTATCTGTTGATACGTATTTCGACCTAATAGGTCTCATCAGAACAGTTATTCAAAGGTGTTCTCAACGTGAAAGATCAATATTCTCTGTCTTTTAAGAAGCAACAATAACATGGCTTCGAATACGGACGCACTAGCGACATCTAATTTAACAAACGTAAAATAGTTTCGAAACACAATTCAGATTTCTGCTTTTATCTGTGCTTTCTAAAAATTGCAAAGCAAAACAGACGTTGATAAAGGTGTTAAAAGAGACGTGGGGAATCTAAAATTTGCATTCCACGACACATCTTTTCAACTAAGCAGAAATCCTTAGCGAATTGGTTTCTTGTACTCGTACAGAGTAAATCCGAAAAAAGTGAAAAAGACAGCAAATATTTGCGTTTGTTAAATTAGATGTCGCTAGTGCGTCCGTATTCGAAGCCATGTTATTGTTGCTTCTTAAAAAGACAGAGAATATTGATCTTTCACGTTGAGAACACCTTTGAATAACTGTTCTGATGAGACCTATTAGGTCGAAATACGTATCAACAGATACAAAGGCGCTGTTTGCGTGAAATCAAATATTTGCTGTCTTTTTCACTTTTTTCGGATTTACTCTGTACGAGTACAAGAAACCAATTCGCTAAGGATTTCTGCTTAGTTGAAAAGATGTGTCGTGGAATGCAAATTTTAGATTCCCCACGTCTCTTTTAACACCTTTATCAACGTCTGTTTTGCTTTGCAATTTTTAGAAAGCACAGATAAAAGCAGAAATCTGAATTGTGTTTCGAAACTATTTTACGTTTGTTTTCTAGATTATATTTAGGAGATGTTACTTTTTGTCCCTTTTCTATATTCTGTACCTGAGTGTTATTGTTTTTGCGATAGTTAACTATCACATTGGCCATAAGTAAATGATGGTCGGATCCACATTCTGATCCACGGTATACCCTTACGTCAGTTGTTTTCAGCTGGGAAGTTTGACGTTGGATTACAAAGTCGATTATCGAGCGCAGATTCCTAGTAGGTTGTATCCATGTAAACTTGTGGATGTCTCTATGTTGAAAAAATCCATTCATAATTTTGAGAGACATTATTTCACAAGAATCTCTAAGACGCATTCCGTTGTCATTGGTTATTTGTTCTCCATATCTTCCTACGACTCTGCTATTTTCTTCTGTCCCTACTCTGCCGTTTAAATCTCCTAGTATAAAGATTTCACAGTTTTCTTTAACTTCAGAGAGTATTTCATTCATATTGTCGTAGAAATCGTCTTTACTTTCTGGATTTGCATCTTCGTTTGGGGCATATACTCCGACAATTACGATATTGTGCCCATTCTTTTTCATTTCCAGTATTAGTAGTTGTTCATTTACTTCAGTCCACGATTTAATGTTGTTTTTAAGATTTTTTCGAATGGCAATAGAGACTCCCCTCTTAGCTCTGTTATCTTTACTCACTCCGCTGTAGATATGTATATATTCTCCTATCTCTTCATTTCCTTTTCCCTTTTTCTTGGTTTATTCTAGATTCAATATTACTATCCTATTCTATAGGGAATCCCTTATCCATCTGCATATTACAGCAGGTGCTTCTCGTCAACTCATAGCCCATATCAAAGAGCTGGTAGTAACATTATTAAAGGTTACTGATATATACGAATTATGATTTGGCCTTTTTTTTTCCTCGTATAATCTTTTTTTTTCTTTTTGGTACATCAGTTTTTATAGAGTATATAGTTGAAACTGAGACCTATTTACATAGATACTATGCACAATTCTATCACCATCTAGCTGTGGAGTAAACTGATTAACTCTGCCGTGAACAGGTTGGGTCTGTCGGGCCCATTCAGTTTTTGTAATATCTCTATTGCGTCAGCGAGTCTAAGTACGATCTTGGCGGTCTAGGTACCTTTCGACAGAATGGGCAGCTTTAATCCCTCAGTTAATAATGCGTATTGGAGCGATAATGTCAATGTTATATCTGTTTTCGTTGTCTCAGACCTAAGCCGTTCCTTAATGTAAGTATTTTTTTATGAAAGTACAAAAGAAAATTTGCAGTGCACTGTTTTTATAGCTTAGCAAAACCATGTATTCTAACGAGGGAGAGGTAAAATATTTGCAATGTCTCTACGAGAAAGTTGCAACCAACGAGGAAAAAAGTTATGAAAATTCAGATTCCGATGAGTCTATTGTTGGAAAATTACAAAATGAAGATTGTTATCATAACTCAGAGTCTGAATTCGATTTATTAGTCACCGAACTAAACTTACAAGAATGTATTCCACAGGGTGGGTCAAACCAACACCTTTATTACAATACCATAGATGGAAGGAAATGGAATAAAACATGCGGATCACATAATGTTAGAACTAGATGAGAAAATATCACACACAAAACTTTCTGGAGTTATTCGTGAAGCGAAAAGTTGCACAACTGAAAAGGAATGCTGGAAACTGTTTTTTAATGACAAAATTATAAAACATATTGCTGAATGGACTAATGTACCTATATATCAAGCGTGTGTTAGTCAGATATAAAGACAGGTCCGATGGGAGGCTGCGGGAACAAATATATGTAAACTAAAAGCTCTGATTGGCCTGCTTTACTTAGCTAGAGTTTATGGACATAAAAAATTCTTAGTTTAATTTTTGGGCTTCTCAGACCCAACTCGTTCTTACATGTATCAAAGTACCCGTGTACCGAAGGGTTACATCTGAGACACCTTTCTATTATTTGTAGATACATGTTTTAAATATAAATAGATATGTCTTTAATTATTTTAGACATTTTATATATTATGTATACAATTAATTGTCATCTGTGTATAAATAAGTGGAAAAATATTTTAAATTATATATGTTCAGTGCCACATAAAATACAGCTCTTATGTTTACTAATTGTTGGCAGCTGGCAAGGGATTAGCAGCCATACTGCCAATAAATTTGTTTTAAATACGAATAATAATATATCATCAAAATTAAATCCTTATTTGAATTTTATTTACACCGGAAATATAGTTAACAACCGGTTAACACACACATTTTTTAATATTCTCCTCTTATTGTTGATTTTCTAGAAATTATTACACCAATTCTCAACTACTCTAATCCTCAAAAAGGAAATATTTATGTAATTTTTATTCAAATGCCTGTAATAAATACAAAAAAGAGAAATACCGTTGCAGTGTGTTGTGGATATTTGTCTGACATGATATATCTCTATTAATAACTGCTAGAGCGAGAGCAGCCACACCTGTACGGACTTACACAAAAACGAATTATTAGAAGCCAATAGAACTTAACATTTCATGTGGCCTTATAGTTCATATTTTAGCCCAGTACTTTCCACCAAAAAAAAAAACAACAAAAGCCACAAATGTTTTTCTTTACTTTTAGAAAAGAATAACTATTTTTACAATATTACTTATATTAAATAGAACACAGCAAAAGAAAACAGGGCCAAAGAAGGTGCAGAATTACTAATACACTAAAGGTACCAAAATCACATCGAAGAGTGTTAACACATATCAGAAAGAATAGTAACAGTAAAGATAAAACTGAAGAGAAGGAAGATCTGAACATCATGAGAGTATACGGTCCAGAAAATAATAAACCTTAATATCGTGGAATTTTAACGGTTGAAAACGCAATCAAGTTATATCCGGAATTAAGCAAAAACATAACGAGGTTGTCAAAAACGAAAATCGAGAACTGATCATAAAGTTCTGCACGAATTTTTTGACGAACACATTTTTTCACCACAAATATACATTTAATAACACCGTGGACAAAGATATATGATAGATTATGTAATAAATAACAGAGATATACATCCATCAAAATAAGCAACGCAAAATGTCTTAATTCGGCAGATGTAGGTAGCGACCATAACCTAGTATTATGTAAAATAAGAATCATCCTCAAATACTTCCCCTCCACGAGAGCGGCGCTAACACAAACAGAAATCAAAGTCAAAGGACGAAATACAAAATCCACGGAATATTTATATAGGAAAAGAATTTCAGAAAAGACCGCTAGCAATGGAATACTAGAAAACAATAACATCGAGGAATGCTGTAAAAAACTCAAAAATAACATAATTACCGCATCAACAGAATCACTTGGAGAGAGGAAAGTAACGAACACTAACATATCAAAAAAGAAAACACCATGGTTTAGAGAGAAAGTGAAGACAAGATATGAAGATAAGAAAAAAGCCTTTTTACAATACAGAACATAACAAACACAACAGGCATTCAACCACTATAAACAAATTAGAAATGAAACGAATATTTAGACAAATAAAAAGGGAACACTGGCAGAGCTTCTCAAAACAGATGGAACACGACTTCTAGGGAACACAACAAGGAATATGAAGAATGATCAGAGGACAAAGAAAAAAGATAGACGAACTAATTAAAACGAAACATATTCAGAAAAAAAAGAAAACATAGGTAGACTACTTTCCATCGCTATTTGCTTAATGTGACAATAATGAACCACCAACACCAGAAGTGACGACAAACAAAGAAATAAATAATGAGGAGAAAGAGGTAAAGAAAGCATTTAGGAACAAACTCCTAAAGTACGAAGAATCTGACCAAACAACTGTTAAAACTAATCCAAAAAATAATAGAACAAAACAGAATTCCTCAAGAATGGAAATCAAGCATCTTAATACCTCTTTTCAAAAATGCAGACAAATCGCACCCGGAAAATTACAACAACATTAATTTATTAAACACAACACTAAAATTAAGAACCAAAATGATAACAAATAAACTGAATAAAATTATAACACTAACAAAGGAACAACACCGTTTTAGCTTGGTTTTAGCTTTTTAGCATGATTTAAACCAAGTTATAACTATTTCTATTCCAAAAAAAAGAGCTCAGAGAAAATAACGACGTATTTTCGTACTTAATTAAAAGGAAAAGGTTAATTAGTATTAGCGCTTGTTTTTCTCTGAGATATTCTGGGACTGAGATCCAGTCCCGATCAACTGGATGTATTTCGTTCGCTGTCTCGATAGAAAGTGTCTCGAGATGGTCAGAAAACCCTCTGGCCCCGCTTCTAGATGGTCCGTAGTGCAAGTGCATCCCATAAATCAACCCTATTGTACTACGCTTTTAAATGGCGATAAGTAAATGGTCTTAGAAATGTGATTTTTTAGAGCGTTTTCTATGGTTTGCAAGTAAGTGACCGAATAATGTCTTTTTCTTCTTCTTCTCTTTCTTCTTCTTCTTCTTCTTCTTCTTCTTCTTTATAAGCAATTCTGTTTGTTTATTGGTAGATTAGTACCTCTATGAAATGTTTTCGCTACATCTTTTGCGCGGTTATCCGATACTTCTTCTGCCTATTGGTGACTTATCTCTTGCTGTTTTGACTTCTATTCTTTTTTTTCTATTTTATGTTCATTGATTTATACACTGTACGTTACATTTTCTTCTAATGATTTCACCTATGATCAAATTGAAGAGCATGGGGTCAATGAATCCCCTTGTATTATTCCGCTGACTATTTCTATAGGTTTTGTGAGTTGTCCAGCTATTTTGACTTCTATTTTGTTGTTTTGGTAGATGTGTTTGATAGTTTTTATAATATTTAGGGGAACTTCTCTACTATAGAGAAGATAGATTACATTTTTGAATCTTACTCTCGACTAAACATCGTCAAACGATGGTCATTAGGTTTATTAGGATTAGGTCAATCAGACACATAAATGCTGGTCGATTATATTTTAGTGATTTCTCAGTAATTTGGTTTATAACGAATATTGCATCTGTACAGGATCTTCCACTACGAAAACCTTGTTGTTTATCTGCTAAACTTATCTTCTAGTTTATTAGCACTTGTAAAATTTTAGTTGTAAGTTTTAGCGTAGTATTTAATAAGTTTATACATCAATAGGTTTCTGGCTGTTTTTTATTTCCTTTTTTGAATAGCAGAATTAGTTCGCTCGTTCTCCATTCTTCTGGTATTTTATTGTGTAGTAATTTTATTAATTAATATTGTTAATAGTTCTCTTATTGCCGCTTCACAATATTTTAGTAATTCGTTTGGTAAACCGTCTTTGCCTGCTGCTTTTCTGTTCTTCAGGTTTTCAAGTATATATTTTCCGAACTTTCTGTACATTTATATTAAGTTGTTCATTTGTGGTAATTTCTGGTGTTTTCGTTTAGAGCGTCGTTTGTTCTACCTCTGTAGGTAGTCTTAGGTAGTCAAACCACGTATCATTTTCTATGTCTTTTGGTTCTATTAGTTTCTTTGCCTCAGTTCTTTGACCTGTTATTAAGCGCCATATTTCCTTTTGCATAAAATAAATGTATATGTTTAGAAGATATTCTCAGGTACCTCTATCTTTGATAAATCCATTTTGCTCTTGGGGTATTTCTCTTTGTAGGAAAGTTTTCAATCGCTCATTGATTATATGTAGCATTATTTTGCTGGCATGTGAGATGAGAAAGATGGTTATATATTTGTCGCATCAATGGAAGACGTTTTTTTATGTATTGTCGTTATTGTAGATTTTGTCTAGTCATCAGGCACATGCCTGGCATGGCATATTTTATTAAAGACAAGTTTGTTGTTGTTTGTGTTTAAATGACTGCGGACACTAAATCCATTCGCCAATCTTACAATTTGAGGTGTAGTGTGTGTGTGTGTGTGTGTAGAGTAATTGTCTTGATACTTAGCAAAGTCGACGTCATTGTCTTTGCTAAGAGACGCTAATTGTATCCGAACGTCTGCGGTCCCTCCGGTGTGTACCGATCACACAAGGATAGAAAGTTAAAGACAAGAGAAGCAATTGTATTCCGGTTTCTTCTCTATCTTTGAACATTTTTGCTGTTATCATATCTGAACCTAGTGCTTAGTCAAAATTAAGTTTACTGATGACCAGTTCATTTCATTCTCGAGTATGTTAGGTTCTTCTTCGATTTCTTTAAGAGTTTAGTGAATAAGTATCTGGCGTTGATCATCTTTATATAGATTCCGGGAATGATATAATCTCCATATGTCTGCTATATTAATATTAATTTTAATATAATTAAAATTGAATAAACAATTTTAACACAAAAATTGTATTTAAATGTTACTTTTTTAAAGGGTTATTACCTAGACATACCGGTTCGAGCACAAAAAAGCTTTTAGCTGTAATTTTCGACTCGCGTCGTCACACTACATCGCAATTAGGAGTAATTTAAGGAAAAAAAGCAGTTACCAACTGACAGAGGTTTATTTAAATTTAACCACTTACCTACTAATCTACCTAGAAATGAGTAAGCACGGCAGCTACCTGCAGTGATAAAACAAAAATAATGATAATCTCACGAAGTACGTAAACCCTTTATGAGTAGTTGGATTTCAGCGGATATCCCGCTGATTTAGGCGGAAGTAAAAAGGGGAGAAAATTTTTCCTGCATGTTTTCGTAATAAGTACTAAATGGGCTGTTAATTGGCACGCTAACATGTTACTTTACACAGAGATTTTCATGTTAGGTTTATCCCATCATTAATTATAATTTTGAGGTAATTGCAAGCTATACAACAATGTTTTTAGGTCATTTGTCATAAATCTATTTTTAAGCTAATAATAATATTATTCTGAATACACGTAGATGCCACAACTTAAAGTCGGTTCGCTATATTTACGCGGGTTTCGGATTAAAAATTTTATTGTAAGTACCCAGTTTTAATTACCTGCTCTTTGGGGAAATATCAACTGGTCAAATGAAATAAAAAATAATCCATAACTTTTTTTAATTAAATAATAATGGAAAATCTTTTATGTAATTAACAGTATAATAAGGAGAATTACTTCATTGATGGAGTATAATGTGGCTAATATAAACCTAATAATAATTTTATATTACACTTCACACAGAAAATATGGTCTATGTATATTTGTTCCATGGAGAGAATTTCTAATGAAAAATAAAAAAATTTAACTTGCCAACAAAAATGAAAATCAGTCATTATCATCAAAAATATCGTAATCGTCATCATCATCACTGTCATCACCATTAATTGTTATTATGATTAGACTTATTTCGTTTATTTTATTTTCACGAGTCCACCAATCTTCTATTAGTTTCTCGGACTTGAATATACAGTTGCACCACACTTCTGGAGTTACAATTGAAAGTGCCTTTCGCCAAGTGTCCCGAACTGCGTAGTCGCTATAACCGTTAGGCCCAATATGGTTGTCATATTGTTTTGCTAGTCCCCATATATATATTCGATGGGATTAAACTGGCAATGATACGGTAGCAGACGTAAAACTTGATAACCGTAACTTTTAATAATCTGATCCACAACAAAGGTTTTTGGTTTTGCGTGGATATTTGCCAAGCGTAATAATTCTGATTTTAAAATATGTTGTGTAAATGGTATATGTTCCTTTGTCAACCATTCTTTAATTTTATTAACAGTCCAAGAATTCGTTGGACTTTTGTTTAATACTTCAGAATAGTAAGGTGCATTATCTAAAATAATTACGCTGGGCTCACTTAAACCTGGAAGAAGTTTTGGATGTAACCATTTTACAAATAGTTCTGTGTTCACATTATCGTGATAGTCACTTTATTTTGATTTACATGAAAATATTAAATCAGCACCTTCTATAAAACCAGATTTCCTTCCTGCATGTAAAATTATGTCTCGCTTCCCTTCTCCATCAGTATGTTGTTTGATAGACTTTACGTTATTATCTTGCCATATTCTCTTGGTTGCACCCCTATAAAATATCCATGTTTCGTCTAAATATATAAAATTTGCCCTTTCTTCTTTTAATTTAAAATATTTTTTAAGAAAGTTAATTCTTTTATGCACAACAGAACTTCTTTAACAAAGGGCTTTTCTGTTATCCTCCTTTTGAAATTTAAAACCCAAATTATGTATCACTTGCCATAGACTTGTTCTGCCAATTTCGTCAAATTTTCTATCTTTTGTATATTTTATTTTTATTGTATTTAAGGTCACATGTTCCTTGTTGCTCGCATTCGATAAATGTTATCACGAAAATCAAATTTTTTTCCATCTGGAATATCTTTCGTTTTCAATGATAGGCGAGTTTTTCGGTGATCTTCTTTCGGCCGTTCATTATTGCGATTTTGTAATACTCATCTAAGTTTGGTTTCACTAATTCCTAGCGCATCACATACGCGTTGTTGAACAGATATTACCGATTTTAAAGGACCGCCATTTTCTTTTTCATCCGTAAAATACTTATGTACACTACAAATTAGACTATCTACATCTAACACACGTCTAGGCATTTTTAATAAATATTTCCACCAAATATACAATGTCAACACTGGCAAAGAATCAATTCAACTGCAATATTGTAACAAATTTATACCTACCCTATTGTTATTTTAATGTATTTTAAAATATGACAGTTTACTGCAACTGGTTATTAATGAATCATTAGCATATTTTTTTTATTGAGTTAATGCCTCGACAACAATGGTCATTGGCATGGTACAGTCAGGTACCTAGTGTAGTGTGTGTGTATGTGTAGAATAATTGTCTTGATACTTAGCAAAGTCGACGTCATTGTCTTTGCTAAGAGACGCTAATTGTATCCGAACGTCTGCGGTCCCTCCGGTGAGTACCGATCGCACATGGATAGAAATTATTTTCATTCATTAATTTTTAATAAACGAAAATTTCTCTACCCAGATGGGATTCGAACTCACGACCTTTAGGTTTAAAGGTAGGCGCTCTTACCACTGAGCCACAGAGGGGGTTAGCATAATTTTGTTAATCCGAAACCCGCGTAAATATAGCGAACCGACTATATATAATATAAAAGGCATACCATATATACAAGATTCAATAAAGTAACATTATAATAAGAATTGCCGTACTTTATCGAGCGCTCGTTTCTTCTTCTTCTTCTTGTTTAATTGCCGTCTCCTTTAAGGAGGTTGATAAGTTATCAAAGGTTTTCTTTAATAATGCTACTCAACAGTGTTACAATTGCATCATTGTCTTAAATTGTTTAGCAGGATATACGTCGTCGGCCTATGCTTCTTTTGGTTACTCTATATTTATATCACGACTTCATGTTTAATAGGGTTTATATCTGTCATAACAGTATTTTAAAAATGGGGAGAATTTACTATTGTACAATTCAGTACATTGGACCATTTAAATCGATACCATAAACAAAATTTAAAACAATTCGTGAAATGGAGTATATTTGTTTATTTATATACAAAATTTCATAAAAATCTAAAAAAATCTGTTCAAAAAAAATTTGAACAAGTAAAAAAATAAAACAAATTGCCATGAAGTTATTAATTTTTATTTTCGCTCTACTGAAAACTTATCCGAAGATTTCGGTCTTTGTTGCAAAGTACTGTTCTCATATTATTGAATGTTGATAGAGCTTTTCCTATCCGTGATTTAATCTCCTGTGTATAATCGTTGGTTTTGTATACGATTGTTCCCAAGTATGTATATCTTTCCAATTTTTGTACGAGTTCGTCACTAATCCATAACATCTCTTGTAACACGGTTCTGAAATTACTTTCTTGTGGCATGTAAATATTGTATTTTTTATGCGATTAAGCTACAATTACTGGTTGTGATTGTGTCTTATTCTTCTTCTTCAGCCTGTGTTCGTCCACTGCTGGACATAGGCCTCTTCAATTTGTTTCCATCGATTTCTACTTTTGGCAATTCTCATCCACTGCTTGCCCGCGACTTTTTTGATATCTTCTGTCCACCTCTTCTGCGATCTGCCTACTCCTCGCCTGTTCTCTCTTGGTCTCCAGTTTGTTAATCCCATTTTTCGGGATTATCTCGGGCAACGTGTCCGACCCATTGCCACTTGAGCCTTGCAATACGTTCTGAGACAACAGTAATTTTTGTTCTTTCACGAATGACGTTATTTCGAATCCTGTCTCTCAAACTAATCCCTAGCATGGCCCTCTCCATTGCTCTTTGGATTGTACTGAGCTGCTCTGAGGTTTTCTTTGTGAAGGCCATGGTCTCCAATCCATATGTAGTTACAGGCAAAATAAATTTGTCATAAACTCTACGTTTTAGACACATTGGTATATCTTTATTCTTCAAAATAAAGCTTAATTTGCCGAAAGCTGCCCAAGACAGTTGTATGCGTCTTTTTATTTCGGCTATTTGATTTTCTTTGCCGATTTTAATAGTATGTCCAAGATATATATATATATATATATATATATATATATATATATATATATATATATATATATAGTGGTCTACATTTTCAAGACTGACGTTGTCAATAACAAGATTAGTTTGTCAATTACTCATTATTTTTGTTTTCTGAAGGTTCATTTTGAGACCTATTTTATTTGACTGCTGGTTTAATTCCTTCAACATTTGCTCCAGTTTCTTGATATCTGTACTAAATAATACTATGTCATCCGCAAACCTCAAATGACTCAAACGTACACCATCAATGTTTAGACCTTTTTCCTCCCAGTCAAGCTGTTTGAATACATTTTCCAATGCTAAGGTAAAAAGCTTTGGTGAAATAGTATCACCTTGTCTAATACCTTTATCAAGGTGCATTTTTTCAGTTTTTTCGTGTTCATTGATTTTGATATGTACCGTGAGTCTATTCGAGCATTATTCAGGGCTGACAAAAAGGACCAAGTCTCAATACAATCGAAAGCCTTGTGAAAGTCGATAAATGCCATATGTAAAGGTACATTATATTCTGTGGTTTTTTCTACTAGTGTTCTGATGGTTTGTGAGTGATCATTAGCACCGAACCCTTTTCTAAATCCCGCCTTTTCAACCGGTTGATATAAATCAAGTTTTTGTGTTATGCGGTTGGTTATTATTCTTGTTAACAATTTGTATAAGTGTAACAACAAACTTATAGGTCTGTAGTTTTCAATATTAGTAGTGTCTCCTTTCTTGTGTAAAAGTATTATTTCGGCGTTTTCCCATAGGCTGGGTATTCTTTTTTCTGTTAGACACTTATTCAGTAAGACTTCCACAACTTCTACAACGATGTTGCCGCCCATTTTTAACATTTCAGACGTTATACGATCCTCGCCAGGAGCTATTTTTGTTTTTCATTTGCTGTAAGGCATGTCTAATTTCCGAAGAGGTTATTTTAGGGAGGGTTTCCGAGCCGACGTTTAGAATTGTTCTGTGGTCTGTTTCGGGGTTCTGTATGTATAAAGATTCTTATAGAACGTTTGTATTTCCTTGATTATTTGAGTTTTTTCGGTCACCGTATTCCCCTGTTGATTTTTGATTTTAGTTATCTTTGATTTTCCTTTAGTTAAATTTGATTTCAATACTCTCATGTTTCTATTGTTTTCGATGGTTTGCAATATTTGTTTTGTTTTATAAGCCCGCAAGTCTGACCTTAGGCTCTTTTTAACTTTATTGTTTATAGCTTTATACTCTGGTAATTCTTTCGATGTTCTTCTTCTTTCTTCCATTAAATTAAGTGTTGTTTGTTTCAGTTTCGTTTTTCTGGGATTTTTATTTTTATCACAGATCTTTTTTGCAGTTGATGTTATGTCATTCGTTAATTTTTGTGTTATTTCATTTATATCTTTCGTGTTGAATACTGGTAGAGGTTCTAGTTTCTTTTTTAGTTCACTTTGCTATTCCTCTTGATTCATTTCGAGTGCTTCTATGTTTGGCAATTTATCCTGTGTTAATAATTTTCTTCTATCTAATTTCGTATTTATTTCTATTCGCGTCCTAACTAATCGATGATCACTACCAGTGTTGAAAGAATTTAGTACAGTAAGATCTTTAGCAATGTTTTTGAAGTTAGAGAGTATAAAGTCAATTTCATGTTTTACTTTGCCATCTGGGCTTAACCACATCCATTTTCGCTGCATCTTTTTCTTGTAGAAGGTATTTAAGCAGAATAGTTTTTCTTTGCTGAGGAAATTTACGAGCATATCTCCCCTGTGATTTTTACTTCCCAGTCCAAAATTTCCAATATATTCGTTGTCGTTGTTAGTTTCGTTCTTTCCTATTTTAGCGATGATAGATTGTGTCTAATTACATTTTTATCACATATATGAAAAAGAAGAATACAGAGTACTGTGTAAAAAGAAACTGGAGGAAAACTCAAAGACAAAAGCAAATATTAGTAAAGAGAAACTCAAAACTATCAAAGCCCTAATAGAAGACGAATCAATAATAATAATACCAGCCGACAAGAGCAATGCAAATGTAATTATGGATAAATCTAATACCAGGAGAAAATTAAGGAATCGGTCGCAACTTGTGCAACTTACACCAAACTAAACCAAATCACTGAAAAACAAAATATACAAGACGCTGCACAAATTTAAGAAATATCTGACAGACAATCACATAGCATTAACACCACACTGAAGCTGGACAGCACACTTATATGGAGTTCCAAAGATTCACAAAAAGAATGTGCCATTTAGACCAATTTATAGCAGCATGGGTTCCCCTTGCAGAAGACTGTCAAAGTTCCTCCTAGACATAATCTAACCTATAGCACACAACGTCTTTAAGTAAAAACTCAACAAGAGTTCATAGAAAAGCATGAAAAGTAGAAATAAACAGCAATTCTAGCAACATGCTATTCAGTTATGATATCACAGTCTTCGCTTCTTTGTCTCTCCCAATGTAGGTCTCTCCCAATTGCTTCCATCTTTCTCTATCTTGCGCCAATCTAATCCACTGTTTGTCTGCCACTGCTCTTATGTCATCTACCCATCTTTTTTGAGGTCTTCCCATGCTTCTTGTTGTCGTCCTTGGTCTTCATTCTAGAATTCTCCATGTCCACCTGTTGTCATTATATCGGGTTACGTGAACTGCCCAGCGCCATTTCATTTGTGTAATTTCTTCCACAATATCCCTAATCTTCGTTTTACGTCTTATCTCGGTGTTTCTAATCTTGTCTCTTAGTGTTATTCCAAGCATGATTCGTTCCATTGCTCTTTGCGTTGTTTCTAAATTTTTGGCAGATTTTTTGGTAAGTGCTACTGTCTCCAAACTGTAGGTACAAACAGGTAGTATGCATGTGTTGTACACCTTTTTCTTTGAGTTTATAGGAATGGAGGTGTTTTTCAAGATATGTGCTAGTTTGCCGAAAGCGCCCCAAGCCAGTTGTGTTCTTCTTTTAATTTCAGCATCTTGATTTGGTTTTCCTAGTTTGATAACATGACCTAGATATACATAATGTTCCACGTTTTCTATGGTATGATTTTGTATTTTTATATTTGTCTGGTCTTGGCTCAGTATTTTTGTTTTGCTGTAATTCATTTTTAAGCCTACCGCTCCTGAAACTGCATTTAATTGTTGTAATATATCATTTAGTTCTTGGATATTATCGGCTATTAAAACTATATCATCTGCGAATCTCAAGTGGTTTAAGTATGATCCGTCGACGTTGATACCCTTATTGTTCCATTCCAGTTTCTTAAAAATATCTTCTAGAGCAAGGGTAAATAGTTTGGGAGAGATGGTGTCTCCTTGTCTTACTCCCCGTTGTAGTCTTATGGGATTAGTTTTTGTGCTTTCGTCCAGCTTTATATGCATGGTGGCATTTTCTAGAGATTCAAGCAGTGCCCATAATTCGATGGAATCGAATGCTTAATGGAAATCGACGAACGTCATATTAATTGAAACATTATACTCGGTGCATTTTTCTATCAGTGTTCTTACGGTGTGCAAGTGGTGTGTGGTATTAAAATGTTTTCTGAATCCAGCCTTCTCGATAGGTTGATAGAAATCGAGCTTATGTGTTAGGCGGTTGGTTATAATTTTAGTTAGTAATTTATACAGATGTGATAGCAAGGATATTGGTCGGTAATTCTCGATGTTTACTCTGTTTCCTTTCTTGAATAGTAAAATGACTTCGGAGTTGTACCATTCTTGAGGAATCTTTCCTTCATCAATTACTTTATTAAATAAAACATTTAATACCTGTTCCATTTTTCTGCCACCAATTGTCAATATTTCAACTGTAATCTTATCCTCTCCCGGACATTTATTCGTTTTAAGTTGATTTAGGGCCATTCTTATTTCATAGTCGGTTATGTCCGGTATTTCTTCTGAGCCGGTGTTAATTATTGTTTGTTGAGTACGTCGTTGTTGTGGTTGTGTATTTACACCGAGTATAGTTTAGTGTAGAATTTTTCAATGGCCTCGCTTATTTCCTTTTGAAAATAATAAAAGAAGTTGCCACGTCTCACATCTATCTCAAAACATCTCCGCCCATGTCTAATTACGGACTCTGTTTATTTGGTATTCATTAACTTAAGGTTACGAACAAAATACAATAAACTTGAGTTAAATTTTATGTTTTTTTCTCTAAGGTCTTTATTTATTAAATAAAAACAACTATTTCCATTTTTACATCTTAAAAACACCTTAATCGCTTCAACTTCAATCTGCGTAACAACATCATAGTAGAAAAATATAACGGGCTCTAAATCATGTTAGATTTATTCGATCGTACTTTTCTGTTTTCTATATAATAAACGAAGGAAGAAAGCGAAAAGTTATGTCAGATATCGTACATAATTCATCTACTACCTCCGGATTCCAGTAGTTTTTCCTTCCGGGTACATTTCCAAGAGTAGTCTAGACGTTTCCTTGAAGTACGGCACGGCTTTTACTCGATCTTCCGATACGTTACGTGAATCAAATCGTAAGCAGAAAATTTTGCTGCAAAATGAAGTAAATTAAATGGAGCAATTAGTTATTTTTAAAGGGTAGTAAATGGGAAAAGTTTAATTATAAAAGTATCTTATCGGCATATAAAAAGGGTGGGAAATTTTGTTTTTGAAGTAAGATACCTATTTTCTTTATGGTTAAGTTTAAAGGTAGTTTAATATGTATTTTTTTATACATTATTATGTTTTAAAGGGTTACTTGAAAATTAATTTTCTCCTGCAATTACCAGTCTTGCATTTTCTGAGTGTGTCAATTTTAAAACTTAGAAATTGCTACATCTCGCGAAAAAAGCTGATATTGAAAAATGCTTAACCCTTCGTTAGTCGCTATCGGTGTCACACACCGATATGGTGTTTATCATATCTTAAATACTCGGACCAGCTATTTAAAAAGGCACTTGAAATACAACCATATGGAGTAAAAATCAACAGGGAACTACTTAATGGGATTAGATATGCAAACGATACAGTAACTCTATCAGATAATATTGAAGGTGTTCAAATTCTGTCTGATCGTATTCACGAGGTAAGAGAGAAAATGGAGTCCAAGTTGAGAAAGTTTACAAAATGACATATTTGGGAACTGTTATAACGGACCAACTAGATCCAGACATAGAAATAAAACGTAGAATAGCGATGACTAAAATTACTTTTTTGAAAATAAAGTTATTCCTTTGCAATAACCAAAAAGTAAGTGTTGGCTAGCGACTATGCAGGAGAATGACCACTTAACACTCAAAGAAGGATTCGGCCAATTTGCATGCCCTACAGAGACCGTAATATATAAGAACTAATGATAAGAAAACCACCAAGAAATAAACAGATGAAAGATAAAAGTTGCTTTACTGAATGCTTGGGCGCCAGGAAGTTAAATATTTTCTTCCGAGATATCTTGTATTGCTGAAATATGAAAAATAGGTACTAATTGAAATATTAAGTTTTTAACCACAATTTTAATAATTCCCAAACTTACGTACAGACTATTTTAAACTTTTATATAATACCCACCAACTCTTATGTACAGTAACAGCTATATTTACAGTAAAATCCCTGACTATAATTATAAAACAATTTACCCCTGATATGCCTCTTAATTTCAAATTGTGACAAAAGTTATACTCAATAATAATGTATAAATAATAAATAGAATTGTTCTATCTACTACTGGTGTTATTCCCAAAAACCTCCTAGCGAACATAAAACAGCTGGGTCTAAATGAACATCTTTATAAGGCCATGCAGAAAGCTGTACTCCTCGCTACCTCCAGATGTGTACGAAGATTTCTGGGAGATACTCCGACATACCAAGTCACCTAGGGCTCGATAACACGGAAAGAGTCCCACCAGAGCTCAATCCTTTTGATACTGTAGGTATCTGGGATGAGTGAATTTTCCCCTTAGAGGGAGTGTGAGACGTATGGCTAAATCTGGGATAAATATAAAAATACTACCCACTAATAGTTTAGTTTTCGTTCAATAATTGTTTAGATTTTTAAGTGAAAACTCTCTGGAGATGTGTGCACACAATAACCTAACAAAAAAAGATTCAAGGGAGAGTTATAACCTCATCCCTTGGTAGACAATAAATAATTGAATTAAGTTATAATGATGTTTGTTTTAAGAAAATTGAATGTATTTATTATTAAAGATATATAGTTAAATTACAAGTGAACCAAAAGTTAAAACCTTGAAGAGGATGTAGCAAAAGTTATATAAAATACTTGAATGACAAACAAAAAAAAATCAAAATAAGTTCTTCCTGCCGGTTTCCGTAGGTTGCCAAAAAAACTAAAAGGTTTCTTCCCTGACTTGTAACTGGATTTCTGGAAGTAGGCTAAAAAAAGGAACAATTGTGTTACTTTATGTCCCTTGTACATACAAAAAGGTAGGGAAAAACACAAGGTTTATTAACCTTGAAAGGCGATACAAGAAATGTCAACAAGTGACCTTAGATTGAGGTAAAAACCTTAATGGTTTTCGGTAAATAGTGACCTTGGATTGGTGTGACAATGTTTTTATAATGTATGGATATATTAAATAGATAGTTTCAACGGAAAGCATGGTCTTTATATATTATAGAATAGGAAAACAAAAGGAAACATTAGCCGGTCTAAACGGTATAAAATTGAAATAAATAATTGTTTGCTTTCATCCTTGAACGGAAATAAAATTTGAGATAGATATAAAATCTAATACTTGTAATATATTTAGGTATAAAACATTTTCCTTAATGAAATAAGGTGAAATATGACATGTATAAAATATATGAAATACCTATCAAGAAGGAATTAAAATAGATCTGAATTTCACTATCAATGGCGGATGACATAAAGGGTTTTTCCTTATAATTTATTAGAATTTAATCTTACCGGCTGGTGTGATCCAACTGAAAGTATCCTCGTACAAAACACCAAAATAACTTAAATGGTTACATCTAAATCAAACAGCTCTTCACAAAAAAAATAAACTTTAACTAAATTCATGAAAAATGGCACGTCCCAGCCGCCACTATGATCGAAACGATCTTCCTTCGATCAAATCCAGTCAACAAGTGATTCTATTACGGTTCTACAGCCGTGAAGTGGATGTACTTTCAGAATCTTACTCCAGGTGGCGAGATTTATTGCCAACCTTAGAGAATAAAATTTACTGGGAGTTATTTAAATATTTAGTTTAAGAATATTTCAAATATGAATTTAACTTAAAATTAAATTAAAAGATTCCAGTCGCAAAAAAAGGTAAACGATTATTTAAGTAACGGACTCGTTACAGACTGTTAAATATCGAAAAATGTCTTATCTGGGACATATAGTAAGGGGAAGTCGATATAAAATTTTACAACTGATCCTTAAAGGCAAAATAGAGGGCCGTAGAGGTGTAGGAAGAAAACAAGTTTCCTGGTTAAAAAACAATCGTGAATGGACTCAGATACCAAATGCAGGACAATTATTACATTTTGCAGAAGATCGAGATCAATACTTTGATATTACAATATCAAATATTTACAATAGTGATCGCCAACGTCGGATAGTTCTGATATAGCACGCGAAGAAGAAGATCTTAAATACGGTTACCATAAGAACACTTCTTATATCCTAGGGCATATTAAGCGGACGTTATGGCCTGTAATGCCCTGTTGTATAAGAAAAAAAATGTTCTAGGACAAAGTTTTTTTTATTTTAAACAATTTTAAAAGGAGTAAATATTATAGAACTAACATTTTTTAACCTCAAAATACTTAAATCTATAAATATTGAAAGTATCATTTTATAAATAACTGAATATAAATAAATAACATAAATCCACAGCAAACAATCATTAGTTTAACCCAGCTTGGGACACTTGCACACTCCTTAAGTATGGCATTAGGGTGATACAATTCATTGAAGCAAATAGGATTAACTTGAGCAAACAATAATTACTCCACCTCGCTTCAATGTTCTTGACCATCCACTTTTACACTGATAGCTTCCATTCCTCTCTAATCCGCAAAGTGCTTATTATGTGAGAGTCCTGAGTACAAGGCATCATACGAAATCCTACCCAGGAACAATGCAGGTCAGCGTAAGGTGCTCTATATCCTCTATCTCTAGTGACTTATCATCGATCTGTATTGCTTGCTCGGGACTTGAGTCTCCGCTCTGGGTCAGACTAAGTTCGGTGACTCATTGCTCGAGGAGGTGGGCCCATCTTGCCCGTTTTGTTAGGTTGTATTAGTATTTTTGTGGCTTGCGCTTTTTGTTCGTGTTTTAATAATTTTTTTGGTAATCCAAGCCGTTGTTTTGTGCTTTTTGTAGATTTTTTTGAGGGCTGTCTGTAAGATATAAAATCAACATCAACATTTTGATACAGCTATGATTGTCTGGACTTTATTTTATGTTTGCTAATGTTTACTGTTTTGGTCTTCTATGTTCCAATTTATGATACACATCATACCTTAATATCTTTTGCAGGATCCGGTTTGGGTGGTCTTCTAACTCAGCGATATTGGTTTTTGCTTCTTCCTTCGTCTTGTCCATACCATCGTGATGGTATCAGTTTATTTATTTTTTTATAAAATGCTACGACATCCATTTATTATCTGCTTTATTTCGTCCAGCATGTTTGCGTCTGTTCCAGGAGCCCATCTTCGAGTAAGTCCTAGCCTCGTTGCTTAGTTCAGTGCTGTATTTACATTTTTGATCACTTAATTTTTCCTTTTATGAGTAACTCTTTTAGCATCCAGGCTAGTTCTTTTTGGTGTTCTTTTGAGATTATTATGATCAAATCTGTTGCTAGGTTTTATGTGGGTTTCATGATTTGGGCGTACGATTGCCAATTATTTCTTTTAGGTTGAATGGTTCTGGACATCCCCTATAACTTTCCCGGTGATGCCCTTGGTAGCTAGCGCATTTTCTTTATTAGCATTTCTCGCCATGGGAGCCGAAGCTTCGACGGATCAGTGAAAGTTCTCATTTTATCTTATACTGGCCAGGAAATTGAACCAAGAAGGAGGATGAGAACTTAAATTGGGTGACCATGTTGATCTGTACTATAGAGAGTACATGACAACAACCTAGGGTCTGTCTGCAGATGTCACAATGGCTCATTCGACCATTTATTACCAAACAGTATTCAGGGCAGTTTTTTATCAGTATTAATAACAATAATAAACCAAGTTTGTTGTTAATGTATAATTTCACTCCTTTTAAATATATTTTAAGTCCTAGAGTACTGGTTATTCTTTTTTTCTGTCAATTTTATAATATTAGCTTCTCTTTTAACCGCTAGTGCGGCTTTAAGATTATAAGATAGTCTGCTCTCTCTTTGACCTGGGGCATACAGTGCCATATATATAACAGACCCAGTGTTACGCCTCCCCTGACTATTATTACCTTTGGTTGTAGCCAAGGTACTAATTTTTTTCAGGCTGAATCGACCTGGAACCTGTAAATATTTTTGAGAATATCTAGATGCTTTCACATGTCGATGAGTATCGATCCCTATCCTTCGACTTAAAAGTCAGACACTCTACCACCTGAGCTATCCAGCCCGTATATATTTTATTACTCTATATTTTTCAGTCGTTGTTTACTCGATAGTTCTAATACTACATTTAATTATTACTGGAATGATTTACAGAATGTTCGCTAAATGGATTTCAACTGCTCAACAAACTAATGTTTAGTGAAACATGTAAAGGTGAGAAATAACTACTTTAGAAACAGAAAACAGTGTTTTATTTTGAAATATATTATTTCCCTTAATAAATTTCATATTGCTAAGCAGACCAGACATCATTAAATCCCAATAACAATTATTTCCAACGTCTGTCATGTAAGTATAGCAGGTTATGCCGTTGATCCGAAACAACCGTGGAAATTAACAATTACCTGTTCTAAGGGATCACCAACGTCTAATTGTTAGTAGAGAGAGAGAACAAATTAAATCCGAACGTGCTACTGCACCCCGGAGGTATAACAAATTGCACAACCATTGGCGGAGAATTACTTTGTAAAATTTTTATATGAACAATATTACTTTGTCTATTCCTGCTATGTCTTCTTAGTCTCGTAAGCTAAGTGTCTACAACTGTTAGTAAAATGTGTATATGATGGCGCACACTGAAAGTGATACTGAGACTCAATGATTCCATAAAACAGTTTCTTAAAATATTTATTTACTTAAAATATTTAAATTAAACCTAGACGAAATGACGAGTTATGAAATGGCAACTTAAAGTTCAGAAAGTATTACTTGGCACTAGTTCGTTATAAATATATTATACATTAAGCCAAAGAAAGCCAATATTAAGGTAAAAATTTATACGTTATAACAAATCTTTTTCGAAAAAAATTATATAGGTTTTGGGGACACTAAAATGGATTAAAAAAATTGTAAATAATACTAAAATTAGTTCTATACTCAATACTTTTATGAATGGAAATGCAAAAGATGCAGTGAAAATCCAAATATTTTTTATTTTTTTTGAAAAAATTTTGCCATTTAAAGCAAATGAAAGTTTTTTAAAAGCATTCTTAGAAATATACGTGTTACAAATGTGCAAAACTTAATATC
Organism: Diabrotica balteata; assembly: GCA_918026665.1. Lineage (NCBI taxonomy): Eukaryota > Metazoa > Arthropoda > Insecta > Coleoptera > Chrysomelidae > Diabrotica > Diabrotica balteata. The sequence continues at coordinate 168,892,162 of OU898277.1, forward strand.
ATCCAATTTTTCAATATAATATTATCAAAATAACCTTTCAAATCCAGTTTTTTACCCCGGCCATGTTATATTAATTTAAACTACATAAAAACGTAATAATTATGTTTCTCATGTTAACATGGCCTGCGACCTATTCCAAACTCAACAGTTAGTAATTACTTGTTACGAATGGAATGCCGTAAAACTAATTATAATATTTTAGTTGTCTTGATAAAGAAACTATTCACTAGGCTTTTTGACCGCAACCTCACGAATCTCTGGAAATTTTTTGGAAATTTGGAAATTTTCCACAACACGCTCAAAAATATCAAAGCAGGAGTTACCGTTATTGAAATTAATTAACAACTTACGATATGCAGACGACACTATGATCATAAATAAGAACAATACTATGATCATAGATAGCAACGAGTAGAGAAGATCTACAATATCTTATCGAAAGCGTAAGTATGAATAGTACTAAGATGGAAATTACTATAAATGCTAAAAAAATGAAGTACATGCTAATTTCAAAAAGACCACAAAATATACATCACCTATTGATATTCAATGGTAACTTGATAGAACAAGTAGAAAAATATCAGTACTTGGGAACTTTGATCAATGAAACCAATGATCATACTGTAGAAATAAATAGGCGAATAAAAGTTGACAGATCAGCATTTATACGAATGAAGCCACTCTTAACGTGCAAAAATCTAAATTTGGAAATCGACTACGTACCATTCGTTGTTATATATTTTCAGTATTATTATATGGAGCTGAGACTTGGGCATTAAAAAAAGCAATTTAAAAAGAATCGAAGCTTATAAACTCTGGTTATACTGCAGAGTATTACAAATATAATGGACTTATACAATTACAAATAAAGAAGTACTGGAAAGGGTTGGTAAAGAAACAGAACTATAATCACTAGAACTATAATCACAGAACTATAATAATCACCAGTATACAAACCAGAAAATTGAAATACCTAGGCCACGTGTTAAGGGGACCAAAATATGAAATTTTTATACTCATAATACAGGGAAAGATTTAAGGAAGAAGATCTGTTGGCCGAAGGCAGAATTCATGGTTGGAGAATCTACATGATTGGTATCAATGCAGATCGCAGCAAGTTCAAAAATAAAAATAGCTATTATGATTGCCAACCTATGTACGACAGCACTCGAAGAAAAATAAGTATAAATGTGGTAACAATCGGAAAACAGGAAAGTTTATTATGGAACAGGAACGAGCGTTATGGGTTTATTATTGCATTAAAGGTTTCAAATTTGTTATATTTACTGAGAGTAAGATCACATTCTATAGAGTTTTAATATTTAATAAATATCTTAAGCCTTTTGTTCGGCATAATTTAAAGAAATTGCAATTTTATTTTATTTTTCTTTATAATTAACTTGAAATTCTTCATCATTCTTACTTATACCTTGATTCCATTTTAAAGTTGTGTTTTAACAGATACTTTCTATTATTTCTTAATCTACACATCTTCTTTTATTTGAAAAATCAATGTGTCTTTATGTGATTTTCCGAAAGTAACTACTTTAGATTTAGATATAAATATATATATTTCGGTTAAAGGATCGTAAATTCTCTTTAAAAGATTCAATTTGTATGTTCCGTAAATTTGGGTTTACCTGCACCACTGACCTTGTGCATGTGCATATGTCCAAAGCGGCTTTACTCGTAAAATAAGGGTTGGTCCTCTTAGAATCCTGCAAGACGGGCGGGTCCCGAACCTGATACTGGGGTCGGTCTTTAAGGCCGAATGCACAAAACGAATGAATAATGCTAATTCCTGGGAAATGCATGGAAATCAGCCAAACGAGAGACACGACAGTTTTCTACTTGCGTTTCATTAAAATGTAATAAAACCGGGTGTGTTGCTGACTAATAAGATTTCAACATAGACGAGGGTAGTTTTGGAGAGTAAATTAAATCTGTTTATGGTAAAAAGTTTTTGCCATGTAGGGATTTTAAATGAATCGTTTACTTTTTTGATTGTTACACTAAAAAATATTAAATTACAATTACAATAATATTTGAGTTAATTTTGTTTTATTTACTTTTGTTCTCCATTTCGTATACCAATCACTGTTTAGATGATGTTGCAGATTTTGTGAGGCTTGTATGGGATTTTTATTTAGTATCTTTATGATCTTCAGATAGTTGTCAGCAAATAAAGCGATTGTAGTATTATTAGTCTCTGGTATATTGGCTGTGTAAAGTGAGAAAAGTAGCGGCCATAGAACACTGTTTTGCGGGACTCCATAGTTAATAGGATCGAGGTTGGATTGTTGGTCTTTCAATTTTACAAAAAAAATATCGAATTGATATGTAAGATTGAAGTAGGAGGAAATAGTTACTGGATAGTACTATTTCTACTTTGTAAAGCCGACCTCTGTGCCAGACTTTGTCAAACGCTTGTGAGATGTCTAGAAATATAGCGTTACAGTGTTTCTTCAAGACTTTTTAATATTTCATTTATCATTCGATGAACTTGTTGTGTGGTGGAGTGATTTTCCTGAAAAAAAAACTGATGTTCTGGTATTAATGTTAGAAATTTATGATCTGCATGTATTTTTTTGTAGTAGCAATATTTTAAAAACTTTGCTTAAGGTTGGGAGTAGGCTAATGGGTCGATAAGATATTACTTCATTGGGCTCTTTTCCTGGCTTGAGGATCATAATGATTTAAGCAAATTTTCATATTTTTGAAAAGTATGATGAGCTTAGCATGCGGTTAACTATAATTGTTAGCAAAGTAATAGAGTGACAAGTGAAGAAAGTACCATACTCGTCAGTATAGTTATACTTTAGACCCATAAGTTTAAAAACGCATTTTTTTTATTTAAAATTTGGTTACACAGTAATTCTATTAAAAAAGTTATATTATAAATTATAAGATTATTCAGCAAACTAAAAAAAATTCCACGCCTGTTTTAAAAAAAAGGAACTAAAATATATTTCACTATTTAAATTTGAACGAGTTTTGTTCAAAATGAATTAAATTTCTCTCTTCTTAACCAAGTCAGCGTGTGGCATTGATGTATAACCCGGCTTTGGAGCAATCTACTAACTCCTGGAACAGAACTTTGTATTCTGAAAATTTCCAACAAAATACTTGGTCACGCTGTCCTTACACGATATTCACTTAAGTGATATATCACCAAGGAACTTCAGTATTTTTATTTATCATTGAAATTTATTGACTAAAATCTTAATATGTGAAGGAAGAGAGTAATTTAGTTGAGAAAATGTTACAGGAATATTTTATACAAAAAAAAATCAAAAAGTTTTTCTAGAAAATAAATTAAGATATTTTAGTTTTAATTACTTCTGTCTTTCAAAGTGTTTAGTCGTCGAAGTGTAAAAGAGTTAAAGGTTAAACGAATGAAAAAGCAACTTCAAAATAATGTAAGTTTTTGTATCTCCGTTTCTACTGAAAAAATTTTGATTTTTTTTAAATGTATGTGTGGATACTCTTTAAAAATATTGCAAGTATGAAACGTGTTTAATATTAAATATACATTAAGGATGACATGGACAAAAATGAACGGATGATACATGGTAAAATCAGAACGAAGACAAAAGAAGCTAAATTGGAAGGAAAAAACGTCAAGGAAGGATTTCAAAAATTAAAATAAATGAGGAGGTGTGAACATGGAATAAATATCAGCAACAACTCGTAAAAATAGAAAATCAAAACAAAAACTAAAAAAACCTAAACGACGTAAATGAAACGGTAGCAATAGCGGTAATGGACAAGAAGACGAATGGGATTAAAAACAAAAAAATAAAAACTAATTTGGGAACATGGAAAGTAAGAGGCACTTATGAAACAAGAAAACTTAAACAATTAATTAGAGAAACAGAAAAATATAAAATAAATATATTAGCTTTACAAGAATCAAAACTATTAGACACAGAAATAGTAGAAATATAATGATATAGTATTTTTTAAAAGTGGGGGAGTAACAGATTGCTTGGAACAGGCTTTAGCATACAGAAAATATAGAAAACCAGAGTGATGCATTAGTAATGCGAACATAAGCGTAATTAATGTACATGCACCAATAGAAGACGCCACCGAAGAAGACAAAGATGCATACTATGAGCAACTAGAGAGAAAATGTCACAGACTACCAGTATTTGATAGTAAAATAGTAATGCAGGACTGTAATGCCACAGTTTAAGAAATAGATATATCTGAAAATATAACAAGAAAATACAGTAAACACGATATATTAAAAGATAATGGTCAAAGAATTATAGGTTTTGCAACAGAAAGACAAATCGTAATAAAAAGTACACACCAACTCAAAAAAGATATACATAAAGAACCTGGATTTCCCCGGATAAAGAACCAATAAATCAAATAGATAACATATTAATAGAGAAGAAGCACGCCCATAATATAATAAAAATAAAAAGTATGAGAGGAGCAGAATGTGATTCTGATCACTTTTTGGTAAGAGCAGGTTATAAAATGAATGTTAATATAAACAACATATATATTCAACACAAAATAGTCTGTCAACAAAAGTTAGGTGTACTTATCTGATTTTTGCTGTATAAGCTATTTCCCGAAAAACATTGTGGTTTCGGAAAATACCTATTCGGCTATTGTATTAAAAATGCGTATTTTCCTAGACTATAACGGTATATCTTGGACTATGGAGCTACTGCTAGGATACGATATGTCACACTATTATCTGAGAGCTGTAGTACCTACAATAGAATCCGTACACAGGAACATTTCTCAAAGAAGAAAGCCCTGATTAATATTATGTACTAAGCTCTCGACTTTCTTATCAATATAATTGGCTAATCTCTTCAAATTTGGAGTATTTCATTGTCCTCACAATGTTAGAATTTGAATTTTGGAGAGTTCAACACTGGTACGGCTAAAGAGAAACTCCTCGCCTAAGTTTCCGAACTTGTATTAACCATTGTGAGAACTTTCATGTAGGTAATAATCGAAGGCTTAAATTAATTAGGTCTGCATTACGGAAGGACTTGAAAGAGAAGTTCAAGAAAGGCTCTCTATGAACTACACTGCTAAAATTGAATTTATACAAATTATTGTTAAAATTTTTTTTACACTATCATCTACAAGTCAGTGCACCATAATACTTAATCCATTGACTACCGGGCTTGAAATAATTAATTTTTCGCTATACCAAGATTTCACATATAATTTTTCTTTTCAGGTCCTTCTAGAAGAACATATTGGTAGTTGATTTTTTTAGATTATTAAAACACTATAAACTCCGCCTCTGGTAGATACTGGGTGGATTGAGTAGCTCAGTAAATGCCAGTGCCGGTCCCAAGCCCGGATGAAGGAGGAGGGTTACAGCGGTAGGTTAGCTCCCCGCCCTGCGTAAAAGAAATATTGCTAAAAATCCCAAGGAACAGCCTCGGAACTCGGATGGCTTCAAAGGAAAACGACATAGGCAAAGAAAAAGGCTAACGAATTTTGGATGTTGGAACATACAAGGACTGAATACAAAAGAAGATCAAGTATTTAAGGAACTCAGTACATACCGAATTGACATCGCAATACTCAGCGAAACAAAAAAGAAAGGACAGGGGAACCACTACAAAGACGACTATATATACTTCTGGAGCGGAGTAGAAAAATCAAAAAGAGCCAAAGCTGGAGTAGCGGTCGTGATAAGAAAAAACATGGAAAAATGTATTACCAACTGGAACCCGATATACGAAAGAATTATAACAGTAGACCTTACAACAAAGGGGAGAGACATAAAAATAATTGGCATCTATGCACCCACGGACGACTCAGATACAAACACTAAAGACATGTTCTTCGACAAACTCTCAGAAGAGTTAAATAAAATAAAAAAAAGACAAGAAATAGTCCTGCTAGGGGACCTGAACGGAAGAGTAGGTAAAGCTCTTGACAACAAAATAATTGGACAACACGGAGAAGATGTAGTAAATGAGAACGGAACAAGATGGTTGGAGGTATGCGAACAACATTCGTTAAAAATACTGAATGGATTTTACAAACATAGAGACATAAATAAATATACATGGACTCAAAAGACAAGAAAACTGCAGTCAATTATAGACTATATAGTAGTTAATCAAGAGACATCTTTAAGACCCTACGATGTAAAAGTTTGGAGAGGGGCAGAATGTGGATCGGATCACCTACTAGTAAAGGCACCCGTGGAAATAAGATATATTAAACAACATAAATCCCAAGAACAGACAAACAAAGAATCCATACGGCTCTATAACATAGACAGCTTAAAAAATGAGTCCACAAGTTTTCTCTATAAACTACGTTTGGCACAAAAATTAGACGAAGAAATAAACGGAACAGCGGAAGAAATGTATGAGACTTTGAAAATCAAAATTCATGAAGCAGCATTAGAAGCTCTAGGTACGAAAGAAAAAGTAAAACGTAGAAATTATTGGTGGACAGAAGGTTTATTAGAACTGGTAGAAGAAAAGAAAAAACTGTATCTCAAATGGTTAGCGACAAAAGATCAGGAAGACCGCAAGAACTATAACAGATACAAATATATAGTAAAAAAGGAAATTAAAAAAACAAAAAACATAACCTGGGACAACAAGTGTGCAGAAATAAGCTCAATGGTAGGAGGATCTAGGTCCAGACAAGCTTGGAAAACTATCAACAGTCTTAGAAAAAATACAAACGAAACAAAAAAAATAAACCCCATAGACATAGAAAGATGGAAAAATTATTACGAAAATCTTTTAAATGAACAACGTACACAGTTTCTAGACACACATATAGATATAGTTGAAACGGGGTTAAATGAAGTGACGATGATTACCGTAGAAGAAATAAAAAACGCATTACAAAAAATGAAAAATAATAAAGCTCCTGGGCCGGGTGATTTACCTATCGAGTTATTCAAACATGCCACTGCAATAACATTAGAATTGCTTTGTAAAATGTTTAACAAGTGCCTACAAGGAGAAAGTATCCCAAGAGATTGGAAAGTCTCGTACATAAACTCCATCTACAAAAAGGGAAACAGGAATGACTGCAGTAATTACCGAGGTATCAGCATTACGTCATCCACTGGCAAACTGTATGAAAGAGTTCTGAAAGCTAGAATAGAAAAAGAAGCCACAGAGATCGAAGAACAAAGTGGATTCCGACCAGGGAGATCTTGTGTCGACAATGTATTTACTCTCAAACATCTAATAGAAAAGAGATTAGCAAGAGGACTAGAACTTCATGCCACTTTTATAGATCTCCGTAAAGCGTTTGACTCCGTACCACTGCAGAGACTATGGACAACATTGGAAAACGCAGGTATAAATGCAGTATATATAAATGCCGTGAAAAAGCTATATCAAGATAACCAAGCTCATATTAAGGTTGGAAACCAAATTTCCAAGGGTTTCACCCAAACAAAGGGTGTCAAACAGGGCTCTTGCCTCTCCCCAACCCTATTTAAAATATATCTTGGTAATGCTTTAAAATATTGGATGAGAAAATGCAGCCCAATGGGCATATGGGTAAATGACACTCCTATATACACAATCCTCTTCGCAGACGACCAGGTAGTTCTTGCCGAGGACCTACAAGATATGACGTACATGATAAACAAACTAATAGACGAATTCAAAAAATGGGGATTAGAGGTTAATACCGAAAAGACACAATACATGAATATAGGAGGCATCGGTCAAGACATCGAAACAGAAAGCGGATTAATTAAAAACGTTGATCAGTACGAATATCTCGGAGTTACACTAAGCGAAGACGGGAGAGACGACAAAGATATAATAAGAAAAATAGGAAAAGGAAAAAACATGATAAAAACACTACATCCGATCCTGTGGAATAAAACTTTAACTAAGAAAACAAAGAAAAATATATATCAGGCTATGATTCAGCCGGTGCTGACGTATGGGTCAGAAGTGTGGGTCTTTAACAAGAATATGTCACAAAAACTCCTCTCAACGGAAATGATGTACTGGAGAAGATGTTCCGGGTTAACTTTGTTTGACCACATAAGAAATGAAAACATAAGAGAGAGAATGAAAGTAAAGAACACAATAATGGATACGATAGCCGAAAAACAATTAAAATGGTATGGACACCTGAGACGTATGAACGAAGAAAGGATACCACGAAAGGTTTGGAACTGGAGACCTACACAGAGAAATAAAAGGGGAAGGCCAAGAAAGAAATGGATATCCAATATTCATATAGAAATGGAAAATAGAGGTCTTCAAGAAGGAGACTGGGCCGATAAGAAATTATGGCGATTGGGATGCGAGAAGCGACAAAATTAAAGTTGCAAACACTCGCTATATATATATATATATATATATATATATATATATATATATATATATATATATATATATATATATATAAAACACTATATCGAGGGCTGAGAATCATAGGGTTCCAAGCGACAGTTTGTAAAAAAATTGTTTTTTAACAGTGAAATATAGTTCCAACTGCACGAAATACTTTAAGGCTTATCCTCGAAAATTCTAACGGTAAAATTCAAAGGTAGATCTATTTCAAAAATATCTTTCTTTACGAAAACAAAATCCATTTACGTCAAGAATATTCTAAACGTCATCTTGTACTAGAGGTTAGCTTTATACCTACCTACTTACAACCCCCTGTGGTAAAAAGTCTTGGGTCTATACAATAAAGCGAGAGGGTTTTCTATTCAGTGTGGTTTTGGGGTAATTAGAATAATACGAGTATACAACTTAGAAAGGCTACATACAGGTTACAAATAATTGTCCTGTAAATCATAACAATCAAATCGAAGACAAACTTTTATAAAATTTTATTACAAAATAATGTATGACAAGATATTTTGAGGTCATAGTATTCGTTTTTTCTGCCTTTTATATCTATTTTCTTTTGTTACTTTTTTTTACTGACAAATTGGGTTTTTAACGTAGATGATTTTTAACGTAGATGATAGGAACAGTTTGATGATAAATATTCTGAAATGGAAAACGTTGAGATGTTGAGAATAAAAACATTCATGAAAATAAAATAAAAAGATTTGCGTATATTAGTAGTGCGATTTATAAAATTAGTGCTTGAAGCCCAAATCGCGGGAGGAATATGTGCATCAGTTTTCAAATCTTTATTATTTACTATATAATTTCTAAATTGAACTACTTTCACTTCTTTAGGTAACAATGTATCTGTTTTGACAACTAAATAGGTTTTTAGATAAAATAATAAGTATTATTAATTTAGATAATAAGTAGTATTAGATAATAATAAGTATTAGAATTAGAAGAAGGTAGTCCGCGTCCAGTTGAACGGTCAAGCTTATTCCAGTGGAAGCAATAAGGAGGATTATTTTTTGTTTTGGCTCAGCTGACATGCTCTCTCTAGCACTACAATCCATGAAACTGTGGCAAAAAACATGCTTTTATTTACACGGTTGTGAAACGAGACGATTGACACATTCATCGAAGAAAGATATCTCGTCGAACTTTACGCAATAAAGTATAAGAATAGAAGATACAGTCATAGATGGCATACAACGAAAGCAGCTCAAATGGTACGGACATGTCCAATGAATGACAGACAGTAGAGTCTCGAAACAAGTACCTGTATGAACATCTACAGGAATCCAGAAGAGAGGACTACCTTAGAAAACACGGATGGAACGAATAAAAACCTCAATGAGCTCGTAAGAACTTAAAGAACAATGGAACAACCGAATTGGATGATAAATGAACGTCGAAGATGTTTTATAGGGATTATATCATATTATAGGTACATTATTATATCATATTATATAATATATGATATACACGATATTAAAGGAGGTTACAACATAGACTATTAACAAAATATATATCATCAACTACACAGTGAAGATACAACAATAATAGAAGTGTCAAATGCCGTCCTAAAACTCAAAGATAATAAAGCCACAGGAATCGATTAGATCTGTTGGGAAATGTATAAAAAAGATGGTGATCCACTTTTTGCAGTAACCCAAAAGCTAATAGTACTTATACGGCAGAATGAATTGGTACCAGAGGATTGGTTAAATGAAATAATATGGCATACTCTGGCAGTTATTATTATGTAATTGCCAGAGTAATCGGTGCGTTTTCATTTGGTTTTAGTCTTCTTACAAACTCCTTCTGATGACGAGTAAAACCAGAAACACGTGTCAGGGAGTGGTTAGAGACTCAAATTAAATCGAAACGCAACCTCCTTCGTATATCTATCGTCTTTACTCGACGCAATGAGTACAATAATGATGGTAATTTATATGGGTAAATTGTTGGTGCATAGTGGAATATTATTCCCAGCACTTCTCTGAATGGCTTGATTAAGCTTGGGTATACAGTTTACTTTAATTTCTATCGACCTATCTTCATCTTTCCTCACTAGAGGTCTCTAGTTGCATACTATGGCAATTATTTTCATGTAATTACAGAGATTACAGAGATTACATTACATTACAAAATTAAACAGAGACACGTGTCAGGGAGTGGTAAGAGACTCAAATTAAATCGAAATGCAACCTTCTTTGTAGAAATAATATGGGTTGCATAAAAAGGGCGATCAACTGGATTGTAAGAACTATAGAGGCATTATTCTGTTAGCATCTGCGTATAAAATGTTCGACAATGTATTGTTAGGAAAACTTAAACATTTTACAAAGGATATTGTTGGTCAATATCAATGCAGATTTACTGCTGCAAAATCAACTATACATCAAATTCAAGCACATATGCAGATTCTAGAAAAGTCACTAGAATATAACATAGATACACACTATCTCTTCATCAACTTCAAAGCAGCCTATGACAGTGTTAAAAGAACTAGTGTTTTTTTTTGTGTTTTTGGCTTGGACAATTGTCATTCAGCCAGTCTCAATCAAGATAAGCTTATTAATGTAGTGTGTGTGTGTGTGTGTTTATGTGTGTAGAGTAATTGTCTTGATACTTAGCAAAGTCGACGTCATTGTCTTTGCTAAGAGACGCTAATTGTATCCGAACGTCTGCGGTTCCTCCGGTGTGTACCGATCACACAAGGATAGAAATTATTTTCATTTATTAATTTTTTTTTTTTTTTAATAAACGAAAATTTCCACCCAGGTGGGATTCGAACTCACGACCTTTAGGTTTAAAGGCAGGCGCTCTTACCACTGAGCCACAGAGGGGGTTGAAAGAACTAGTGTTAAAAATACAAATCCCATTCTCTAACATGGCGTCAATGAGGATCCTTAATTATTATAATCAAATTAGCTGTGAATTAAAAAAATAACATGGCTAACTTTGACCCAAATTAACCTAGGCCAAACTTTTTTATTTGAAAATTTGGGTGAAATTTCGAATGTAAAAAAAAAGATTTGTTTTAAGGACGATGGTGTTAAAATTATTCTAAATGTTTATAAGTTACATAATTTCAAAAATTTAGATCAGGATTTTTGACTATAATAAATCATTTTTTTATCTTTTTTAATACATATTAATAGTATAAATCTTTTGATTTCATTTGTCACCCACAGCATTACACTATCTTTATTATTTTCTGTCTTATGTTATTGTAAATAAAAAGGTCTCGGGGATAAACAAATACAATAACTTAGAAACTAATTAATATTTCGGTCCCAAATTTTGAGGGTTTACTAAGTACCCCAATACCCAATCTTGGGTGGAACTCTAAAGTTTAAAGTTTAAGTTTACCAAAAGTTGTTAACAAATATCAATTTTCATTAATTTTGCAGTTTGCAAAGCAACAAATTGACTTTTTAACTTACATATATCGGCATTTTGAAGCTTTGTCAATACTCTAAAAAATAAAATTTTGTAATTTTATGTCAAGTATTTAGCTTTCTAATGGAATGCAAAAAATCGAAAGAATCGCGTTTTTTGCATTAAATTGTTAATCATTAAAAAACGGCTCCGAACTTTTTGCACGAAACAGGTAGGTTTTCTTCTAATAGGTCTACAAGAACTAAAAAAGTTGTCAGCTACCTGGATTATTGAGAGTCACGAGAAAATCATTATTACCCTGGACTAATATGACTGGACAAACAAGTGACGAAACAAACTTCATATATTATGTAAACTTTACTAACAAAAACGTTCAAAATAAATATTACAATAAATATAAATAATCAAATTCCATATTCAAAAACCGCAAAATATTTGGGTATTACTCTGAGCTTATGTAAAGAAGAAAAGAAAATATTAATTCTGATTGAAATACAAACAAATGTACTGGCTAATTGACCAAAATATTAAGTATTATTATAAAAACAGTATAAACATTTAGAAGGAAAATGTCACTAATCAACAGAAAATATTTCTATTCATATAAAAATTTAATCAAATTATAGATACTTACTGCTTATTTATATAAAATTTTCGTCGTCGTGAACTACCTATTTTAAAAACAATTAACACATTGGTTTGTCAAAAGTCGGAATAAGCTCTAATAATGTTATTCAACATTATTTAGGACCCACCCTCGAGAGGGAATTATACTTCTTACCTACCCGTTGGCGAGAATTCAGAAACTATTGACAAGGACAGCCTGTACTGACCGAGAGAGAGTTACATTTAGTAGAACTTTGAGGTTTTTCTGAGACTCACTTTCAGTATATTTTTGTTTTTTTTTTGTTTTGCCATATACAATTATATATCGAATCATCAAAAAAAAGTCATCGATAGTTTCACTAGTATTCCAGTTCTTATCATTTCCATGATTCTGTAAAGCCAATGTAACTATATTCTTGCTTTTGCTATCCATTTTCAGAGTAAAAAATGTTTTTAAAACATATTAAAAAAAAAAACAAGACAACGTGCAAGAAAAGTAAGATACTTTATGCATCTACAAGTTGCAACAAATAACTGAATCCACTAAGTTGTAAACAATGTTATTATTGCCATATTAAAAATATTTACGTTCCTAGATCAGCAATATACATCCTGAGGCCACTATATTTCATTATCGTTTAAAAACGTGCGTAAACCACCGGTGGCCCAGTTGGCTGAACGAACAGATATGACTACATTACTTGTAACCTACATTGTGGCTCACATGACCTGATCATACAAACTTTTGCGTACCACGTGTAGCTCACATGGCGATTTTAGATCTTTAACTGTGAACCACACCTTTGCTCTTATCGCAGTCAATGAGTTAATATTGACTTTTGCCCATAATTACAGTTTCGTTACTCTTGTCAGCTATGTATACAGCGTTAGTATTAGAAGCAAAATAACTAATTGTGTCACGTGGTATCTACACGATAACCCTATGCCACTTCCTTATCCTAAAATAATATAAAAAACACAAAATAACTAAAATCGTAAGTATATTTCCTCATGATAACTTTAAGTTAGAATAAATCTTTTAAATATGAATCTAAACCTCAAACCGATTCAAGACTTTTTACCGTGTAAGTATCGCATCAGCATGAAATGGCGCGGTCTTATAGGATATCTGCAAATGAAATGTTAAATGCAATGGTTTGAAAATCACGACCGAGTTTTATTCTGTAAGAATTTGTTCACGGATCATAGCGGCTATTTTACTGGAAAATTTACAGTTGATTTACTTCGTCGATACTTGCTCTGTTTGGTTTTGAGTTTTCAATGAGATTGTTCGGATTTAGAGTTTTAGATATTCGGATATGTCGTTACATCGAAGTGCATGAATTTTAATGAAAGTCGATTCAGGAATTTGCAAGTATTGTATAAAGTTTACAAATACTTTGATATTGTTATAAATTGATTCCATACAGTTTATATGTGGATAACAGTAATAATGCCAGAGTTGCATATTATGCAATTTTTATTCACTTTTTTGAATAATTTATTCACTTTATATCTTATATTGATGTGGTTAAATAAAAATTTTTTTCTATGAAAGCACATTTTTTCAAATTCGTCAAAGTCAATAATAAAAGGTTATTTTTTAATGAGATAAAGTATTTTATGAATGTATTAGTATAGATTACTATTAACAGGTTCACTGCGTACAAGTACGTACTAGTACGTAATCTAATCGGAACATGACAGATGCTAGGAACTTTGTTTCAACAAAGAGTGATAAAAGTTGGTTGTTGGTATTTTATATAATGTTTTAGATGTTTTAGACATTAAAGGTATGCCACATTTGGGAGCAAATGTCAAAATGACGTGGATCTCCACCGTTAGCACCACACTTCAAATTTTCACACCAAATCCTAACGGACGTGGATCCGCGACTTATTTTTGAAATAAAAGGTTACAAAAAAAATTATGATTTATTTGAAAAGTCTTCTTCTTGTAATGTCTATCCGTTTTGGATGTTGGCGACCATCATGGCAATCTGCACTTTGCACACTGCTGCTCTAAAAAGATTTGTGGTTGTTGTGTTGAACCACGTTCGTAGATTTTTCAGCCAGGAAATCTTTCGCCTTCCTGGTCCCCGTTTTCCTTCTACTTTTCCCTGCAAGATTATTTGCAGCAGTCCATATCTTTCGCTGTTCCTCATGATGTGATCAGGGTATTCGATTTTGGCTGTTTTTGATGTGGTTAACAGCTCCATTTCTTTTTCCATTCTCAACAGAACACCCTCATTAGTAACGTAGTCGGTATACGATATCTTCAGGATGCAACGATAAAGCAACATTTCAGAAGCCTCAATTTTCTTGCAGATGGCGTCTGTGAGAGTACATGACTCAACTCCGTACAACAGTATAGGAAAGATGTAACATCGTAGTAACTTGATTTTTATGGACATTGATAAATCATGACATTTGAATAACTTAGCCATTTTTTGAAATACAGATCTTGCTTTCTCTATTCTACATTTAATTTATATGGAATGGTCCCAATTTTCATTGACGTTCGTACCAAGGTAGGTGTATGTTTTTGCTCCTTCTATTTGTTGACCGTTGACCGAATTTGAAAAGTAACAAAACATAAACTAAAAATAATATAATAAGAGCAACTTAACCGTTATAGGTAACAAAAATAGTACAAAAAATACACCAACTAGAGTAATTTGCGGTCTTCATGGTATGTTACGAAGCATGCGCCTAGGCAAAGACCAGGTTTGTCAGTACAAATAAGACATTCATAAATCGTATTTTCTCTTTTTTTATTCACCTTACACACCCTGCCCTTTTTACGTTTCGTTTCTTCTTTTTTTTCCTCAGCTATTTTGCTCAAAATGTGCAGTTTAGACAAGTTATTCAATGTTTTAGGAACATTTTTTTAAGGAGAGAGTAGAAAATTTCTTAGAATTTCTAGTCAAAAGTCATAAAGAGACAGTTTTGTTCCTGAATATTTGTAAAATAAAAAATAAGAGTTTACTAAAATCACTTGTAGTATGTTTTTCTTTCGCAAGGATAGTATGATAACATTTAATCTTTGCGAGCAACACTACTATAATTTTTATTAAATTCGGCGATTGGAAGAGGTTTTAGTTTTCTTTATTTTCGTTTGTTCTCAAATTCTCCCATAATATTGCTGAACTCAGTGGATATATACATTCCTTCCCGTTTATCGACCCACTTGCCAACAACAACGCCGTTTTTATAGTATGCTACTGACTGGCCTTTTTTTTAACCTGGATTTAGTCACTTCTACTGAATTTCCTTGTCTTCTTTCCAGAAGAGTTCCTGTACAATATGTTTTGTTCTTCATAAGTGTTTTGGAAAGGTCCATATTCATGTAAAAACAGTCCATAGACAACAAGTAACCTGCATTTAGATGTTTGTGCATCAATTCCATGATAACTTTTTTTGAATTGTTCCAGCGGTAGTATTAAATTTACCAGCATAAACTTTCATATTTTATGGCGCTTATTTTTAATATACATTCTAACACACAGAAGACCACGCCATAAAACTACTGATTCATCAAGGCACAGATTTTGTCAGGCTGATATATGTCATTCATTTTTTGATTCTTCTTCTTCAAGCGCCATCTTCGTTCCGAAGGTTGGCCATCATCAGGGCTATACGTATTTTCGAAACTGCGAACCGAAACAATTCGTTGTTGCTACAGCTATACCATTCCCGTAGATTCTTTAGCCAGGAGTTTCGTGTTCTTCCTATGGACCTTTTTCCTGCTATTTTCCCTTGAATAATTATTCGAAGCAGTTCATATCTTTCGCCTTTTGTAATGTGTCCCAATTATTGCAGTTTTCGATTTTTAAACGTAAATATGACTTCCTTTTCTTAATTCATTCTTCTTAAGACCTCGACAATTGTGACTCTCTCTCGGTCCATGATTTTCTCAGGATTCTGCGATTCATCCACAGTTCAAATGCCTCTAATTTTTTGGTATTTATCTTTTTCAACGTCCATGACTCCAGGCCTTAGAACAGCACAGAAAGTACGTAACATCTCATCAGGCGAAGTTTCATTTCAAGGCTCAAATCTCTTCCGCAGAACACTCTCTTCATTTTAGTGAATATGGATCTGTCTTTTTCTATTCTTATCTTGATTTCTGCTGAGCTATCGTTGTCTTCATTTATAAAAGTGCCTCAATATATGTATTTGCTTACTAGATCGATAATTTCATTGTGTAAATATAAATTTTGGACATTTTGTGTTGATTTCGATATAACCATAAATTTAGTTTTCTTTATGTTCAAAGATAGTAGAGATTCTTCGCTGCTGTATGCTATCTTATTCACCAATGTTTGTAGCTCTTCAAGTGTTTCTGGGATCAGAACCATGTCGTCAGCAAATATCAGATTGTTTAATCTACCACCAAGCTTGTCCTTTACCTTTATAACTTCTCCTACCTATGGATTTTTGGCAAAGTGCAGACACCGAAGAATTAACAAAAAACGGTCTCTACTCATATTTTCTGGGAAACACTTTACATTAAAAAGACTATCAGTTTTCCAATAATCTTGCGTTCTGTTGATTTTCCATATCTCTATGTGTAAGAGTAGCCCAAAAAATTTATGTAATTATTCGGTAATGGGTGGTTTCCAATTTGTTACTCTAGATCTTTCTGTAACACCCGATAGAAATAACTGTTTAGCATACAGATTCGTTTCAGTCACTAACAGCTCAAAAAAAGTTTCATCTGTCAGAAGATGAAAGTAAACAAAAGATGTCTTACTTTGTGGTGGTTCTACCAACAAGTTGCAACATCTAATAAACTCAAATTGTTTCATTCCATCACGATCATTTTGTCATCCATGTGTATTTGGATTTCCTGCATTTGGATTTAAATTTTCATTGGGTTGTTTCCCATAAATTGCATTTTCCCATGTTTTGCATGGCTTTCACAATACCCGAAATGCCGTCACCTGCTAAAATACAAATTTAACACTTATTTAAACTCACTTGTTTCCAACTTACTCAACTCATTCCCATCCTCATCGTCTGTAGATGGAATATATTCGTCTTCCGATGAAATCTGTTCATCTTTACTATCTGATTGTGATAAAAACTATTCAATTCTTCTTCTGTTAAGTTTTTAGGGTTTTTTACGGATATTTTTTTACGTTTTGGCTAAGAACAACCTGGCTCTGTGTTCTCCATCATTGCAATAGTCAAACACGTGTCAGCATAAAAAAAAACAACAAAACTGACAACTGTAACGTAACTTCCATTACCTGATGCTACTCTTGAATGCTGATATAAAAAAATTAACGTACAACACTCGTGTTAATAAAATATCATACTATAAATAGAAGTCATGTTTAAAGCGCGTATCCGTGCCGTTACCACTGAGGAATGAGAGGCCTCGACGCGGATCCGCGCCTTACGCAATGAACCTGTTAAGGACAACTGTGCATGTAAACAAATTAATGCAAAATTCGTGATTTAAAAAAAAACATCATTGATTTTAACTACTTGGTCTTACTGGTAAACCATAACCTCTATTTAAAGATTTTAATTTGTAATGCGCTGCCAGTTCATATAGACTTTAATATTCTACAGTGTTGCCACATACCTAGGGATTTGTAATTCAATATTTTTTTTTCAACGTGTTTATCTACTAGATACTACTACGTAAGTTATCTATACGTAGTTATTATTTTATTAGTGTGAAAAGAAAACGTCAATAATAAATATATACTACCGTACAATCATTTTGTGAGGTTAGCTGTTATAAGTACCTTATAGTAGCATGCGGTTAGTTTTTCACTTACCAGAGTCGGAGTAAGGCCTTCGCCGCAATAGCTTAAAATGACTTCACAGAATGTAAACACACCTTACGATCTAACCAGTCCAGTAAATCAACGTTCGAATATCACAAACAGTTCTGCATCAGCCGCTTCACACTCTTTTCCGAATAAGACCCAAGCAATTGTATTTAGTTGCTAAAATAATGCTAAACTGCAGGATTATCTCATTCCTTTGGCCACAATCGTCAACCCAAAAATATTATTTTTTCATCTAGATTATCTCATAATACAATCTGCATGTGTTTGCCAAACAAAACCGTAGCAGATAACTTCATGACACAACATGGCTCTATAGAAGTACTCGGCGAAGTTGTAACAGCACGAAAACTTGTCTCTCCAGCAGAAAGACTAGTCTTGTCTGGAGTCTGCCCGTCAATTACTCATCAAGTATTAGTTGAAGAATTACAGAATATCGGTTTAAAGCTTATTTCCCCAATATCATTTCTGAAAATTAGCTCGACTCCCCCCGAATATAGTCACATATTAAGCTTTCGGAGGCAAGTTTATATAAGCCTTATAACACCACCAATTCCAGATTCTATTCTAATAAATTTCGATCAAACACCTTATCGCATATTTTTGTCACAAGGTACACTTACCTGCTTTATTTGCAAAAATACAGGACACATATCATCCCAATGCAGTTCAGTAACGGAATCAAGTCATATTGAGTCAAACAATGAAGTACCAAATCAAACAGCTTCAACAAGTATACTACACAAGGTACCAAACACCCAGCAGTCATCAAGTTATCCATTATCAAATCCAAGTTTATCACCTACACCTACAAATCTCCATGACAAAGAAATTACTAACGCTCCTACTCATAACAACACTTTCAATCAACCTCATTCAGTAGCAATACCGTTTTCACAAACTTCGGAAGCAATATCCTCCAATCTATCAGCTTCTTTCTCATTAGATGCAACTGCAGAAAATTCCAATAAAACTGATACATCAAGACAATTTTCTGAAACATCCATTTCAACCCATCTTACAAATAAAACTTCAAGCTCAAGTTCTGTCACTACCAAGAAGTTTGCTCCAGTACTTCCAAATGTAATAAAGCCACAGCATCTAAGTGAAAACTCTAATAGCAATTCCGAAAACACAAGTTCTTCCATAAAACGCAGTATTGGTGAGATTGTCACGCCTCCTTTAGACTCAGTAATTTCATCAGAAAATCTGTTTGCAAAACCCAAACCCTCTAAGCGAAAAAAACCGCGCTCATATAAAGTCCCATCTTCACGGCAAACTCTTGAAAATTTCATTGATAATCATACCCCACCATTCGTTTTAAATTACCACCAATTGTCCTTACTGATTGATAATGTCCAAGGCTCCTCCGACACTATTAGCGTCGTCAAAGAATTTACAACTGATATCGATGGTTTACTCCATCTTTTACAACGTAGCTATTAATATGCAAATGATAGATCTACAAAAAGCAAGTTTACAAAACTTCAAAAGAAACTATATAACCATTTAGAGAAAGAGATTTCTGACTTAGATAGTGACTCTTCTGTAGACAATTGTTCAGTATCATCTAACTCCGAATTTGTTAACAATATTCTTATATATTCTTATTTCTTATTTCTTATGAACACGAAAGAAGCGTCCAATTTTTATGGGTTCCCTCAAACGTCGGGATAACAAGAAATGAAGAAGCTGACAGGACTACAATAGAGATGGCCGATAGACAAGTGTGTTTTTAGTGACTTGGAAGCTTATTTTAAAAATAAAGTGTGGTGTTTGTGGCAAAACGAGTGGTCTCAAACTAATTCCAATCTAAATAAAATCAAAAATAATGTATCTCAGTGGTTTCCATCGTCGCTCAATAGACGAGAACAAATTGCGGTTGCGCGTTTACGCCTAGGACATACCAGATTAACGTACTCCTACATTTTCACAAAGAAAAATCCACCTATATGTGATCAGTGTAACGTCCGATTAACAGTCGAACATTTTTTAACAATTTGTAGTAAATATGACCAAGAAAGACAGCGCTACAAGATCCCAAACGCTCTACTACAGGCTCTAGGTCAAAACTGTTCCTGTAACAATATAGTGAATAATCTTAGATCCATAAACATTTTGTACAATCTGTAGGTGTTTAACTTTATTTTTTATATTTTGTTCCGTCGCTAATAACCTTTTGGTGGATGCGACATCTTTTTCTAATAAAAAAAAATATTTTTTTTGTCACTTAGTTTTTGCTGTGTTGATTTTATGTCCATTTAGGTCCAGTAATTTTATTTTCTCAACTGGTCTTAATTTTAGTCTATCCTTTTTTTTAGTGTAGTTAATTTTCTTTTGCGTTTCCGTGTAGTAACATCTACCGTCCAATTTTCAACTGATTTCACATAAATTGATCAAACACGTTGACCTGATAATATTGAAATAAACCTGGGTTTTACGTTTTTATCCCGTAGGTTGTATATATCAAAACTATTTTACAGATATATCGCTAAATCTGCCTATTATTCGCAAACCTAAACTGTATAGAGAACTAAATAACACACTAAGCACCGGCCGCTGTTTCCTGAATCCCATAATTCACATTCATTTGTCCTATTTAGTGAAGTATATAATTTTAAATGCTCATTTCCACCTACTTCATCATTTATTTCTCTCTCAAAACAAACAAAACAAACTGGAACAGTTGAAAACAGTGGCATTAAATCCGGACATCCCCGCAAGTTTTCGCTTATTTTATTTATTTTAAACATCATCGCATCGGTCGAGCAGGCAGG
The DNA here is from genome assembly GCA_918026665.1 of Diabrotica balteata. Lineage (NCBI taxonomy): Eukaryota > Metazoa > Arthropoda > Insecta > Coleoptera > Chrysomelidae > Diabrotica > Diabrotica balteata. The sequence continues at coordinate 168,913,089 of OU898277.1, forward strand.
CAGGAACATGTTTACAGGCGTGTGTCGACTGCCTACCGTGCACAATAAATCAAAAGTCAAAAGGGCAAAACTTCCTACGTCAGACCGACCGACAATTTAGTTCATGGCATGTTAAGGTTTTGGGTATGTTTACACATATACATACGCGGTGCACCAGAAATAGTGTAAAGAACATGACAAGAAAACTTAACGATTTTAATAGCCACGACACTGTTGATTTTGTCAAATATTAGCTATTCTGAGCATTATTTGTACTTCGTTGCTCTTGAAAAGAAAAAGATCTTATTCTTCAGATAAACGCTGTCACCAAGGCTGTAGCTACCGCCGTATAAGCCGTATCAATTAGACAAGGATCTAGGTACACCCCAGTAATATCTGCCTGAAAACTTCGCGTAAGCGTAGTTTCATCAATTAGCCAATCGCGTCCACTGCTGGACATAGGCCTCCCTCAGTTCTTTTCAGTGTTATCTACACTGGGCCGCTTGTAGCCAGTTTCCCGCTACACGTTTTATATCATCGGTCCATCTAATAGGTGGTCGTCCTCGGCTTCTTTTATAGTTTCTGGGCCTCCATTCCATAATACGTCTTGTCCACCGTCCATCTTGTGCTCTGGCTAAGTGCCCTGCCCAGTTCCACTTAAGCGACGTGGTTCTTTCGATGACGTCTTGAACTCCTGATCTTTGCCTAATTTGTTGGTTTGTTATGTGGTAAGCGCAGTTTGGTTTTTCAATATTATACAGGTCTTTTTTGTAAGTAGATGGGTTCACTGTAGTTAACAGTTAGTTGACTGTTTAGTAACTGTGTTAACTGTGTAATACTTTGTCTAATATAGACTGCAATGGTATTTTTGCAGCTATTTCACATTTTATTAGGGCAATACCCATTAATTTTGTTACTTGTATGTGTTTTAACTGATCCTATATTTTCCCTCTTGTTCTAATAATGCCTAATCTATGACATGTAGCTTAATTATTTTGCAGTTTATACCCTCTTTAATTATGCGTATATTCAAATCAGGAAAAAGTGTGCTTTTCAGTAGTAATTTTCCACCCCTAAAATTCCTCAAATGTTTGAAATACAAGTGTTTCACTGGCAACTGTCTAGGAATGTTCTGTTCGGTTCACGTTGTGATCTTCGGTACATAATTCATTTTGTTTAACGTATCGAACTCAGCATTACATTGTTTGCAATTAAATTTTTTCTTAGCAGGAACTTCATCATCTGGATGCTACAGCCCTCGGAGGGCCTCGACCTTCTCAAGTTTTCTACGCCATTCTGTTTTGTCCCTTGCTTGCATTTTCCAGTTGCCGACTTTGATCTTCTCGGCATCTTGTGTTACCCCGTCCATCAACCTCAGGTTTTGTCTACTCCGTCTTCTCATTCCCAAGGGTTGCGCTGTTAGAATCTTTTTTATCATATTAGATTCAGGGGCCCGAGCTACATGTCCTGCCCACTGCAGGCGGTTTCGCTTAATTATACTGGTAATATCTTTACCATCAAACGTATGCTTGTAGATATTCTGCAGTTCAAAGTTATATCTACGCCTCCATATTCCGTTCTCACAGACCGCTCCGAATATCTTGCGTAGCACCTGTTAACTTTCGAGCAACCCTGTATACTACACTTAAGTACAACTTGACGTTTATTTTACACCCCTCGAGAGGGGATGCCGGTAGTGACGAGGAGAAGAGACACACAGTCCACTACCGAGTCTCAACACAACATCATTACGCCAAGGACGCTATTTTTACATTGATCGTTTACAAATATTTTAAATGTGCTATTTTTTACTTCAATACAGTTTTAGTTTAAGTGACTTGTTTTTGTATTATTACGTGAAATTCTAATAAGATTTAACCTACATCCTACACAGCACCTTTCTTTCAAAAATCGATAGAGCAGATTTATCTGTTTTAGTTAGCGTCCACACCTCTGATCCATATAGAGAACGGGGACTATCAGTGTTCTATACAGCCTTATACGAGTTTTTTGAGACAGGCGTTTGTTAGCTAAGTACTTTGATAGACCACGATAACACCTGTTTGCAATTATTATTTCCCTTTTTATTTCCTCAGATGTGTTATTATTGGGGTTAACCGATGTCACTAGATATATGAATTCTTTGCTGCTTCGATGTTTTGATCAATGATAATTAAATCTGCGTCAACATTTCCAGCTTTTGCGTTTGTGTTTAGTCGCCATGAATTTGATTTTATTTTGATTCATATGTAACCCCATTCGTTCTGCTGCTGCTACTAGCTCGGTTAGGATTTCCGCAGTTCCCGCCCTGGTTCTTGTTATAATGTCCACGGCATCTGCATATGCTAGAATTTTGACTAATCCATTAAATATTGTTCCCCTGCTATCTAAATGAGCGTCTCGTACAACTTTTTCTAAGGCGAAGTTAAAAAGCTGACAAGCCAGCGAATTTTCCTGCCTTAATCCCCTATGTATTTCAAATGGGTTTGACGAGTCGTTTTGAATTTTTACTGCTGATAGCATCTTCGCCATTGTCACTTTTATTAAACATATGAGTTTTTTTGGAATTTTTAACTGATTCACAACGTTGTAATCACTTGATCTTAATACACTGTCATATGCCACTTTAAAATCAACAAAAATATGATACATATTTATCTAAATTAGCAGGAACTAAGTCTTTTAATTTATCTGCTTGTTTATATGGTTCTTGTTCTTGTTATAATGTCCACAGCATCTTCATATGCTAGAATTTGGACTAATCCATATTGTTCCCTTGCTATCTAAATTAGCGTCTCGTACAACTTTTTCTAAGGCGACATTAAAAAGCTGACACGCCAGCGAATTTTCCTGCCTTAATTCCCTATGTGTTTCAAATGGGTTTGACGAGTCGTTTCGAATTTTTACTGCTCATATCATCTTTGCCATTGTCACTTTTTTAGACATATATGAGTTTTTTGAAATTCCTAACTTATTCCTATCGTTGTAATGACTTGATCTTAATACACTGTCATATGCCACTTTAAAATCAACAAAAATATTATACATATCTATCTAAATTAGCAGGAACTAAGTCTTACAATTTCTCTAAAATTTAAACAAAATAATAAGTGAGCAGGACAGATAGATAATAGGGTGGTTTATAGCCTGACACACTGCATCCTTTACAGATATATTGTGAACTGTTTAGCCTGTCTCTGTCGTGACATATTTTTCCACTACTCAAGAGACCTGTAATTAAGTTGAAGTATATAGCAAAAAATATGAGATTTGTACTCTACCTGAATGTTTTTGTTGTATATGCATTATGCATTCTATCAAGCTTCACAAATGTAGCCCTACATTATTCGCATAAACAAGTTTATGTCATTTGTATCTTGGTGATCTTTTCGTTGTATTTAACATGTAAATCATTGCTGTCGAGTATCGCCACATCAATAAGTGTTGTTTGCCTAGTAATTTTATTTTATCTTTTTTTTTATTGAGTTAATGCCTCGACAACTATGATCATTGGCATGGTACAGTCAGGTACTTAGTGTAGTGTGTGTGTATGTGTAGAGTAATTGTCTTGATACTTAGCAAAGTCGACGTCATTTTCTTTGCTAAGAGACGCTAATTGTATCCAAACGTCTGCGGTCCCTCCGGTGAGTACCGATCGCACATGGATAGAAATTATTTTCATTCATTAATTTTTAATAAACAAAAATTTCTCTACCCAGATGGGATTCGAACTCACGACCTTTAGGTTTAAAAGTAGGCGCTCTTACCACTGAGCACAGAGGGGGTTAGTAATTTTATTAATTAGTATGAGATCCGGTCTATTATGTGCCACTTGTTGGTCTGTAAGCAAGTGCGGTCCCAGTATAGCTTGTATAAGGAAGTATAGTTGTATATGTAAGGAAGATGGTCGGTTTGGAGAAATTCCAGTTTGTGAGCTAGTTCTTGGTGGATAATCTTTCCTACTGAGTCATGACGTTTTTCATAATCAGTACCAACAAACGCCTGGCAGTCACCGGTAACATGTTGGATGGTTTCTTGGGCTTGGCATCCATATCGGCATTTGATATTTTGGACTTGAGGATCTTTAACAATATATTTCGGTTCCAAGTCTCGGGAAACATCTTTCCTGATGCCAACAAATAGTACGACGCTGTATTGTCGACATAAACTTGGCTGATCTCATTGAGATGTCGCCCATGCAGAGGTTTACTCATCCAGGTGCGCATTTTTTCTTGCTTAGTCAGATGGTTTATGCGCATCTCTTGTTTCCTCAGTTTAAGTGGCATTGTATCATCTACTGCGTAAATTGCTCGATGTAAAGTAGATATCTCAGCCTTTACCTAAAAATAAGTTCTTAAATTAGTAACCTGTTTATCCAGTTGCTCACATATGTCCATAAGTCCTTTTCTCCCTTGATACCGCGGTAATGTTCTCTCTACGTCAGTGCGTGGGTGGTGTTTTTACGCCTTTGTGAGAAGTGTTCTTACTTTCCGCTGAAGACCCTCTATATCCGTTTTTTGACCACTTTATATACCAAATTACTATTATTATTGTCCAGATTTAGCCATACGGCTCACACTCCCTCTAAGGGGAAAATTCACTCATCCCAGATACCTACGGTATCAAAAGGATTGAGCTCTGTTGGGACTCTTTCCATGTTATCGAGTCCTAGGTGACATTATTATTATTACTATTATTATTATTATTGACTATTATTATTAACAATTTATTTGTTTAATATTTAAAAATTGTCTTTTTTTCGATTTAGAAAGAAAAAGTCCCCTTAATATTTATTTCATATTTAGAAAAAGTTACGAAACTGCATCAGGCAATCTAATAAAGGTAAAAGCAGCTAAGTTCATTTTCGAGGTTACTTTTTACCTAGTGTTATATTCTTCAGAATAGTCACTGTCGACCTTCTTTCTGGTCCTGCAAGCATTACCACCCGTTTTATTTTCTTCTTTTCTATTCCTATGCTAGTTGTAATAAACTGATTAAACGATACATCTGATTTTATTAAATTTTAGAAACCACCAACAATTGTTATTTATTTGTTGATTTTTATTTTCATATCTGTCTCAGTTTCAGAGCAATTAATCCTTAATTTAAAAACATACAAAATCTAATATCACATGTTAATTAAACTTCTAATTATGTTTTCCAGTACATCAGATGATTAACAAATAGATCTATGTACACGCACATAAATATATAGCTCATCAACCGGTTCAAAATAAAAAAGACCTCATCAAAGAGAGCTTTTATCAAACTTGATTATAAACAACTTCAGCACTAATCGGAAAATTAGTGCATCCTCCAGAAGAAAACATTGGTAGCTGCATCAGTAGATGTGGATAATAATTTACATAGGCGCGCCATTTAGTTTTTTTTTTGTAGGATTATAAGTTTTACAAACCTTTTTAGTGCTAATCTAAAAGTTGGTCATCATTAAAAAAAACTTTAAGCTGATGTAATATTACCATTAACTAACAGAGCTTTTATTATTGACATCTTTGAAGTATCAAAATGTTCCAATAGATGAAGTAGCCGTTGTAAACGTTGAGATATTATTTTAATTTTCAATATTTGTTGATTGTAGATGTCAAAGAGATTCTTTTTGTCCTCGTAGGCAGTTTGTACAGTTTAAGCAGAAATATACAGTTATGTGTGCGTAAATCTGCAGAAGAAATATTGAACATAGATAATGTGTTAGTGAACAGACCATCAAGACAATGTATTAAGGACGTGAGAATAAAACGTGCAGCTGGGATAAATAGTGACCACTATCTGGTTGTAGCTAGGACGAGTTCGAAAGTGCGACGAAAACCGTAACGGAAGACAAAAAGGGAAGAGGTAAACCTCATAATACCCCAATATAAAAGTAATCAAGTCCTACAAGCTATCAGACAAGAATATAGCAAAAGAGTAAGAATTACGTGAAAAAATACGTAGTAGAGCACTCTGAGCAGGACTATGACATAGACTAAGCGTGACAGAAACTACAAGAATCCTTGGCAAAAGCATCTAAGAACCGAAAAGTCTCCACAAACACCAAAACAGATAAGAGATATCATAGGACACCTAATGCATGATGACGATCACATCTTAGATATATCGAAGCAATATTTCGAGGATCTAAACACCCAAAATGATGCAGATAGCAACCAAAATAACCTGTTCAAAGATGAGTATTTCCTTTCTCAATCCTCGTTGTGTCTATTGCATGGTTTAAGTCAAGGTACTATATTTTGAATGTACCTTATACTTTCTATTTCGCTAATGACCGACTGGTGATAGCCCAGAGAAAGATCACCTATAATTTAAAAACCAAAAAGCTATTTATTAGAAGGCTAATTGAAGAAAGGATAGTAAGAGAGAAAACGATGTCTAAAAATAAACAAAAGTGTTAATTTAATGCTGTGATCCAAAGATTTATCTCAAAACAGAAAACATCTCCTGCTTAACTCAATTTTTAATGTGAATCATAACAGCTTAATTAATCCCAAAGAATTTTGCCAAAGATCTGCCAGAAAATTAAGACTGAAATACGATCAAATACGGCAAAATATGAGAGTGTCAACTATTATTAAAGAAATTAAACGAAGGCAACTGATTTGGAGTGACCATGTGCAAAGAATGCATGATAGATGACTTCTTAAGCAAATAATACCAGTAAATACCAGTTAAAAAAATGAATAGTGTAAGAGTGCGTGGGGCGATATGGACTCGGGGAAAGGAATGAACGTGGCGATATGCTTGTCGATTTCTATGTCAATGAGGAACCCATAATTACAAATACCTTGTTCAAACTTCCTAAACGTAGACTATATACATGGAAGTCAAAAGCTGACAATATCAACAAAATAGTCAAAAATCAAATAGATTATATTATCGTCAACAGAAGATATAGAAATTCTATAATATCATCTAAAACTTATCCAGGAGCGGACATATCCTCTGACCACAACCCGGTTGTTTTGTCGATGAGAGTGAAACTAAAGAAGGTCAACAGCCCTAGCACCAAGAAAATCATAGATACAAGACGTCTCAAACAAGACAACACATATGTGGAAACCAAATTTAAAATAAACGAGAGCTTAAGGAAAGTCAAAGAAGATAACGCAGAAACTCTAACTATTGACCAAAAATGGGGAAAAATTCAACATGCCCTTATGTCAGTTGGAAAAGAAACCTTCAAACCACTTAAAGAAAAAACAAAACCTTGGATGACAGTAGAAATTCTTGAACTCATGGAAGAACGAAGAAAACATAAAGCAAAAGACCTGAATAAATACAAAGAAATTCAGAGAAACATCAGAAAGAAAATTCGAGAGGCAAAAGAGAGGTGGCTCTCCGATAGATGCTAGGAAATAGAAGATCTGGATAAAAAGTACGATAGCTTTAATTTACACAAAAAAATCAAAGAAATAACAGGTTCTAGAAAGCGTACAAAAACGAATATCCTTAAAAATGATAAAGGGGATATTATTACTGATATGAAGGAGAGATTATGTCACTGGACCAATTACATTCAACAACTATTTAATGATGAAAGAGAAGAAATGTCATTAGAAATCACCGATAATACTGGACCACCAATATTAAGAGAATAAGTCATCTATGCCATTAAAAACACAAAAGAGGGTAAAGCTACTGGACCAGATGAGGTGCCCATCGAATTATTAAAACTCATCGATGAAGATGTTATTGATGTAATGGTTGAACTCTTTAATCTAATATATCAGACTGCCACAATCCCTAGACAGTGGCTGCAACAAACCTTTGTAGCAATTCCCAAAAAACCAAGTTCAACAACTTGCTCAGATCACACAACAATAGCTTTAATGAGTCACACACTTAAAACATTTTTGAAAATAATTCACAGCAGAATTGTTAAAACTCTTAAATATGAGATTAGTGACACACAATTTGGCTTTAGAAATGGTATGAGTACAAGAGATGCTTTGTTCGGCTTGAATGTGCTGGCTCAGAGATGCTTGGACATGAATCAGGATATGTACTTATGTTTTGTAGACTTTGAAAAGGCATTTGATAAAGTGAAACATAAAAAGCTTGTAGATATATTAAAAAGCAAAAATATTGACAGTCGTGATCTAAAAATTATATCTAATTTATATTGGAATCAAACTGCCAAGGTAAGAGTTGACAGCCAGTACACCGAAAATATCAAAATACAGAGAGGAGTCCACCAGGGTTGCGTGCTGTCCCCACTACTTTTCAATGTCTACAGTGAAGCGGTATTTCAAGAATCGCTCTCAGACTCAATAGAAGGTATATCTATCAATGGAGAAGTTTTGAATAACTTACGTTTAGCAGACGATACAGTAATAATTACGGATAACAACAATAATTTACAAAACCTAATGCAACGCCTTAATGAACGCTGTCATGAGTACGGACTGAAGATAAATTTAAAGAAAACTAAATGCATGATCATGACTAAATCTGCACATGCAAATATCCAATTGACTATTGAAGATACTGCAATTGAGAAGGTTAATAACTATAAATATTTAGGAACATGGATAACATCAGATGTAGACCAAACCAAAGAAATTATGGCCCGTACATAGCCCGTACATCATTTATTAAACTTAAAAAGTTTCTTTGTTGTCGGGATATAAGGTTAGAACTACGCCTAAGAATGCTTGGATGTTCTCTACTCTTCTTTATGGTCTGGAAGCTTGGACACTAAAACAAGTTCATCTGAATAAGCTGGCCGCCTTTGAATTTTGGTGTTACAGAAGAATCCTACGAATATCATGGAAGTAACTAAAAGGATAGGAAATGAGGCGGAAATAATATTAACTATTAAAAGACGAAAACTTGAGTACTTGGGACATGTGATGAGAGGGCAAAAATACGCATTATTACAACTTATTATGCAGGGCAAAATCCGAGGAAAGCGAAATGTGGGAAGACGAAGAATATCCTGGCTTAAGAACTTAAGGGAATGGTTTGAATGCAGTAGTGCAGAACTTTTTAGAACGGCAGTTAACAGAGTCCGCATAGCCATGATGATTTCCAACCTTCGATAGAAGATGGAACTTAAAGAAGAAGTGTAAGACCAAAACGAACATGGTAAGGAAGTGTTCAAAGAGCAACGTTGGATAGCTGAAGATTAAAACGACAGCCGAAAATGAAAACTAGGAACTGGAAGTCGTAAGACGCTATGAACACTAGATAAAAAATATATTTATTACAACTTTTTATACAGTTCAGATTTAAATTTTATTCCTACTTGTGTTTATTAAGTTATTTTAACATATTAAACCTTTCTAGTATTTTGTATATTTTGAATATATCTGGCCCCTGCGGTACGCCATTTACTAAAAACTTCTTCATAGTTATTTTTAAGCGCGCTTCACAGCCACATCACTCATTACACTGACTTTCAATTACACATGTGATAATTGCTTATAAACAGCTTTTGTTTATGTCTGACTCAACTGTCGGAGAGTTGTTAATGAGTTTAAAAATGTCGAGAAATTGGAAGTTTGCGGTGCCACATGTGCTCTCGCGCAGTTAATTGAATTTTTTAGATAATGGGATTTTTTGTGTGGGAAAACCACCAAATAGCGACCAGAGAAATTAGTCTGAAGTGCTTAGAAGTGACGCACTTTACGCCAATTATGTGGAAAGATTTATTTTATCACGACAAATAGAAACGGGACTGTTCGAAGAAAGTAAGTGCGTATTAGTAGATATGCACTTACCTCAAAAAACCTTAAAAATACTCCACAAAACGTATAATTAATTAAAAAAATGCAGCACTCACTATAAAATTTAATTCATATAGAAAAACAGAAACATTTATACAAGTTTTAACTTGCAAAAATCGCCCAAGGAGAATTTACTGCTGGAAAATATTAAATTAATAAAGCGAAGTTTAAATATCTTGTTTACGAATTCGCATTTTTAAAATTTTAATAAAAATTTTAAAAATGCGGACTAGGAAAAATAGAACTAGGAACAAATATACATAAATAAATATACCACAAGAGTTAGCGGTAAGGGGTAATTTTGTTATTTAACGACTTCAAAAGGACACATTGTAGGCATGAAAGAGGCCGGCTTCAGTTTACGACAAATTTTACGAAGAGTTGAAGCTAATTCATCAAATGTGTTAAGAATATGGTGGAGGTGTTCCAATAAAGACACTTGTCTGCGTTGTGAAGTGTCTGGACGCTCTAGAATATTATGTCTGTGATTTGCGCCATCTTAGACTACATAGTCTTTACCCAGACGGAACAATGTACATCAAGTAAAAATTGATTAAGGTGCAGCTACAGAAGGACAGTCTCAAGAAGAACAGTTAATCAACGATTACTTGGAATGGGACTGAGAGCTTACTGTCCGCTTTTGGTGTTAGCGTTGATACCATAGTATAAGGCTCGACGCTTAGAATGGTGCATAGCTCGGCAAAACTAGAATAGAAAATGGAATTTTATCTGCTTCAGTAATAAATCTATGTTTTGCTTGGGTGGCTCTGATGGGCGCATAAGAATAATATGTTTTCGAAGTTGAATGCGAAATACAGACTTGGGTGTTGAACGTTATGCAATAACACAACAAATCATTATGTTATGGGGTACTATATGTTTGGGAAGCAGATTACCTCTAGTTCTGGTTAACGACAATCTGAAAGCTCGATGATACATCGGTAAAGTATTGTAAATGGTTTTACATCTCTACATACAAACCATTGCAAATGCGATCTTTTAAGAGGATATCGTAAGACCTGATATTGCCCGCGAAACCATGGAGATCATGCAAGGATCTGGTATATAGACTTTGGATTGGCTATCAAGATCAGCTAATTTTTTGTAGGTCAAAACCTAAATCGATTGTTACGTCCTTAGCAACTTAGAAGACCTGTGGCATGCCATAAGAAGAATCTGGATAAGTATTCCGTAACATGATATAGACCACTTAAGATTAATGCCCCATAGAGTAACTGAGTGTATAGAAAATCAAGAAGGAGCCAGTCATTATTAATTTTTTGACGAAAATGGCGTTGCAAATTTGTTTATAATATTATCAAATAATGGGAACATTATAATACTATTTCCATAAATAAAAAATTCAATCAAAATTGCAAATCAATCTCAGCTCTAATTCAATACAATCAAAAAGATATGATGGCATGCGGTTACCTTTGACATAGAGACCTCTCATAAAGAAAATATCGTTTGCTCCATCTGCCAATTAAAACCATACTGTTATAAATGATAAACTGCATACAAAAGCTGCACTCTTTATCTTTAAAATAGCTCTTGATTTTTGCCGATAGGACACTTGGACACACCATCATTCCGCCAATCCTGGGAAACTTCTTGGTAAATCGATTTTTTGCGTTTTTATCCTCTTATGAGGGGAGTTTTAGGGGGCAGGTCAGGGGTAAAAGTAGTAAACTTTTTTTTTCAGCTTCTTCGTATAATTTTTAGAGGTTCGGTGGCATTTTTGTCTATGACGACTGGAGTTACATAAATCATAAATTTTATCATTGGTTTTTTATTTTATTTATTCAATATTTCTGGTTAAGCTCTGTTAGCTATCATCTTATAATTTTATTTTTCTTTTTCTTCTCTCCAATTTTATTTTTATTTGTGTACTAGTAGAAATGGTCGGTGAGATAGCCAAGCGGGCTGGGCGGCCGATTCCACACTCGCTTCACTGCGAGTGGTTCAGTGGAAGTGAGTTCGGTCCCTAGCTTGGTGTACAGAAAACAAAAAGGCTAATGCAACAGTTTAAAATTCTAAATAAATCTGCGGCTTAGACTGGAATATGCTGGTGTCTGATCGGCCTATGGTGAAGCAGTACGCCAAGAGATAAGGACTTGCATCTCGGTGATACTCCCCCATGGATCCCTACCGGAAGAGCGTATGCCGCCTAAACACCGGGTATATATAATACTAGTAGAAATATCTTAGGAACCGAAATGCCCAAATCTGAGCAATGCAGCGAATCGTTCATTTTGTGTGTCAAACACTTTCTTCACAGCTTATTGACTCCGTTGCCATTCACTGCTCGACAGATTCTCCTTAGTACTTTTCTTTCGAAACATCCTAACATGTTTTCATTATTTTTTGTTAAAGTCCAGGTCTCTAAACCATAATTGTTTTGTAGTTTCATTTTTGTATTTCTCGATATAATAGGGAATAGTATAGTGCGAATAGCACGAGATAAGTCACCAAATGGCCGAAGAAGTATTGGCAGACCAAGAAAAAGATGATGCGACAAATTAAACAATTTAGGAGGCTAATATTGAACAAGAAACAGGCTTTAAAGTCTACATATTCGAAGGAAACAGAAAGAAGAAGAAGCTTAATTTTAGGATATTTTGCGTTTCCGTTTCCGTTGTAAGTGTTTTGTTTATGTCAAGTAAAGCGAATGAATTTTGAAGATAATTTCAACACTTTCGCTTAGGTCGCTGTCAGAGGCAGTTGCTTATAGTGTGACCCAAATTTTTCATCAAATTTGTATTGTCCTTTTATTCTTCGTCTTATGTTATGGAAAATTAGTGGTTTTGTAGTTAATTCTGCAGGACGTGTAGTTACAGTTTTAAGTTATGAGGTTTTGAAAGATAACTACATGTTAACATTGTATCCAGTTGTACATATGCCTGTTTCTTAAGAAGCTAAGTCGTTTGGTGCCACTCCAACCTGGTCGCCTTTCCAGAGTATTGATGCACCCTTTTTATTTGCGCGTAGCAGTAAATCCCCAATATAATGCCAGTTCTACTCCCAGAATTTGTGTTAAGGCCCAGTGCAATCCAGGTAGTTTTTTTGTGTTAAAATCTAAAGTAAAGATAGACATTTTTTTATTAATACTAATTTGCTTTCATAAAAAAAGAATTTGTAATAATTAATATTGTACTATCTAATCATATTTGAGATTTTTGTTTTATTTTTTTTTAAGAAGGTTAAACTCTCAACATAAATTCATTTAAAAAGGTAATTTTTTATTGGTAATAATTGATTTCTGTATTATATTTGTGATTATTAATATAGTGATTTTGATGTTGTCTATTTTGTAACTGCGGTGAGACAACAATAATTGTTTAATTTTTTTCCTAAACCATTTTTTTTATTTCTCTTGAGTAACTCTCTAACCCCTTTTTTGAGTTTCATTTAAAAAGATATATTGTTCATTTCTAATAAATATTTCAATAGTTAGAACTAGTTGTTGTAATCGTTATAATTTGGCACCTCGAAGTGGCGTTCATTTTAAATTGCTAGAGGTCTTTCTTGTGTTTTGTTTTGTATTTGTCCACCAGACTTATGTACGTACCCCTTTGTTTCATTTTCTTCCACCAAATAAACCCTGAGTGCCGTTCGCATAAGTTTCGTTTATTTTGCTTGCCCTGTCTACACTCCAATAGTTTCTGTCCCAATTTTTAACCCTCATGGTAATACCCTATGTGGTAGGCAAAATATTCCTTACATAATTAAGATATGAGAAATATGGGAATACGTGCTTCGCGGAGAAAGGCGATGGAACGAGAGAAATTCTTGAGGAGGCTAAGACCCACGCAGGGTTGTAAAGCTAGAATAGTAATGATGATGAATCCTACGAATTCGCAGAAGTGTCATCTATGGTTATAATAGACTTTGTTAAAATGGCTGGGATGAAGGAACAGACTGAAGCTAACTAAACCTAATTAATTGTAATATAAAGTACCATTTTCAATTTACGCTAAATACTAAACTTACATTTTTCTACTGCTACTATTTGTTACAGTTCCTTCACTATCTAAAATAATTCCATTTTATGTAAGTTTACATAGTTCCAAAAAATGTATACATTAAAAAAAGAAGAATTATTATTCATAAGTTATTACTACTTTTCAGAATACTTTTAAAATTATGATAGATTTACCAAATCAACTAGTATTGTCTAACATCCTAAAAAAGTGAAAGGGTGCGAAAACTTAGGGGATGATAAGACTAAAGCGAACACACAATTTTTCTTATTTTTATTCTCACTTGATTTCTTATTCAGGGAACGTATAGTGGGACACGCATAGAATACATGGCTTTAGGTCGAATATGAGCGAATAAATATAGAGGCTACACGCAGTGGCGTGGAATACATTAATTAAAAACGATTTTAATGTTCATTTTGAAATGCGATATTGGCAAAAAAACTTTAAATATCGAAAATGTAATTCATCTAGAAAAGTTGCTTAGAAGAAGCATTAAAAAACTTGAATGTTTTAGATGTCATCGACATATATCTCGTCAGAATGTTAGAAAATGTATATAAAAAGAAAGTTGTGAATTCATGGGGTAGTAGTAATTGAGTGTTTGAATAAATTTGTCATTCAGCTAAAAGTGCTAAAAGGGCAGTTAGTTATACATTACCACGGAAGATGATAAATTAAACACTTTATAAGGTTGTAAAGTATTTCAGATTAGATCATTTAAGATAAAAAATTACTAGATTTACAAAGCGACTGATGGTAAGTAGAAGGACATCCTCATGATTGAGACAAAATAGCTTTTTTAACTAACCGCAGTCTTTGCTAGTTTCAGGTTCTACTATTTGATCTTTGTAATGCACAATTCTGATAAAGACGGTTTTACGAGGACTTACCTGAAAAACATGTCTAGTATATCTTGCCGATGTAATGTTTATATCCAAAACCTTCTACAAGCAATTTAAAAACTCAAACGTGGTATTTGACATATTGAGAAACTCTAATTTAAAAAATGTTAACTTGTTTAAATTTAACTTTATTAAATAGACATTTATGCCTAAGGGCGACTATATTATAAAGCTGAGGGCCTTCGATCCGAATATTTTTAAGTCGTCTGAGGGTATGCATATAAACTTTTATGTCATACTAGTTTTTTATCGTGTAAATATTCCTTTAGAATTCATAAATTCAGAAAACTTATCAGAGTAGAAAAAGCAACACAATCGTTAGGGTAATGATGTCAGACATACATTAATAAACATCTGTTGCTATCAAACCTAAAATGTTAAATGCAGGAAGGTTTCGAAATTCCCGACGAAATTGCAAAAAAGCGAAAAAAGCAACACAAATTTTGATAATAAAGAAATCGAGAGATGCATACAATTTTAAGTCCAATGATAACTATTTCAAAAATAAATATATATCAATTATGGTCACTTAAATTGCCTTGGGATGAACCAGTTCCAGAAACTATATTTATCAAATGGTTTCAATTTTACAACTAATTACCTACTTTATTTTTTAAAAATTCCAAGAATACAAGTCAGGAGAACACATAAACCATTAGATCTGAATTAATTTAAGATGCATAACTACAAGCTTATGCAAGTTGTCTTTACATAAGAAGTGTAGATGCTAAAGGTATACATCAAACATTTTTAATGTGCTCCAAAGCACATGTATTACTATTTAAACCCTTAAAATCAATCATTATTCCACGTTTAGAACTACTAGCGACGATATTAGGGGCTCAGCTAGGACTTTAACTCCTTAAAGGTTGTTTTCCATCAATTCCAATATATTTCTGGTCTGATTCTCAAATTGTACTTTGTAGGCTGAAAAAGAGCCACATCAATTTTAAACCTTTGTGGCTAATACATTTTTAAAAATTTAGAAAATTACTGAACCATAGGGCTGGTTTTATGTTAACACCAAGGTAAACTGTGCAAATTAGGCTTCTTGGGGAGTCTTACCAGAAAATCTTGCGAATTCAAAATTATGGTTTTATAGTCCAGAATTTTTACATAAACCGTTTAATCAATTATCTTTAATTATTAATTAATGTAATCGTTTTTTAATTGCCGTATTACCAGTTTCCAGTAAGAGTCTAAGAAAGTATCCATTAAATTCTGACAGGCAATGGCGGGGGAAAGTGCTTAATCCCGATCTGAGACCGTGGTGGGAATGTAAGGTCAGGAAACTTGACTACTTCCTAACGCAGTTTCTGACTGGACATGGTGGTTATGATTTTAGCCGAAAGACGGTTAATAAAGCACTACCCTGGAATCTTCTGGCCTAGTATCCTACTCGGCCGAAAGATGCTAGGGTGTTTTGTTCTGTGACGTAGACGTCCAAAAAAATTTCCCCCGCCGTTGCTTGTCAGTTCAATGGATACCTTCTTAGGCTCTTACCGAAATCTGGCAATACGGCAATTAAAAAAACGATTTCATTCATTAGTAATTAAAGATAATTGATTAAATGGTTTATGTTTTATTTAGCGTATGGACTTTCACAGTACAATAAATATACAAATACAATTACAATAATATACACATATATATTATATATTATATATAATATACTGAATATAACACTAAAAATAGTAAAAATAGAATGAATAGAATGAATGACACTAAATATTAATGTCCAATTTAAATAGCAATTCATTTGCTTCTGGGGAACATTCCGCAAAGTCCTGGAGGTTTCCACGGTAGGCACGATTCAAGCAGTCTGAAACACAATGGCTTATGGTCTGTCTAAATTCTCCGCAATCGCACTGTGGACTTTCTGCACGACCCCACCTGAACAGCGAATCAGCACATTTACCATGTCCGGTACGTATACGATTAAGCCTTGCCCAAATGGACCGGGGCAGATTTGATCCGATGAAACCCTGAGTTGGGGTGGATATCTTAATATAGTCCGATTCTACTGTTGGCGTACTGCCAATTGTACGTTGGCTACAATTTTCTGGTACTCTCTCACTAATGCTGCTGTACGGCGTAGATCTGGTGGAGCAATATTGCTCAGAGTAGGCAGCTATCTCACTGGCGTTGATTTTATTGTTCCAGTGACTATTCTCATGGTTTGGTTAAGTTGGACATCGATTTTGCTTGTATGTGCACTATTTAGCCATACTGGTGCACAATATTCTGCCACTGAAAAAACCAAAGCTAGAGCAGAGGTCCGAAGAGTATCTGCAGAAGCACCCCAAGTTGTTCCAGCAAGTTTTGATATTAAGTTATTTCGTGTTCTTAGTTTACCGGCTGCGTTTGTAAGATGACTTTTGAAGGTGAGTGTTCTATCAAGTGTGACGCCTAGATATTTGGGGTTGTTGTTATGTTTAATAGCTGTGCTCTTTGGTGAATTCGGGCCAATTTCCTTTGTTAAAATTCCAACCGGGTTTTGGCGTGGATTCAACGATAGAAATTTGTATGCAAATGTGTTGCCTTCTCTACCCTGATAAATTTTCTGAATTTCTGAATTCTTAAAGATTATTTACACGATAAAAAACTAGTATGACATAAAAGTTTATATGCACCGTAGGCATTAATAGATGTGCATACCCTCGGACGACTTATAAATATTCGGACCAGTGGCCCTCAGCTTTAGTAAATATAAAAATTTGTATTTATTTATTTATGTGACCACACAAGTTTTTTTTTAATAAAACAAATGTTTATGTTACATAAACTATATTATAGTTTTAATTATAAGCCAAAAATCACTATTACTGCTTAGTAGTATGCAGGAAAGCTAAGTTGTTGTTGAAGACAGGAAAGAATGAAGTTCATGGACTTCTTGAATACGACAAAATTGTCAGGACTTCTTTGTCTATAGATTATGTAAAAGTAAAATATATAGTTTTTATTACATATGAAACGCCACTGATCATCACCCAATCTAAGCGAAACGAGCTCTATTCTTTTTACCACGTTTTAACACGTTTTCTATTCATGTGTCGATGTAATTTTGGACACGGTCAGACTTGAAATACCCTTTTCAGATGAGGCCACACCACAAATACCCTTTACAAAGTACACGTTCAGTATGTCGATTTCAGCAGTCTTTCAAGCCCTCGACTTTCAGCTGTTACAAAATCTGCTTCGATCGATTCAGAAAGTAATTTATATTTGTATAAGGGCAGCTAAGAACAGAAAATTTTTGTTCTAATCATATTTAAAATTTTAAGGGTTACGTTGATTATTTTGTTCTAAAAGGAAATACATAGTAGTTTTAAATACAAATAACGGTATTTATTCTTTTGTTTCTGATTTATCTAATCTATTAAATTTCCTTTATAGATTCAAAAATGTTCGACGTCTTGTTCTAATCTGTTATGTTTGTTCATATATACAAGTTTGTATTACAGATGGTAGGAGAAAAGAAAAGAAAAATACAACCACATTGCAGAAGGTTGAGGTTAAGATTCGTTTTTTTGCAAAAAATCGAGCAAAGGACAAACCAAATTATTGTTTTGAAAGAGCACATGCAGATTGTGCTGGAACATATAATAGGGACTATTATTTTATATTAGTTGAATCTTTCTTTAAGTGACCAGAGATAGTTTACACTAAAAATATCACTACTGCAACTTCTACTAACCTTTGCAGGAAAATTTTTAGTACCTATGGAATTCCTAAAATATTTCTTACTTATAATGGAACACAATTTACTTCTTTTGAGTTTAGAAATTTTATTAAACCTAATAAAATTATTCATAAATATATAGCTTCTTTTCATCCACCTACAAATAAATAGGGAGAACGTT